>RAIA01000017.1:0-217500 GCA_003664395.1 Leishmania lainsoni
TTCCCATTCTTGTGTACGCGATACTTCAGTTTATCGCCTTCTTTTTGGTGGCTGATGGCTACGCCGATCGACATGTACCGGTTTAGACCGCAGTATATCACCACGACACCACCGCACAACCTATGGGGCGTGAAGAAGGGTCCTTTCAACACCACCAACGTCATCTCATCCGACTTTTTTGTGGAGGAGGTGCATCAGGCGCCGTGACCTTTTCCGTCTTGCTCAAGCGTTCGCTGTGATCTCTATCCTCCTCTATGGCGCGGCGGCCGCCTTGGGCTTCGTCATGCTGTACTGCTGCTCCTTCTTCCGCATGGTCTGCGTGGCGCTCAACGTTGCTGGTGGTGTCACGCTGTGCATTGTCTGGGCGGTTGTAGCGATGACATACAACGTCGCAGAGAGCGAGTTTTGCCGGCAGGAAAGTGTTTTCTCCACCTACGGTGCCGGGTTTGTTCTCTTACTGGTGGCCTGGCTCCTGGATCTCTTCAACATTGTCGTCCTCCTTCTTCCCATTTCCTTTGCAGCCGGAGGTGCGGGTGGCAGCTCGAAGAAAGACTCCAAGGAACAGAATGAATCTTCGAAAGGCCACTCGAGAGAGGGCTCGATGGAAAGGTCGAGGCAAAATGATATTTCAGAGGGCGTGTAGAGCTGGGGAGGGGGTAGGCTTGCTAGGGGGCACCCCCCACACAGCGTCCCCTTGGCGGAGCGGGCTGACCCCGTGCGGGGGGCAACTGAGGGGAGCGTACGCCATGGGTGCTGGTGCCTGCTTCTCGCTGGCGTCTCTCTCGCTGCGCCCCTCTGCGGCTTCGCCTCTCCTGCGCTGCTCGTGCCTTTTTCGTTGCCCATGGTGCATTGCCTGATGGCCCCGCTGAATGCCCCCTGGCTCGGGAGTGGGGAGTGACCGCCGCACGCGGTGCCGCGCCGGAGGGCGAAGCCTGGCGCAGGGCCTCGCGGAGCCCGGGCCTGCAGCTGGCCAGCTGCCTGCAGCACCTCCGGCATGCCCCCCGCTGCTGCTGTCCGTGGCGGGACTGTGTGGTGTGCGTGCGCGTGTGCGCTGCCTCTTTTCGTGCTGGTGCCTCGCCCTGTGCGGTCCTGCTCTGTGCTGCGCCGTCGCGCCTCTCGTGGGCGCACGGTGGTGGTGAGCGGCGGCGCGGTGGTGGACGCAGGCACCCGCGCGCGCCGCCGCAGGACGGCAACGCCTTTGTCGTTGTTTCTCCCTTTGTTTGTTCTTTTGGTTTCTCTTTTCTCCCTCTCTCTGTGCTCTTTTCGCTACCGCCCCCTCCCCCTCTATGCCATGCGTGTGAGTAGGGGCGTGTGTGCGGCGGCGGAGGGCGAGCGCGACGTGCGGTGCCGCTCATGGCTGCTCGCCCTCCCCTCGCACCCGCCCCTCTCCTCTATATCATATTGCTGCCCTGTGTTCTTTTTGGGATTATGCTTTCTCTCTCTGTTTCGCTTAGGCTTCTCCGTCCTCTCCTCTATATAGAAAGTGTCTATGAGTCAGGGTCTGCGTTGCCTCTCTCGCGCCTCTCGTGTGTGCCCCTCCTGCTAGCGCCCCGCTCCTCCATCTCCCCCCCCCTCCTGCGTGCGCACGTGCTGGTGCTCGTGGGGGAAGTGGGCGACGGGCTGCGCCTTGCAGCGATGGAGGGGCGGGGGAGCGAGAAGGGGGTCGGTGTGTGGGGGTGGCGTGGCTTGCCGGGCAGGTGGCACGCCGCACTATCAGCCCCCTCCCCGCCTGCTCTCGTCTCTCTTGCGCCCCTTCGCTGCCGGTGCGGCGTGTCGTGCACCCGCCGGCACCCTCGCTTGCCCGGCGCCCCACTGCACTCCCCCACCTCTGTTTGTCCCTCTCTCTGTTCTTCTCCCCCCTCCACCATGCGCGCCTCCCCCACTCCTCCGCCTTCGCAACACGAGCGCCAGCAACGCGCGCGCACACGCAGCAGCATCCCAGCTATTCCTTCCTGAGGACTCGACTCTCTTTCGCTCACTCATCCCCCCCCTGCCTCGTCTGCACAGCTTCGCTGTCTCGCCCCCCGCGTCACGCTTTCTGCCGCCCACGAGCTCTGCTGTGACAGTCCGTTGTGTGCTTGCGAAGATGGAGTGGAGTGTTCCCATTCTTGTGTACGCGATACTTCAGTTTATCGCCTTCTTTTTGGTGCTGATGGCTACGCCGATCGACATGTACCGGTTTAGACCGCAGTATATCACCCACGACACCACCGTCACAACCCTATGGGGCGTGAAGAAGGGTCCTTTCAACACCACCAACGTCATCTCATCCGACTTTTTGTGGAGGAGGTGCATCAGGCGCCGTAACCTTTTCCGTCTTGCTCAAGCGTTCGCTGTGATCTCTATCCTCCTCTATGGCGCGGCGGCCGCCTTGGGCTTCGTCATGCTGTACTGCTGCTCCTTCTTCCGCATGGTCTGCGTGGCGCTCAACGTTGCTGGTGGTGTCACGCTGTGCATTGTCTGGGCGGTTGTAGCGATGACATACAACGTCGCAGAGAGCGAGTTTTGCCGGCAGGAAAGTGTTTTCTCCACCTACGGTGCCGGGTTTGTTCTCTTACTGGTGGCCTGGCTCCTGGATCTCTTCAACATTGTCGTCCTCCTTCTTCCCATTTCCTTTGCAGCCGGAGGTGCGGGTGGCAGCTCGAAGAAAGACTCCAAGGAACAGAATGAATCTTCGAAAGGCCACTCGAGAGAGGGCTCGATGGAAAGGTCGAGGCAAAATGATATTTCAGAGGGCGTGTAGAGCTGGGGAGGGGGTAGGCTTGCTAGGGGGCACCCCCCACACAGCGTCCCCTTGGCGGAGCGGGCTGACCCCGTGCGGGGGGCAACTGAGGGGAGCGTACGCCATGGGTGCTGGTGCCTGCTTCTCGCTGGCGTCTCTCTCGCTGCGCCCCTCTGCGGCTTCGCCTCTCCTGCGCTGCTCGTGCCTTTTTCGTTGCCCATGGTGCATTGCCTGATGGCCCCGCTGAATGCCCCCTGGCTCGGGAGTGGGGAGTGACCGCCGCACGCGGTGCCGCGCCGGAGGGCGAAGCCTGGCGCAGGGCCTCGCGGAGCCCGGCCTGCAGCTGGCCAGCTGCCTGCAGCACCTCCGGCATGCCCCCGCTGCTGCTGTCCGTGGCGGGACTGTGTGGTGTGCGTGCGCGTGTGCGCTGCCTCTTTTCGTGCTGGTGCCTCGCCCTGTGCGGTCCTGCTCTGTGCTGCGCCGTCGCGCCTCTCGTGGGCGCACGGTGGTGGTGAGCGGCGGCGCGGTGGTGGACGCAGGCACCCGCGCGCGCCGCCGCAGGACGGCAACGCCTTTGTCGTTGTTTCTCCCTTTGTTTGTTCTTTTGGTTTCTCTTTTCTCCCTCTCTCTGTGCTCTTTTCGCTACCGCCCCCTCCCCCTCTATGCCATGCGTGTGAGTAGGGGCGTGTGTGCGGCGGCGGAGGGCGGAGCGCGACGTGCGGTCCGCTCATGGCTGCTCGCCCTCCCCTCGCACCCGCCCCCTCTCCTCTATATCATATTGCTGCCCTGTGTTCTTTTTGGATTATGCTTTCTCTCTCTGTTTCGCTTAGGCTTCTCCGTCCTCTCCTCTATATAGAAAGTGTCTATGAGTCAGGGTCTGCGTTGCCTCTCTCGCGCCTCTCGTGTGTGCCCCTCCTGCTAGCCCCCGCTCCTCCATCCCCCCCCCCTCCTGCGTGCGCACGTGCTGGTGCTCGTGGGGGAAGTGGGCGACGGGGCTGCGCCTTGCAGCGATGGAGGGGCGGGGGAGCGAGAAGGGGGTCGGTGTGTGGGGGTGTGCGTGGCTTGCCGGGCAGGTGGCACGCCGCACTATCACCCCCCTCCCCGCCTGCCTCTCGTCTCTCTTGCGCCCCTTCGCTGCCGGTGCGGCGTGTCGTGCACCCGCCGGCACCCTCGCTTGCCCGGCGCCCCACTGCACTCCCCCACCTCTGTTTGTCCCTCTCTCTGTTCTTCTCCCCCCTCCACCATGCGCGCCTCCCCCACTCCTCCGCCTTCGCAACACGAGCGCCAGCAACGCGCGCGCACACGCAGCAGCATCCCAGCTATTCCTTCCTGAGGACTCGACTCTCTTTCGCTCACTCATCCCCCCCCCTGCCTCGTCTGCACAGCTTCGCTGTCTCGCCCCCCGCGTCACGCTTTCTGCCGCCCACGAGCTCTGCTGTGACAGTCCGTTGTGTGCTTGCGAAGATGGAGTGGAGTGTTCCCATTCTTGTGTACGCGATACTTCAGTTTATCGCCTTCTTTTTGGTGCTGATGGCTACGCCGATCGACATGTACCGGTTTAGACCGCAGTATATCACCACGACACCACCGTCACAACCCTATGGGGCGTGAAGAAGGGTCCTTTCAAACACCACCAACGTCATCTCATCCGACTTTTTGTGGAGGAGGTGCATCAGGCGCCGTAACCTTTTCCGTCTTGCTCAAGCGTTCGCTGTGATCTCTATCCTCCTCTATGGCGCGGCGGCCGCCTTGGGCTTCGTCATGCTGTACTGCTGCTCCTTCTTCCGCATGGTCTGCGTGGCGCTCAACGTTGCTGGTGGTGTCACGCTGTGCATTGTCTGGGCGGTTGTAGCGATGACATACAACGTCGCAGAGAGCGAGTTTTGCCGGCAGGAAAGTGTTTTCTCCACCTACGGTGCCGGGTTTGTTCTCTTACTGGTGGCCTGGCTCCTGGATCTCTTCAACATTGTCGTCCTCCTTCTTCCCATTTCCTTTGCAGCCGGAGGTGCGGGTGGCAGCTCGAAGAAAGACTCCAAGGAACAGAATGAATCTTCGAAAGGCCACTCGAGAGAGGGCTCGATGGAAAGGTCGAGGCAAAATGATATTTCAGAGGGCGTGTAGAGCTGGGGAGGGGGTAGGCTTGCTAGGGGCACCCCCCCACACAGCGTCCCCTTGCGGAGCGGGCTGACCCCGTGCGGGGGGCAACTGAGGGGAGCGTACGCCATGGGTGCTGGTGCCTGCTTCTCGCTGGCGTCTCTCTCGCTGCGCCCCTCTGCGGCTTCGCCTCTCCTGCGCTGCTCGTGCCTTTTTCGTTGCCCATGGTGCATTGCCTGATGGCCCGCTGAATGCCCCCTGGCTCGGGAGTGGGGAGTGACCGCCGCACGCGGTGCCGCGCCGGAGGGCGAAGCCTGGCGCAGGGCCTCGCGGAGCCCGGGCCTGCAGCTGGCCAGCTGCCTGCAGCACCTCCGGCATGCCCCCCGCTGCTGCTGTCCGTGGCGGGACTGTGTGGTGTGCGTGCGCGTGTGCGCTGCCTCTTTTCGTGCTGGTGCCTCGCCCTGTGCGGTCCTGCTCTGTGCTGCGCCGTCGCGCCTCTCGTGGGCCACGGTGGTGGTGAGCGGCGGCGCGGTGGTGGACGCAGGCACCCGCGCGCGCCGCCGCAGGACGGCAACGCCTTTGTCGTTGTTCTCCTTTGGTTGTTTTTTGGTTTCTTTTCCCTCTCTCTGTGCTCTTTTCGCTACCGCCCCCCCCCTCTATGCCATGCGTGTGAGTAGGGCGTGTGTGCGGCGGCGGAGGGCGAGCGCGACGTGCGGTGCCGCTCATGGCTGCTCGCCCTCCCCTCGCACCCGCCCCTCTCCTCTATATCATATTGCTGCCCTGTGTTCTTTTTGGATATGCTTTCTCTCTGTTTCGCTTAGGCTTCTCCGTCCTCTCCTCTATATAGAAAGTGTCTATGAGTCAGGGTCTGCGTTGCCTCTCTCGCGCCTCTCGTGTGTGCCCTCCTGCTACGCCCCGCTCCTCCATCTCCCCCCCCCTCCTGCGTGCGCACGTGCTGGTGCTCGTGGGGGAAGTGGGCGACGGGCTGCGCCTTGCAGCGATGGAGGGCGGGGGAGCGAGAAGGGGGTCGGTGTGTGGGGGGTGGCGTGGCTTGCCGGGCAGGTGGCACGCCGCACTATCAGCCCCCCTCCCCGCCTGCTCTCGTCTCTCTTGCGCCCCTTCGCTGCCGGTGCGGCGTGTCGTGCACCCGCCGGCACCCTCGCTTGCCCGGCGCCCCACTGCACTCCCCCACCTCTGTTTGTCCCTCTCTCTGTTCTTCTCCCCCTCCACCATGCGCGCCTCCCCCACTCCTCCGCCTTCGCAACACGAGCGCCAGCAACGCGCGCGCACACGCAGCAGCATCCCAGCTATTCCTTCCTGAGGACTCGACTCTCTTTCGCTCACTCATCCCCCCCCCCTGCCTCGTCTGCACAGCTTCGCTGTCTCGCCCCCCGCGTCACGCTTTCTGCCGCCCACGAGCTCTGCTGTGACAGTCCGTTGTGTGCTTGCGAAGATGGAGTGGAGTGTTCCCATTCTTGTGTACGCGATACTTCAGTTTATCGCCTTCTTTTTGGTGCTGATGGCTACGCCGATCGACATGTACCGGTTTAGACCGCAGTATATCACCCACGACACCACCGTCACAACCTATGGGGCGTGAAGAAGGGTCCTTTCAACACCACCAACGTCATCTCATCCGACTTTTGTGGAGGAGGTGCATCAGGCGCCGTGACCTTTTCCGTCTTGCTCAAGCGTTCGCTGTGATCTCTATCTCCTCTATGGCGCGGCGGCCGCCTTGGGCTTCGTCATGCTGTACTGCTGCTCCTTCTTCCGCATGGTCTGCGTGGCGCTCAACGTTGCTGGTGGTGTCACGCTGTGCATTGTCTGGGCGGTTGTAGCGATGACATACAACGTCGCAGAGAGCGAGTTTTGCCGGCAGGAAAGTGTTTTCTCCACCTACGGTGCCGGGTTTGTTCTCTTACTGGTGGCCTGGCTCCTGGATCTCTTCAACATTGTCGTCCTCCTTCTTCCCATTTCCTTTGCAGCCGGAGGTGCGGGTGGCAGCTCGAAGAAAGACTCCAAGGAACAGAATGAATCTTCGAAAGGCCACTCGAGAGAGGGCTCGATGGAAAGGTCGAGGCAAAATGATATTTCAGAGGGCGTGTAGAGCTGGGAGGGGGTAGGCTTGCTAGGGGGCACCCCCCACACAGCGTCCCCTTGGCGGAGCGGGCTGACCCCGTGCGGGGGGCAACTGAGGGGAGCGTACGCCATGGGTGCTGGTGCCTGCTTCTCGCTGGCGTCTCTCTCGCTGCGCCCCTCTGCGGCTTCGCCTCTCCTGCGCTGCTCGTGCCTTTTTCGTTGCCCATGGTGCATTGCCTGATGGCCCCGCTGAATGCCCCCTGGCTCGGGAGTGGGGAGTGACCGCCGCACGCGGTGCCGCGCCGGAGGGCGAAGCCTGGCGCAGGGCCTCGCGGAGCCCGGGCCTGCAGCTGGCCAGCTGCCTGCAGCACCTCCGGCATGCCCCCCGCTGCTGCTGTCCGTGGCGGGACTGTGTGGTGTGCGTGCGCGTGTGCGCTGCCTCTTTTCGTGCTGGTGCCTCGCCCTGTGCGGTCCTGCTCTGTGCTGCGCCGTCGCGCCTCTCGTGGGCGCACGGTGGTGGTGAGCGGCGGCGCGGTGGTGGACGCAGGCACCCGCGCGCGCCGCCGCAGGACGGCAACGCCTTTGTCGTTGTTTCTCCTTTGTTTGTTCTTTTGGTTTCTCTTCTCCCTCTCTCTGTGCTCTTTTCGCTACGCCCCCTCCCCCTCTATGCCATGCGTGTGAGTAGGGGCGTGTGTGCGGCGGCGGAGGGCGAGCGCGACGTGCGGTGCCGCTCATGGCTGCTCGCCCTCCCCTCGCACCCGCCCCTCTCCTCTATATCATATGCTGCCCTGTGTTCTTTTGGGATTATGCTTTCTCTCTCTGTTTCGCTTAGGCTTCTCCGTCCTCTCCTCTATATAGAAGGTGTCTATGAGTCAGGGTCTGCGTTGCCTCTCTCGCGCCTCTCGTGTGTGCCCCTCCTGCTAGCGCCCCGCTCCTCCATCTCCCCCCCCCTCCTGCGTGCGCACGTGCTGGTGCTCGTGGGGGAAGTGGGCGACGGGCTGCGCCTTGCAGCGATGGAGGGGCGGGGAGCGAGAAGGGGGTCGGTGTGTGGGGGGTGGCGTGGCTTGCCGGGCAGGTGGCACGCCGCACTATCAGCCCCCTCCCCGCCTGCTCTCGTCTCTCTTGCGCCCCTTCGCTGCCGGTGCGGCGTGTCGTGCACCCGCCGGCACCCTCGCTTGCCCGGCGCCCCACTGCACTCCCCACCTCTGTTTGTCCCTCTCTCTGTTCTTCTCCCCCCTCCACCATGCGCGCCTCCCCCACTCCTCCGCCTTCGCAACACGAGCGCCAGCAACGCGCGCGCACACGCAGCAGCATCCCAGCTATTCCTTCCTGAGGACTCGACTCTCTTTCGCTCACTCATCCCCCCCCCCTGCCTCGTCTGCACAGCTTCGCTGTCTCGCCCCCCGCGTCACGCTTTCTGCCGCCCACGAGCTCTGCTGTGACAGTCCGTTGTGTGCTTGCGAAGATGGAGTGGAGTGTTCCCATTCTTGTGTACGCGATATTCAGTTTATCGCCTTCTTGTTGGTGCTGGTGGCTACGCCGATCGACATGTACCGGTTTAGACCGCAGTATATCACCCACGACACCACCGTCACAACCTATGGGGCGTGAAGAAGGGTCCTTTCAACACCACCAACGTCATCTCATCCGACTTTTTGTGGAGGAGGTGCATCAGGCGCCGTGACCTTTCCGTCTTGCTCAAGCGTTCGCTGTGATCTCTATCTCCTCTATGGCGCGGCGGCCGCCTTGGGCTTCGTCATGCTGTACTGCTGCTCCTTCTTCCGCATGGTCTGCGTGGCGCTCAACGTTGCTGGTGGTGTCACGCTGTGCATTGTCTGGGCGGTTGTAGCGATGACATACACGTCGCAGAGACAGTTTTGCCGGCAGGAAAGTGTTTTCTCCACCTACGGTGCCGGGTTTGTTCTCTTACTGGTGGCCTGGCTCCTGGATCTCTTCAACATTGTCGTCCTCCTTCTTCCCATTTCCTTTGCAGCCGGAGGTGCGGGTGGCAGCTCGAAGAAAGACTCCAAGGAACAGAATGAATCTTCGAAAGGCCACTCGAGAGAGGGCTCGATGGAAAGGTCGAGGCAAAATGATATTTCAGAGGGCGTGTAGAGCTGGGGAGGGGGTAGGCTTGCTAGCGGGCACCCCCCACACGGCGTCCCCTTGGCGGAGCGGGCTGACCCCGTGCGGGGGGCAACTGAGGGAGCGTACGCCATGGGTGCTGGTGCCTGCTTCTCGCTGGCGTCTCTCTCGCTGCGCCCCTCTGCGGCTTCGCCTCTCCTGCGCTGCTCGTGCCTTTTTCGTTGCCCATGGTGCATTGCCTGATGGCCCCGCTGAATGCCCCCTGGCTCGGGAGTGGGGAGTGACCGCCGCACGCGGTGCCGCGCCGGAGGGCGAAGCCTGGCGCAGGGCCTCGCGGGCCCGGCCTGCAGCTGGCCAGCTGCCTGCAGCACCTCCGGCATGCCCCCCGCTGCTGCTGTCCGTGGCGGGACTGTGTGGTGTGCGTGCGCGTGTGCGCTGCCTCTTTTCGTGCTGGTGCCTCGCCCTGTGCGGTCCTGCTCTGTGCTGCGCCGTCGCGCCTCTCGTGGGCGCACGGTGGTGGTGAGCGGCGGCGCGGTGGTGGACGCAGGCACCCGCACGCTCCGCCGCAGGACGGCGACGCCTTTATCTTTGTTGCTTGCTTTGGTTTTTTTTTGGTTTACTTTTCCCCTCTCTCTGTGCTCTTTTCGCTTACTCCCCTCCCCCCGTGTTTGCCTGGTGTGAGTGGGGCGTGTGTGCGGCGGCAGAGGGCGAGCGCGACGTGCGGTGCCGCTCATGGCTGCTCGCCCTCCCCTCGCACCCGCCCCTCTCCTCTATATCATAGTGCTGCCCTGTGTTCTTTTCGGATATGCTTTCTCTCTGTTTCGCTTAGGCTTCTCCGTCCTCTCCTCTATATAGAAGGTGTCTATGAGTCAGGGTCTGCGTTGCCTCTCTCGCGCCTCTCGTGTGTGCCCCTCCTGCTAGCGCCCCGCTCCTCCATTTCCCCCCCCCTCCTGCGTGCGCGCGTGCTGGTGCTCGTGGGGGAAGTGGGCGACGGGCTGCGCCTTGCAGCGATGGAGGGGCGGGGGAGCGAGAAGGGGGTCGGTGTGTGGGGGGTGGCGTGGCTTGCCGGGCAGGTGGCACGCCGCACTATCAGCCCCCTCCCCGCCTGCTCACGTCTCTCTTGCGCCCCTTCGCTGCCGGTGCGGCGTGTCGTGCACCCGCCGGCACCCTCGCTTGCCCGGCGCCCCACTGCACTCCCCCACCTCTGTTTGTCCCTCTCTCTGTTCTTCTCCCCCCTCCACCATGCGCGCCTCCCCCACTCCTCCGCCTTCGCAACACGAGCGCCAGCAACGCGCGCGCACACGCAGCAGCATCCCAGCTATTCCTTCCTGAGGACTCGACTCTCTTTCGCTCACTCATCCCCCCCCCTGCCTCGTCTGCACAGCTTCGCTGTCTCGCCCCCCGCGTCACGCTTTCTGCCGCCCACGAGCTCTGCTGTGACAGTCCGTTGTGTGCTTGCGAAGATGGAGTGGAATGTTCCCATTCTTGTGTACGCGATAGTTCAGTTTATCGCCTTCTTGTTGGTGCTGGTGGCTACGCCGATCGACATGTACCGGTTTAGACCGCAGTATATCACCCACAACACCACCATTGTTACCCTATGGGGCGTGAAGATGGGTCCCTTCAACACCACCAACGTCATACCATCCGACTTTTTGTGGAGGAGGTGCATCAAGCGCCGTGACCGTTTCCGTCTTGCTCAAGCGTTCGCTGTGATCTCTATCTTCCTCTATGGCGTGGCGGCCGCCTTGGGCTTCACCATGCTGTACTGCTGCTCCTTCTTCCGCATGGTCTGCCTGGCGCTCAACGTTGCTGGTGGTGTCACGCTGTGCATTGTCTGGGCGGCTGTAGCGGTGACATACCACGTCGAAGATAACCCGTTTTGCTGGAAAGAAAGTGTTTTCTCCACCTACGGTGCCGGGTTTGTTCTCTTACTGGTGGCCTGGCTCCTGGATCTCTTCAACATTGTCGTCCTCCTTCTTCCCATTTCCTTTGCAGCCGGAGGTGCGGGTGGCAGCTCGAAGAAAGACTCCAAGGAACAGAATGAATCTTCGAATGGCAACTCGAGAGAGGGCTCGATGGAAGGGTCGAGGCAAAATGATGTTTCAGAGGGCGTGTAGAGCTGGGGAGGGGGTAGGCTTGCTAGCGGGCACCCCCCACACGGCGTCCCCTTGGCGGAGCGGGCTGACCCCGTGCGGGGGGCAACTGAGGGGAGCGTACGCCATGGGTGCTGGTGCCTGCTTCTCGCTGGCGTCTCTCTCGCTGCGCCCCTCTGCGGCTTCGCCTCTCCTGCGCTGCTCGTGCCTTTTTCGTTGCCCATGGTGCATTGCCTGATGGCCCCACTGAATGCCCCCTGACTCGGGAGTGGGGAGTGACCGCCGCACGCGGTGCCGCGCCGGAGGGCGAAGCCTGGCGCAGGGCCTCGTGGGGCCCGGACCTGCAGCTGGCCAGCTGCCTGCAGCACCTCCGGCATGCCCCCCGCTGCTGCTGTCCGTGGCGGGACTGTGTGGTGTGCGTGCGCGTGTGCGCTGCCTCTTTTCGTGCTGGTGCCTCGCCCTGTGCGGTCCTGCTCTGTGCTGCGCCGTCGCGCCTCTCGTGGGCGCACGGTGGTGGTGAGCGGCGGCGCGGTGGTGGACGCAGGCACCCGCACGCTCCGCCGCAGGACGGCGACGCCTTTATCTTTGTTGCTTGCTTTGGTTTTTGTTTTGGTTTAACTTCTTCCCCTCTCTCTGTGCTCTTTTCGCTCTACTCCCCTCCCCCCGTGTTTTTTGCCTGTGTATGAGTGGGAGCGTGTGTGCGGCGGCAGAGGGCGAGCGCGACGTGCGGTGCCGCTCATGGCTGCTCGCCCTCCCCTCGCACCCGCCCCTCTCCTCTATATCATAGTGCTGCCCTGTGTTCTTTTCGGATATTGCTTTCTCTCTGTTTCGCTTAGGCTTCTCCGTCCTCTCCTCTATATAGAAGGTGTCTATGAGTCAGGGTCTGCGTTGCCTCTCTCGCGCCTCTCGTGTGTGCCCCTCCTGCTAGCGCCCCGCTCCTCCATTTCCCCCCCCCTCCTGCGTGCGCGCGTGCTGGTGCTCGTGGGGGAAGTGGGCGACGGGCTGCGCCTTGCAGCGATGGAGGGGCGGGGGAGCGAGAAGGGGGTCGGTGTGTGGGGGGTGGCGTGGCTTGCCGGGCAGGTGGCACGCCGCACTATCAGCCCCCCTCCCCGCCTGCTCACGTCTCTCTTGCGCCCCTTCGCTGCCGGTGCGGCGTGTCGTGCACCCGCCGGCACCCTCGCTTGCCCGGCGCCCCACTGCACTCCCCCACCTCTGTTTGTCCCTCTCTCTGTTCTTCTCCCCCCTCCACCATGCGCGCCTCCCCCACTCCTCCGCCTTCGCAACACGAGCGCCAGCAACGCGCGCGCACACGCAGCAGCATCCCAGCTATTCCTTCCTGAGGACTCGACTCTCTTTCGCTCACTCATCCCCCCCCCTGCCTCGTCTGCACAGCTTCGCTGTCTCGCCCCCCGCGTCACGCTTTCTGCCGCCCACGAGCTCTGCTGTGACAGTCCGTTGTGTGCTTGCGAAGATGGAGTGGAATGTTCCCATTCTTGTGTACGCGATAGTTCAGTTTATCGCCTTCTTGTTGGTGCTGGTGGCTACGCCGATCGACATGTACCGGTTTAGACCGCAGTATATCACCCACAACACCACCATTGTTACCCTATGGGGCGTGAAGATGGGTCCCTTCAACACCACCAACGTCATACCATCCGACTTTTTGTGGAGGAGGTGCATCAAGCGCCGTGACCGTTTCCGTCTTGCTCAAGCGTTCGCTGTGATCTCTATCTTCCTCTATGGCGTGGCGGCCGCCTTGGGCTTCACCATGCTGTACTGCTGCTCCTTCTTCCGCATGGTCTGCCTGGCGCTCAACGTTGCTGGTGGTGTCACGCTGTGCATTGTCTGGGCGGCTGTAGCGGTGACATACCACGTCGAAGATAACCCGTTTTGCTGGAAAGAAAGTGTTTTCTCCACCTACGGTGCCGGGTTTGTTCTCTTACTGGTGGCCTGGCTCCTGGATCTCTTCAACATTGTCGTCCTCCTTCTTCCCATTTCCTTTGCAGCCGGAGGTGCGGGTGGCAGCTCGAAGAAAGACTCCAAGGAACAGAATGAATCTTCGAATGGCAACTCGAGAGAGGGCTCGATGGAAGGGTCGAGGCAAAATGATGTTTCAGAGGGCGTGTAGAGCTGGGGAGGGGGTAGGCTTGCTAGCGGGCACCCCCCACACGGCGTCCCCTTGGCGGAGCGGGCTGACCCCGTGCGGGGGGCAACTGAGGGGAGCGTACGCCATGGGTGCTGGTGCCTGCTTCTCGCTGGCGTCTCTCTCGCTGCGCCCCTCTGCGGCTTCGCCTCTCCTGCGCTGCTCGTGCCTTTTTCGTTGCCCATGGTGCATTGCCTGATGGCCCCACTGAATGCCCCCTGACTCGGGAGTGGGGAGTGACCGCCGCACGCGGTGCCGCGCCGGAGGGCGAAGCCTGGCGCAGGGCCTCGTGGGGCCCGGACCTGCAGCTGGCCAGCTGCCTGCAGCACCTCCGGCATGCCCCCCGCTGCTGCTGTCCGTGGCGGGACTGTGTGGTGTGCGTGCGCGTGTGCGCTGCCTCTTTTCGTGCTGGTGCCTCGCCCTGTGCGGTCCTGCTCTGTGCTGCGCCGTCGCGCCTCTCGTGGGCGCACGGTGGTGGTGAGCGGCGGCGCGGTGGTGGACGCAGGCACCCGCACGCTCCGCCGCAGGACGGCGACGCCTTTATCTTTGTTGCTTGCTTTGGTTTTTGTTTTGGTTTAACTTCTTCCCCTCTCTCTGTGCTCTTTTCGCTCTACTCCCCTCCCCCCGTGTTTTTTGCCTGTGTATGAGTGGGAGCGTGTGTGCGGCGGCAGAGGGCGAGCGCGACGTGCGGTGCCGCTCATGGCTGCTCGCCCTCCCCTCGCACCCGCCCCTCTCCTCTATATCATAGTGCTGCCCTGTGTTCTTTTCGGATATTGCTTTCTCTCTGTTTCGCTTAGGCTTCTCCGTCCTCTCCTCTATATAGAAGGTGTCTATGAGTCAGGGTCTGCGTTGCCTCTCTCGCGCCTCTCGTGTGTGCCCCTCCTGCTAGCGCCCCGCTCCTCCATTTCCCCCCCCCCTCCTGCGTGCGCGCGTGCTGGTGCTCGTGGGGGAAGTGGGCGACGGGCTGCGCCTTGCAGCGATGGAGGGGCGGGGGAGCGAGAAGGGGGTCGGTGTGTGGGGGGTGGCGTGGCTTGCCGGGCAGGTGGCACGCCGCACTATCAGCCCCCCTCCCCGCCTGCTCACGTCTCTCTTGCGCCCCTTCGCTGCCGGTGCGGCGTGTCGTGCACCCGCCGGCACCCTCGCTTGCCCGGCGCCCCACTGCACTCCCCCACCTCTGTTTGTCCCTCTCTCTGTTCTTCTCCCCCCTCCACCATGCGCGCCTCCCCCACTCCTCCGCCTTCGCAACACGAGCGCCAGCAACGCGCGCGCACACGCAGCAGCATCCCAGCTATTCCTTCCTGAGGACTCGACTCTCTTTCGCTCACTCATCCCCCCCCCTGCCTCGTCTGCACAGCTTCGCTGTCTCGCCCCCCGCGTCACGCTTTCTGCCGCCCACGAGCTCTGCTGTGACAGTCCGTTGTGTGCTTGCGAAGATGGAGTGGAATGTTCCCATTCTTGTGTACGCGATAGTTCAGTTTATCGCCTTCTTGTTGGTGCTGGTGGCTACGCCGATCGACATGTACCGGTTTAGACCGCAGTATATCACCCACAACACCACCATTGTTACCCTATGGGGCGTGAAGATGGGTCCCTTCAACACCACCAACGTCATACCATCCGACTTTTTGTGGAGGAGGTGCATCAAGCGCCGTGACCGTTTCCGTCTTGCTCAAGCGTTCGCTGTGATCTCTATCTTCCTCTATGGCGTGGCGGCCGCCTTGGGCTTCACCATGCTGTACTGCTGCTCCTTCTTCCGCATGGTCTGCCTGGCGCTCAACGTTGCTGGTGGTGTCACGCTGTGCATTGTCTGGGCGGCTGTAGCGGTGACATACCACGTCGAAGATAACCCGTTTTGCTGGAAAGAAAGTGTTTTCTCCACCTACGGTGCCGGGTTTGTTCTCTTACTGGTGGCCTGGCTCCTGGATCTCTTCAACATTGTCGTCCTCCTTCTTCCCATTTCCTTTGCAGCCGGAGGTGCGGGTGGCAGCTCGAAGAAAGACTCCAAGGAACAGAATGAATCTTCGAATGGCAACTCGAGAGAGGGCTCGATGGAAGGGTCGAGGCAAAATGATGTTTCAGAGGGCGTGTAGAGCTGGGGAGGGGGTAGGCTTGCTAGCGGGCACCCCCCACACGGCGTCCCCTTGGCGGAGCGGGCTGACCCCGTGCGGGGGGCAACTGAGGGGAGCGTACGCCATGGGTGCTGGTGCCTGCTTCTCGCTGGCGTCTCTCTCGCTGCGCCCCTCTGCGGCTTCGCCTCTCCTGCGCTGCTCGTGCCTTTTTCGTTGCCCATGGTGCATTGCCTGATGGCCCCACTGAATGCCCCCTGACTCGGGAGTGGGGAGTGACCGCCGCACGCGGTGCCGCGCCGGAGGGCGAAGCCTGGCGCAGGGCCTCGTGGGGCCCGGACCTGCAGCTGGCCAGCTGCCTGCAGCACCTCCGGCATGCCCCCCGCTGCTGCTGTCCGTGGCGGGACTGTGTGGTGTGCGTGCGCGTGTGCGCTGCCTCTTTTCGTGCTGGTGCCTCGCCCTGTGCGGTCCTGCTCTGTGCTGCGCCGTCGCGCCTCTCGTGGGCGCACGGTGGTGGTGAGCGGCGGCGCGGTGGTGGACGCAGGCACCCGCACGCTCCGCCGCAGGACGGCGACGCCTTTATCTTTGTTGCTTGCTTTGGTTTTTGTTTTGGTTTAACTTCTTCCCCTCTCTCTGTGCTCTTTTCGCTCTACTCCCCTCCCCCCGTGTTTTTTGCCTGTGTATGAGTGGGAGCGTGTGTGCGGCGGCAGAGGGCGAGCGCGACGTGCGGTGCCGCTCATGGCTGCTCGCCCTCCCCTCGCACCCGCCCCTCTCCTCTATATCATAGTGCTGCCCTGTGTTCTTTTCGGATATTGCTTTCTCTCTGTTTCGCTTAGGCTTCTCCGTCCTCTCCTCTATATAGAAGGTGTCTATGAGTCAGGGTCTGCGTTGCCTCTCTCGCGCCTCTCGTGTGTGCCCCTCCTGCTAGCGCCCCGCTCCTCCATTTCCCCCCCCCCTCCTGCGTGCGCGCGTGCTGGTGCTCGTGGGGGAAGTGGGCGACGGGCTGCGCCTTGCAGCGATGGAGGGGCGGGGGAGCGAGAAGGGGGTCGGTGTGTGGGGGGTGGCGTGGCTTGCCGGGCAGGTGGCACGCCGCACTATCAGCCCCCCTCCCCGCCTGCTCACGTCTCTCTTGCGCCCCTTCGCTGCCGGTGCGGCGTGTCGTGCACCCGCCGGCACCCTCGCTTGCCCGGCGCCCCACTGCACTCCCCCACCTCTGTTTGTCCCTCTCTCTGTTCTTCTCCCCCCTCCACCATGCGCGCCTCCCCCACTCCTCCGCCTTCGCAACACGAGCGCCAGCAACGCGCGCGCACACGCAGCAGCATCCCAGCTATTCCTTCCTGAGGACTCGACTCTCTTTCGCTCACTCATCCCCCCCCCTGCCTCGTCTGCACAGCTTCGCTGTCTCGCCCCCCGCGTCACGCTTTCTGCCGCCCACGAGCTCTGCTGTGACAGTCCGTTGTGTGCTTGCGAAGATGGAGTGGAATGTTCCCATTCTTGTGTACGCGATAGTTCAGTTTATCGCCTTCTTGTTGGTGCTGGTGGCTACGCCGATCGACATGTACCGGTTTAGACCGCAGTATATCACCCACAACACCACCATTGTTACCCTATGGGGCGTGAAGATGGGTCCCTTCAACACCACCAACGTCATACCATCCGACTTTTTGTGGAGGAGGTGCATCAAGCGCCGTGACCGTTTCCGTCTTGCTCAAGCGTTCGCTGTGATCTCTATCTTCCTCTATGGCGTGGCGGCCGCCTTGGGCTTCACCATGCTGTACTGCTGCTCCTTCTTCCGCATGGTCTGCCTGGCGCTCAACGTTGCTGGTGGTGTCACGCTGTGCATTGTCTGGGCGGCTGTAGCGGTGACATACCACGTCGAAGATAACCCGTTTTGCTGGAAAGAAAGTGTTTTCTCCACCTACGGTGCCGGGTTTGTTCTCTTACTGGTGGCCTGGCTCCTGGATCTCTTCAACATTGTCGTCCTCCTTCTTCCCATTTCCTTTGCAGCCGGAGGTGCGGGTGGCAGCTCGAAGAAAGACTCCAAGGAACAGAATGAATCTTCGAATGGCAACTCGAGAGAGGGCTCGATGGAAGGGTCGAGGCAAAATGATGTTTCAGAGGGCGTGTAGAGCTGGGGAGGGGGTAGGCTTGCTAGCGGGCACCCCCCACACGGCGTCCCCTTGGCGGAGCGGGCTGACCCCGTGCGGGGGGCAACTGAGGGGAGCGTACGCCATGGGTGCTGGTGCCTGCTTCTCGCTGGCGTCTCTCTCGCTGCGCCCCTCTGCGGCTTCGCCTCTCCTGCGCTGCTCGTGCCTTTTTCGTTGCCCATGGTGCATTGCCTGATGGCCCCACTGAATGCCCCCTGACTCGGGAGTGGGGAGTGACCGCCGCACGCGGTGCCGCGCCGGAGGGCGAAGCCTGGCGCAGGGCCTCGTGGGGCCCGGACCTGCAGCTGGCCAGCTGCCTGCAGCACCTCCGGCATGCCCCCCGCTGCTGCTGTCCGTGGCGGGACTGTGTGGTGTGCGTGCGCGTGTGCGCTGCCTCTTTTCGTGCTGGTGCCTCGCCCTGTGCGGTCCTGCTCTGTGCTGCGCCGTCGCGCCTCTCGTGGGCGCACGGTGGTGGTGAGCGGCGGCGCGGTGGTGGACGCAGGCACCCGCACGCTCCGCCGCAGGACGGCGACGCCTTTATCTTTGTTGCTTGCTTTGGTTTTTGTTTTGGTTTAACTTCTTCCCCTCTCTCTGTGCTCTTTTCGCTCTACTCCCCTCCCCCCGTGTTTTTTGCCTGTGTATGAGTGGGAGCGTGTGTGCGGCGGCAGAGGGCGAGCGCGACGTGCGGTGCCGCTCATGGCTGCTCGCCCTCCCCTCGCACCCGCCCCTCTCCTCTATATCATAGTGCTGCCCTGTGTTCTTTTCGGATATTGCTTTCTCTCTGTTTCGCTTAGGCTTCTCCGTCCTCTCCTCTATATAGAAGGTGTCTATGAGTCAGGGTCTGCGTTGCCTCTCTCGCGCCTCTCGTGTGTGCCCCTCCTGCTAGCGCCCCGCTCCTCCATTTCCCCCCCCCCTCCTGCGTGCGCGCGTGCTGGTGCTCGTGGGGGAAGTGGGCGACGGGCTGCGCCTTGCAGCGATGGAGGGGCGGGGGAGCGAGAAGGGGGTCGGTGTGTGGGGGGTGGCGTGGCTTGCCGGGCAGGTGGCACGCCGCACTATCAGCCCCCCTCCCCGCCTGCTCACGTCTCTCTTGCGCCCCTTCGCTGCCGGTGCGGCGTGTCGTGCACCCGCCGGCACCCTCGCTTGCCCGGCGCCCCACTGCACTCCCCCACCTCTGTTTGTCCCTCTCTCTGTTCTTCTCCCCCCTCCACCATGCGCGCCTCCCCCACTCCTCCGCCTTCGCAACACGAGCGCCAGCAACGCGCGCGCACACGCAGCAGCATCCCAGCTATTCCTTCCTGAGGACTCGACTCTCTTTCGCTCACTCATCCCCCCCCCTGCCTCGTCTGCACAGCTTCGCTGTCTCGCCCCCCGCGTCACGCTTTCTGCCGCCCACGAGCTCTGCTGTGACAGTCCGTTGTGTGCTTGCGAAGATGGAGTGGAATGTTCCCATTCTTGTGTACGCGATAGTTCAGTTTATCGCCTTCTTGTTGGTGCTGGTGGCTACGCCGATCGACATGTACCGGTTTAGACCGCAGTATATCACCCACAACACCACCATTGTTACCCTATGGGGCGTGAAGATGGGTCCCTTCAACACCACCAACGTCATACCATCCGACTTTTTGTGGAGGAGGTGCATCAAGCGCCGTGACCGTTTCCGTCTTGCTCAAGCGTTCGCTGTGATCTCTATCTTCCTCTATGGCGTGGCGGCCGCCTTGGGCTTCACCATGCTGTACTGCTGCTCCTTCTTCCGCATGGTCTGCCTGGCGCTCAACGTTGCTGGTGGTGTCACGCTGTGCATTGTCTGGGCGGCTGTAGCGGTGACATACCACGTCGAAGATAACCCGTTTTGCTGGAAAGAAAGTGTTTTCTCCACCTACGGTGCCGGGTTTGTTCTCTTACTGGTGGCCTGGCTCCTGGATCTCTTCAACATTGTCGTCCTCCTTCTTCCCATTTCCTTTGCAGCCGGAGGTGCGGGTGGCAGCTCGAAGAAAGACTCCAAGGAACAGAATGAATCTTCGAATGGCAACTCGAGAGAGGGCTCGATGGAAGGGTCGAGGCAAAATGATGTTTCAGAGGGCGTGTAGAGCTGGGGAGGGGGTAGGCTTGCTAGCGGGCACCCCCCACACGGCGTCCCCTTGGCGGAGCGGGCTGACCCCGTGCGGGGGGCAACTGAGGGGAGCGTACGCCATGGGTGCTGGTGCCTGCTTCTCGCTGGCGTCTCTCTCGCTGCGCCCCTCTGCGGCTTCGCCTCTCCTGCGCTGCTCGTGCCTTTTTCGTTGCCCATGGTGCATTGCCTGATGGCCCCACTGAATGCCCCCTGACTCGGGAGTGGGGAGTGACCGCCGCACGCGGTGCCGCGCCGGAGGGCGAAGCCTGGCGCAGGGCCTCGTGGGGCCCGGACCTGCAGCTGGCCAGCTGCCTGCAGCACCTCCGGCATGCCCCCCGCTGCTGCTGTCCGTGGCGGGACTGTGTGGTGTGCGTGCGCGTGTGCGCTGCCTCTTTTCGTGCTGGTGCCTCGCCCTGTGCGGTCCTGCTCTGTGCTGCGCCGTCGCGCCTCTCGTGGGCGCACGGTGGTGGTGAGCGGCGGCGCGGTGGTGGACGCAGGCACCCGCACGCTCCGCCGCAGGACGGCGACGCCTTTATCTTTGTTGCTTGCTTTGGTTTTTGTTTTGGTTTAACTTCTTCCCCTCTCTCTGTGCTCTTTTCGCTCTACTCCCCTCCCCCCGTGTTTTTTGCCTGTGTATGAGTGGGAGCGTGTGTGCGGCGGCAGAGGGCGAGCGCGACGTGCGGTGCCGCTCATGGCTGCTCGCCCTCCCCTCGCACCCGCCCCTCTCCTCTATATCATAGTGCTGCCCTGTGTTCTTTTCGGATATTGCTTTCTCTCTGTTTCGCTTAGGCTTCTCCGTCCTCTCCTCTATATAGAAGGTGTCTATGAGTCAGGGTCTGCGTTGCCTCTCTCGCGCCTCTCGTGTGTGCCCCTCCTGCTAGCGCCCCGCTCCTCCATTTCCCCCCCCCCTCCTGCGTGCGCGCGTGCTGGTGCTCGTGGGGGAAGTGGGCGACGGGCTGCGCCTTGCAGCGATGGAGGGGCGGGGGAGCGAGAAGGGGGTCGGTGTGTGGGGGGTGGCGTGGCTTGCCGGGCAGGTGGCACGCCGCACTATCAGCCCCCCTCCCCGCCTGCTCACGTCTCTCTTGCGCCCCTTCGCTGCCGGTGCGGCGTGTCGTGCACCCGCCGGCACCCTCGCTTGCCCGGCGCCCCACTGCACTCCCCCACCTCTGTTTGTCCCTCTCTCTGTTCTTCTCCCCCCTCCACCATGCGCGCCTCCCCCACTCCTCCGCCTTCGCAACACGAGCGCCAGCAACGCGCGCGCACACGCAGCAGCATCCCAGCTATTCCTTCCTGAGGACTCGACTCTCTTTCGCTCACTCATCCCCCCCCCTGCCTCGTCTGCACAGCTTCGCTGTCTCGCCCCCCGCGTCACGCTTTCTGCCGCCCACGAGCTCTGCTGTGACAGTCCGTTGTGTGCTTGCGAAGATGGAGTGGAATGTTCCCATTCTTGTGTACGCGATAGTTCAGTTTATCGCCTTCTTGTTGGTGCTGGTGGCTACGCCGATCGACATGTACCGGTTTAGACCGCAGTATATCACCCACAACACCACCATTGTTACCCTATGGGGCGTGAAGATGGGTCCCTTCAACACCACCAACGTCATACCATCCGACTTTTTGTGGAGGAGGTGCATCAAGCGCCGTGACCGTTTCCGTCTTGCTCAAGCGTTCGCTGTGATCTCTATCTTCCTCTATGGCGTGGCGGCCGCCTTGGGCTTCACCATGCTGTACTGCTGCTCCTTCTTCCGCATGGTCTGCCTGGCGCTCAACGTTGCTGGTGGTGTCACGCTGTGCATTGTCTGGGCGGCTGTAGCGGTGACATACCACGTCGAAGATAACCCGTTTTGCTGGAAAGAAAGTGTTTTCTCCACCTACGGTGCCGGGTTTGTTCTCTTACTGGTGGCCTGGCTCCTGGATCTCTTCAACATTGTCGTCCTCCTTCTTCCCATTTCCTTTGCAGCCGGAGGTGCGGGTGGCAGCTCGAAGAAAGACTCCAAGGAACAGAATGAATCTTCGAATGGCAACTCGAGAGAGGGCTCGATGGAAGGGTCGAGGCAAAATGATGTTTCAGAGGGCGTGTAGAGCTGGGGAGGGGGTAGGCTTGCTAGCGGGCACCCCCCACACGGCGTCCCCTTGGCGGAGCGGGCTGACCCCGTGCGGGGGGCAACTGAGGGGAGCGTACGCCATGGGTGCTGGTGCCTGCTTCTCGCTGGCGTCTCTCTCGCTGCGCCCCTCTGCGGCTTCGCCTCTCCTGCGCTGCTCGTGCCTTTTTCGTTGCCCATGGTGCATTGCCTGATGGCCCCACTGAATGCCCCCTGACTCGGGAGTGGGGAGTGACCGCCGCACGCGGTGCCGCGCCGGAGGGCGAAGCCTGGCGCAGGGCCTCGTGGGGCCCGGACCTGCAGCTGGCCAGCTGCCTGCAGCACCTCCGGCATGCCCCCCGCTGCTGCTGTCCGTGGCGGGACTGTGTGGTGTGCGTGCGCGTGTGCGCTGCCTCTTTTCGTGCTGGTGCCTCGCCCTGTGCGGTCCTGCTCTGTGCTGCGCCGTCGCGCCTCTCGTGGGCGCACGGTGGTGGTGAGCGGCGGCGCGGTGGTGGACGCAGGCACCCGCACGCTCCGCCGCAGGACGGCGACGCCTTTATCTTTGTTGCTTGCTTTGGTTTTTGTTTTGGTTTAACTTCTTCCCCTCTCTCTGTGCTCTTTTCGCTCTACTCCCCTCCCCCCGTGTTTTTTGCCTGTGTATGAGTGGGAGCGTGTGTGCGGCGGCAGAGGGCGAGCGCGACGTGCGGTGCCGCTCATGGCTGCTCGCCCTCCCCTCGCACCCGCCCCTCTCCTCTATATCATAGTGCTGCCCTGTGTTCTTTTCGGATATTGCTTTCTCTCTGTTTCGCTTAGGCTTCTCCGTCCTCTCCTCTATATAGAAGGTGTCTATGAGTCAGGGTCTGCGTTGCCTCTCTCGCGCCTCTCGTGTGTGCCCCTCCTGCTAGCGCCCCGCTCCTCCATTTCCCCCCCCCCTCCTGCGTGCGCGCGTGCTGGTGCTCGTGGGGGAAGTGGGCGACGGGCTGCGCCTTGCAGCGATGGAGGGGCGGGGGAGCGAGAAGGGGGTCGGTGTGTGGGGGGTGGCGTGGCTTGCCGGGCAGGTGGCACGCCGCACTATCAGCCCCCCTCCCCGCCTGCTCACGTCTCTCTTGCGCCCCTTCGCTGCCGGTGCGGCGTGTCGTGCACCCGCCGGCACCCTCGCTTGCCCGGCGCCCCACTGCACTCCCCCACCTCTGTTTGTCCCTCTCTCTGTTCTTCTCCCCCCTCCACCATGCGCGCCTCCCCCACTCCTCCGCCTTCGCAACACGAGCGCCAGCAACGCGCGCGCACACGCAGCAGCATCCCAGCTATTCCTTCCTGAGGACTCGACTCTCTTTCGCTCACTCATCCCCCCCCCTGCCTCGTCTGCACAGCTTCGCTGTCTCGCCCCCCGCGTCACGCTTTCTGCCGCCCACGAGCTCTGCTGTGACAGTCCGTTGTGTGCTTGCGAAGATGGAGTGGAATGTTCCCATTCTTGTGTACGCGATAGTTCAGTTTATCGCCTTCTTGTTGGTGCTGGTGGCTACGCCGATCGACATGTACCGGTTTAGACCGCAGTATATCACCCACAACACCACCATTGTTACCCTATGGGGCGTGAAGATGGGTCCCTTCAACACCACCAACGTCATACCATCCGACTTTTTGTGGAGGAGGTGCATCAAGCGCCGTGACCGTTTCCGTCTTGCTCAAGCGTTCGCTGTGATCTCTATCTTCCTCTATGGCGTGGCGGCCGCCTTGGGCTTCACCATGCTGTACTGCTGCTCCTTCTTCCGCATGGTCTGCCTGGCGCTCAACGTTGCTGGTGGTGTCACGCTGTGCATTGTCTGGGCGGCTGTAGCGGTGACATACCACGTCGAAGATAACCCGTTTTGCTGGAAAGAAAGTGTTTTCTCCACCTACGGTGCCGGGTTTGTTCTCTTACTGGTGGCCTGGCTCCTGGATCTCTTCAACATTGTCGTCCTCCTTCTTCCCATTTCCTTTGCAGCCGGAGGTGCGGGTGGCAGCTCGAAGAAAGACTCCAAGGAACAGAATGAATCTTCGAATGGCAACTCGAGAGAGGGCTCGATGGAAGGGTCGAGGCAAAATGATGTTTCAGAGGGCGTGTAGAGCTGGGGAGGGGGTAGGCTTGCTAGCGGGCACCCCCCACACGGCGTCCCCTTGGCGGAGCGGGCTGACCCCGTGCGGGGGGCAACTGAGGGGAGCGTACGCCATGGGTGCTGGTGCCTGCTTCTCGCTGGCGTCTCTCTCGCTGCGCCCCTCTGCGGCTTCGCCTCTCCTGCGCTGCTCGTGCCTTTTTCGTTGCCCATGGTGCATTGCCTGATGGCCCCACTGAATGCCCCCTGACTCGGGAGTGGGGAGTGACCGCCGCACGCGGTGCCGCGCCGGAGGGCGAAGCCTGGCGCAGGGCCTCGTGGGGCCCGGACCTGCAGCTGGCCAGCTGCCTGCAGCACCTCCGGCATGCCCCCCGCTGCTGCTGTCCGTGGCGGGACTGTGTGGTGTGCGTGCGCGTGTGCGCTGCCTCTTTTCGTGCTGGTGCCTCGCCCTGTGCGGTCCTGCTCTGTGCTGCGCCGTCGCGCCTCTCGTGGGCGCACGGTGGTGGTGAGCGGCGGCGCGGTGGTGGACGCAGGCACCCGCACGCTCCGCCGCAGGACGGCGACGCCTTTATCTTTGTTGCTTGCTTTGGTTTTTGTTTTGGTTTAACTTCTTCCCCTCTCTCTGTGCTCTTTTCGCTCTACTCCCCTCCCCCCGTGTTTTTTGCCTGTGTATGAGTGGGAGCGTGTGTGCGGCGGCAGAGGGCGAGCGCGACGTGCGGTGCCGCTCATGGCTGCTCGCCCTCCCCTCGCACCCGCCCCTCTCCTCTATATCATAGTGCTGCCCTGTGTTCTTTTCGGATATTGCTTTCTCTCTGTTTCGCTTAGGCTTCTCCGTCCTCTCCTCTATATAGAAGGTGTCTATGAGTCAGGGTCTGCGTTGCCTCTCTCGCGCCTCTCGTGTGTGCCCCTCCTGCTAGCGCCCCGCTCCTCCATTTCCCCCCCCCCTCCTGCGTGCGCGCGTGCTGGTGCTCGTGGGGGAAGTGGGCGACGGGCTGCGCCTTGCAGCGATGGAGGGGCGGGGGAGCGAGAAGGGGGTCGGTGTGTGGGGGGTGGCGTGGCTTGCCGGGCAGGTGGCACGCCGCACTATCAGCCCCCCTCCCCGCCTGCTCTCGTCTCTCTTGCGCCCCTTCGCTGCCGGTGCGGCGTGTCGTGCACCCGCCGGCACCCTCGCTTGCCCGGCGCCCCACTGCACTCCCCCACCTCTGTTTGTCCCTCTCTCTGTTCTTCTCCCCCCTCCACCATGCGCGCCTCCCCCACTCCTCCGCCTTCGCAACACGAGCGCCAGCAACGCGCGCGCACACGCAGCAGCATCCCAGCTATTCCTTCCTGAGGACTCGACTCTCTTTCGCTCACTCATCCCCCCCCTGCCTCGTCTGCACAGCTTCGCTGTCTCGCCCCCCGCGTCACGCTTTCTGCCGCCCACGAGCTCTGCTGTGACAGTCCGTTGTGTGCTTGCGAAGATGGAGTGGAATGTTCCCATTCTTGTGTACGCGATAGTTCAGTTTATCGCCTTCTTGTTGGTGCTGGTGGCTACGCCGATCGACATGTACCGGTTTAGACCGCAGTATATCACCCACAACACCACCATTGTTACCCTATGGGGCGTGAAGATGGGTCCCTTCAACACCACCAACGTCATACCATCCGACTTTTTGTGGAGGAGGTGCATCAAGCGCCGTGACCGTTTCCGTCTTGCTCAAGCGTTCGCTGTGATCTCTATCTTCCTCTATGGCGTGGCGGCCGCCTTGGGCTTCACCATGCTGTACTGCTGCTCCTTCTTCCGCATGGTCTGCCTGGCGCTCAACGTTGCTGGTGGTGTCACGCTGTGCATTGTCTGGGCGGCTGTAGCGGTGACATACCACGTCGAAGATAACCCGTTTTGCTGGAAAGAAAGTGTTTTCTCCACCTACGGTGCCGGGTTTGTTCTCTTACTGGTGGCCTGGCTCCTGGATCTCTTCAACATTGTTGTCCTCCTTCTTCCCATTTCCTTTGCAGCCGGAGGTGCGGGTGGCAGCTCGAAGAAAGACTCCAAGGAACAGAATGAATCTTCGAATGGCAACTCGAGAGAGGGCTCGATGGAAGGGTCGAGGCAAAATGATGTTTCAGAGGGCGTGTAGAGCTGGGGAGGGGGTAGGCTTGCTAGCGGGCACCCCCCACACGGCGTCCCCTTGGCGGAGCGGGCTGACCCCGTGCGGGGGGCAACTGAGGGGAGCGTACGCCATGGGTGCTGGTGCCTGCTTCTCGCTGGCGTCTCTCTCGCTGCGCCCCTCTGCGGCTTCGCCTCTCCTGCGCTGCTCGTGCCTTTTTCGTTGCCCATGGTGCATTGCCTGATGGCCCCACTGAATGCCCCCTGACTCGGGAGTGGGGAGTGACCGCCGCACGCGGTGCCGCGCCGGAGGGCGAAGCCTGGCGCAGGGCCTCGTGGGGCCCGGACCTGCAGCTGGCCAGCTGCCTGCAGCACCTCCGGCATGCCCCCCGCTGCTGCTGTCCGTGGCGGGACTGTGTGGTGTGCGTGCGCGTGTGCGCTGCCTCTTTTCGTGCTGGTGCCTCGCCCTGTGCGGTCCTGCTCTGTGCTGCGCCGTCGCGCCTCTCGTGGGCGCACGGTGGTGGTGAGCGGCGGCGCGGTGGTGGACGCAGGCACCCGCACGCTCCGCCGCAGGACGGCGACGCCTTTATCTTTGTTGCTTGCTTTGGTTTTTGTTTTGGTTTAACTTCTTCCCCTCTCTCTGTGCTCTTTTCGCTCTACTCCCCTCCCCCCGTGTTTTTTGCCTGTGTATGAGTGGGAGCGTGTGTGCGGCGGCAGAGGGCGAGCGCGACGTGCGGTGCCGCTCATGGCTGCTCGCCCTCCCCTCGCACCCGCCCCTCTCCTCTATATCATATTGCTGCCCTGTGTTCTTTTTGGGATTATGCTTTCTCTCTCTGTTTCGCTTAGGCTTCTCCGTCCTCTCCTCTATATAGAAAGTGTCTATGAGTCAGGGTCTGCGTTGCCTCTCTCGCGCCTCTCGTGTGTGCCCCTCCTGCTAGCGCCCCGCTCCTCCATTTCCCCCCCCCTCCTGCGTGCGCGCGTGCTGGTGCTCGTGGGGGAAGTGGGCGACGGGCTGCGCCTTGCAGCGATGGAGGGGCGGGGGAGCGAGAAGGGGGTCGGTGTGTGGGGGGTGGCGTGGCTTGCCGGGCAGGTGGCACGCCGCACTATCAGCCCCCCTCCCCGCCTGCTCTCGTCTCTCTTGCGCCCCTTCGCTGCCGGTGCGGCGTGTCGTGCACCCGCCGGCACCCTCGCTTGCCCGGCGCCCCACTGCACTCCCCCACCTCTGTTTGTCCCTCTCTCTGTTCTTCTCCCCCCTCCACCATGCGCGCCTCTCTCACCCACTCTCTTTTTTTGACGGGTTGCAGGTCTAGGTGCATGTGGGACGTTGATTGCTGTGGTGTCGATGTGCTGGCGCTCTTGTCCATTTCCATATGTTTTTTTTTGTAGCCTGTATGGCTTTAGAGTGTTGACAGTTTCTGATTTTTTCGGTATCTGGAAAGTGGCATCCTTGATGGTGGTCTCTGGTGTCGTCGAGGGCTCTTACAACGCGTAGTGTAAGTTGCTCATGCTGTTGCTGTTATTTGTCTGTTTAAGAGGTGCTTCAGTACTTCACTAGTGCTACGACTAGTGCACCTGCGAATGTGCTTGCGGATGTCTGCGAAACGTGGAATGATGATGCAGCTGACATTGCTAGTGTCGAATGGCGTAAAGGATTCCCATCCTCTTGTGAGTGTTGGGTTGTTTCAGTTTCAGGCACTGAAGGTGCAGAAGCGGCCTGTGTGTTCACGTGAGCCTCCTCCTCATAGTATTGTTGTTTTTGTTGTTGTAGGTAGGTAGGTAGGCCGATCGACGTGTTTCGTGTAACACCGCGTTTCAGGGATTGAGGAACACAGGTAGTTATGCTGTGGTGATTGAAGGCCAGTGACTTTGACACCGTGTACTTCTTATTAAATGATCAGCTGAGAGGAACATCCTGAGTCGCCTCAGGCGTTTCTGTGATGCTGAGGTGTTCTCTATCACCTCTAGCTTTGTTTATGATCCGTCCTGCCTTGTGTGCTTCTTTATGCTGCTCTGCAGTTTACACCTCTGCTGGGTGTGCTTGTTGCTCAATAGCGGTGGTGTTGTTATGGTGTGTGTTGTCCAGGTGTCAATGGCGGTGACGTACAGCAGAGATAGGGAAGGCTGCGTGAAAGCGAGTGTTCTCTCTCTCTCTTTTTGTGGTGTAGGTTCCGCGTTCGCTGTGGATTCCTGTGTCCTGGATATCATCACAATCATCCTCATCGTTGCCTTGCTGCTTTTGTCTCGGAATAACATTAGAATTTGTCGGAAAGACACGAGGAAACACCACAGCCAAGAGGAGGAGAACAGCAGGAAGTTGTGTGCGAGCACCTGTCAGCGCCGAAGTGAGAAGGAGCGCACGCCGCGTGTTCTCGCCTCTGCCATCCGCCAGCGCATCTCTCTCGCCGCCTTCTCCCGCGTGTGTATGTGCCGGCTTGTCCATGGCGGAGCGACGCGTGGAGTGAAGAGGGCTCGAGTACTGTTTTCGCGGTCTCTTCGGTAATGTGTCTTTTCCCTCATTTGCCTGTGAATGTGAGAGGGCGTGCCTGCCACGGCTGAGGGTGGACGGATGGCGAGCTCGACGTGATGTCCCGCTCGTCGTCGCTCCCCCCTCGCCACTCGGGCCTCCCTCCTGCACTCTTCCCCCCATTCTGTTTTCCTGCCGGAGCCTTTTTTGTTTTCCTTTTGTTCTCTCTGTGCTGAATAGCTCACTGCTCTTCTCTCCCCTCCTTTCGCTGAGTAGTGGGTGAAACAAAGATTATTCTCCTCGCCTCCGTTATCTCGACCTTCTCGCGTCTGCTATCCATGACGTCGAAGAAGGGCAAGCGTGAGTGAGTACGCGATGTCTCAAGAAAGCAGCGATAGGAAAGTAACAGGTAGACGACACCCAGTAAGCATGATTGAGCACCTGCCTTCGCTCGCTGGCTCTCTCCTTGGAGTATTTCTGCGGCACCTGTGCTGACGTACCCCTTGCGCCTGCCCACCTCAGCGAGGGCGAGGGCGAGTGCAGCGCTGGGAGAGGCGCAGGTGGAAAGGAATGGGAAGGGCACGCACAGCAGCGAGGGGGGCGACGGTGACGCCGCAGACGCGGGCGCCGGTGGCGGGAGAAGATAAGGGGCAGTGCAGCCAGCCAAGGAGGGTGGCGGGGGAGGCGATCGGGGGCTGAGCGATTTGTGGAGCGTGGAAGTGCGAGTCTGCCGCGCTGCTCTCTCGCACTGCCTTTGCCTCTGCTGTCTCCCTCTGCCTTTCCCAGTTTGCGCCTTGCCGCGCACGTCTCTGTGCCGCCTCCGGGGCCGTCTCTCGCTCGACACACATGCTCTTCTTCCTCCCATTCTCCGCGCGTTCCCGTGTAGACTGATGGCACCCTTGCACACCGACCATCTCTATCTCCCCGCTGCCCTCCCCCATCTCGCCACACGCCCTCTCCCCAGCGCGCTCTTTCCTGTCCGGCCGTTTCTGGCTCCTCCGTGGCGCAGCACCGAGCGCCCGCGCACCCCTGCGAGGTGGGATGGCGGGAGAGGCAGCTTATCGGGGGAATCTGTCCTCAGCGCCGGAAGCGCTTCCACGCGGCTGGGGCTCTGAGTACGGCTCCCCTACGCGTCAGCACTCGGGCGTGCCTCTTCGGCGTTGCTGTGCTGTGCCGTCGCAGCGCTCATGGTGGATGCCTGCTACCGCAGGGATGGGAGCAGCCCTGCGCAGCGCAACGCCACGTACCGTGCGCTCCGCAGCAGGGGGCTTTCGTGACCCGGTTCTTGGCCAGTGCAGATGGCCATGCGGTGGCCACCACATACACCTGCGGTGCCGGCCTCGCCACTTACATTGCTGGCTGGAGCCTGTGCTACATCAGCCTCTCCTTCCTGACACTGCCGAGGTGATGGCGGACGCGCCCGCTTTGCCCTCGCCTCGCTGTGGCGGTGCGCGCGGTGTCTTTCCTCTCGCTGTGTGGTCTTGGGGGTGGTGTGGTCGTGGGTGTCTTCGCTCCTGACGAGGCTTTCTCCTCCGCCTCTCGCTCTCTGTGTTGTGCGCATCGTTTTTGTGTGATATGTTGAATGGGGGAGGTAGTGCATAGGCCACCTTACCGCATATCCACTGAACGTGGAGGGGGTCCGTGAAGGAGGAGTAAGAGAAAGAGTACGTGCTGCTAAGGATGTCCTATAATTCTCTCCTTGCAGCGGAGTGAGGCGCGGGCGCTGACTCTGCGGTGGTATACTGCTTGCTTCTCCTGGTGCATGTACATGCATGAGAGGATGGGTGTGGACCTACGCGCCACTCTTGTTTTCAGGCGTCTTGGCGTTTCTCTCCCGTCCCTGCGCAGATTCCACTCCGAATTCCCGGGCGTGCCTTGTTTTCTGTTGTATTTTTCGTACTGCTCATTTTCCTTCGTTGCGCCCATATGACGTACTTCCACTGGCCCGCAGGAGGGGTCTGTGCGCACACGGGTGGGTGACACTCCTCTCTCCTGTGCGCTGCTCGACTTCTGATGAGCGAGTGCGGGGCTCAGCGCGGCTGTGAGGCTGTTGGAATGACGATTATTTTAATATTTGGCATGCGTGAATGTCTTGAAAAGCAATCTTGTATGGTGTCTCAGTTGCTAAGGATTATTTTTTATATTCTTGGCGTTTGTTGCACTTGGGAGAGGGGTGCGTTTGTTGTTTTGGAGCCATGCAGCTACATCTCTTGAGGGGTGCGCATTGGCTTTATACTCTCTTCTCTTTCTTTCGGAGGATGCTGTTTTGGTTGTTTCTGCTTTCACGGTGGATAACATTCCGTGCCTCACCGGCGGCAGTGTTGTGCTGTAGCAGTTGTCGCGGTGGTGGTCTTTTTCTTTATTTGGGGGAGAGGAGGAGGGTTCGCTGGGGATACGGTGTTGCCTGCGTAGAAGGAGCTCTGGCCTCTCACCGCCTCTTTGGGTTTTCGGTGTTGTTTTATTTTGTTTGCTTGTATATATTTTTTGTTGTTTGTGGTGCCGCTCTCTTCACGTTCGTCAAGGTGGTCTCCCGGGTGTGTGTTCGGGTGTTCCTTCATCGTTGCTTCGTGTTGGTCGTTTTCTTACGGCTGCTGTGAAAGTTGCGGTGAAACCTTTGCCAAGCACAAGGCGTCACGGAGATGGACAAATTGTCGAGGCTGCGAGAATGCATGGAGCATGGAGGCAAAGATTCATCAAGCAAACAACGCCATAGTACGTACTGTGGCGCCGATGACTTTGGTGCACCACATCGGTCTCGATATCCTACTCGGGGCGTGACGAAAAGGGCTAGTTGCGGCGATATCTGTCTTCTTTATCAACCGCTTCCTGGAGTGATACCTCTGAACTGTGTGTAAGCGACATTACCCGAAAGAAGCGAAGGAGTGATCTCAAGCTCACTTGCGCCTATAGAAGTGGAGGTGTGTAACGTGGGCACTTCATTCAAAATAAGCATACACGCGCGTTTATGCTACACGCGTCTATGGACATGTTTGTTGTGGACGCCCAGTCTCGCTGCCGTCAACTTCAACATGCCCTTTTGCTTTCAACGATTGTGGCGGTTGAATTCAGTCTTCTTCAGCTGCATGTTTCTCTTGCCATCCACTGCCGTCATTCATGCTGTTGACAACTCGTTCACCTCGGTCTTCGCGTATTCTATGCCACCATATCCCCCGTAGAAACGTGTACTGCTGGCAAGATTTTCTTTGGCCAGTAGGGCGACTCTATTGGGGTGTTTTCACAGGCAAAAGAGAGAGGGGTATCTGCTGCACTCCGCGGAGGGGGGATCGTTCTCTGGCGCGGGTATATGTGTGCAGAGTCTCGCTTGCCTAGCACTACGCCACGTCAGTGCGGTTTTCTTTCTCGTTTTTTTTTTTGGTGGTGGTGGTGGGGGGGGTCTGTCCACCGAGGCACAACTTTTGTATATCTTCTTCCGCTTTTCTCTACAGGAGGTAGAGGCGCAGGGTGGGAAGGACATCGTAGACACACGGTATCTTAGACAGTCGTACCTACCTACATACTCTCTTATCCAATGAGGCCTTCCGTGGTCACAAGCGCAAAAGGGCCTCCGCTCTGCAGTACCACCGTTCTTCGCCCTCCGCTGACGAGTCCACAATGCACCGCGGCAGGCTACTCAACTATTCGGCTAGACACATATCATGACACGAGTGATTTAAGGGAGGCACTGCGCAAAATAGAGGCAGCCTTTATGTGTGTTGAGCAAGAGGCAGCCGGAGTGGTGAAACCAGCCGCGGAAGTGATGTCTTCCACTGCCAACCCCAGCACGGGGAACGGCGCGATCAAGGGGACGGCAGACGTACAGCTAGAAAGGTCAGATTGCCGAGCTTTATCTGTGTCCACCATTCTTTTCAAGAACGCAGCGACAGCGTCAATGCCACCGAGGAGAGGTCTACCGGTGATTTTGCAGTTGTCACCGCAGCTTGTGATTTACTGCTTCTCCTTCTGCAACTTGCAAACGCTGAGTGTGCTGTGTAGAGTATCGGTGCGGATGAATGTTCTGTTGACGCGTCAGGGTGACGCGTTGTGGCTCGCGGCGGCACAGCGGCGGCGAATCCCAATTGAGGTTCCAGCCTGTGCGCGGGAGGAACTACGCAAAGTGCTGCTGCACCGGGCACGCGAGCGGAATGCTGAGGAGGCACACTACAAGGCAGAGATCACGAGAATGGAGCAGCGACTCTCGGCGCGCGCGCAGGAAATCTATGCCCAAAATGTCGATGTTGATTTCGCACTGCGAACGAGCGGCGCGGTATCAACACCAGTTGCTGCGAACGCTGAGTCTTTTGGGCTTTGGCAGCAGCGTTTGCCGCAGACCATGGCTGGTGCGGGTGTTGAATTTGCTGGCACCACTCCTGCAGCGGTGTCGCAGTCGGCTGAAATGTGCGCGAAGTTGCAGACAGAGATAAAGGCATTGGAAGAGATGAAGCGAGCGTGTGAATGCCGCTTGAATCTTCAGGAGGAACTGCTGCTGCGTCAAGATGCGCAACTACTCCAGTGGCAGTCGCTCTTGCTTCCCTGTAAGCTGCCTAAATCCTACTCGCCTCTTGCTCCAGCAGAGGTTGGGGCAGCATCCGCCCCTATACACACAGGGAAGGAGTCTGCAGACGCAGCTGCGTCGCTCCAAGCGCTTGTGTCCGCCGCGCAAGTTGACAATTTTGAGCGTCGCATGGCGCGCCTGGTTCTCAACGGCCCCGTTTCGACTTCATCGGCTGCGATAACGGATGAATCCCCAGGGGAATCAAGCCTGCCTGTCGTGCTGCGGCGTGGTGTAGAGAACTTTGCGAGCTTGGAACTGGTCTTGCGCGCGGTTGGGAGTGGCGTGCCAGTTACTGGCAGCAGTCCTGCAATTGTGGATGCCGTGTTAACGGGGCACACCAAGGCCACCGCCACTGCTGCTGCTTCTGACACTGCAGTGCGTGCCGCTGTGAGGCGCTGGAACGCCTTTAAGAAGATCTGCCCGACTAATGAGGAGTACCAAAAGGCGCGTCTCTTCTTACAAGCGCAGGTGCTACGGACCGTTCCAGGGCCCATGGCTCGTGTGCAGTGCAACACGGATGGACACTGCTCCTCAAAAGCAGACGCGCAGGTGCAGCAGCAGCAGCCTTCCGTGAGAGAGATGCCCGCGCTGATTAGGCTATCTGGCTTTGTGCGCCGTGTAGAGGCGATGTCAGACGCGCAGGTGCTGCAGGAATGGATGTAAACTGCATGAAAGGAGCGGCAAAGCCCCTATTTTTTCTTTTTTTTTGGGGGGGGTTATCCCCTACTTGTGTGGCTGCCGCCCCTGTTGGGGTTTCATCGCTCCCCCCACACACATTTCTGTCACCACATTAGAGCGCAATTTATGTCTACCACACACTTCAGGACATACGTGAAGGGGATAGTTGCGGATGGTGGCCATCATCAACGGCATCATTCGGTCTCTCTCCCTTCCTTTCCTCTTCTCCTCTCTTTATCATTGCCTTCACCCTCCACCCAGCCATGTTGAAAGAAGGTCGAATCTCTGCAGGGGGAGATGATGGTAATTGTGCAGCAGGACCTGCATGACTGGCGACACTTTACTGATTCTACCGCTCAAAAAGGAGCAGATGTGCAGTGAGGCACTGTGTGAAACTAGTCCTGTCGTTCTCCGGCAGTTACCGCACTGGAGGGCGATAAGCGGAGCCATTAGGCAGTATGATGGTCCCTTCTCACACTGGTTAGTTGTGCACATTCACACACTTCTCACGACACATTCCTCTTGCGTTGTCATCTCACCCCCGTTTCACTCTCGTTCCTCATTTTTTGGATTGACTCTTTTCATCTGCGTGGGATATATGTATATACCTGTTTTTTTTTTCTGCTAACCTGTGCGACAGTATACGGTAGTCTTGGCGTGCATGTGTTTGCATGTCAGTGCGTCTTTGGATGGGGCTCCCCCCCCGCTGGAACTCACCTCCTTTTCTCACCCACTCCTGCATCGAGGGGCACTATACATGCGTTACGGTGACCCTGTTGTCGCACATCGGCCTCTTTCTTCTGTGCCACAAGTGTCTGTCACCACCACTACGTTGCCTTCCCCTCCCCCTTTCCCCTGCCCGGACAGACACACTCGTCCAGATGTACGCGTTACGATTGCACAACTCTTCTCCTATGCGGCGCTGCTGTGGCTGTCTTGCCAGCGCTGCTAAGATCCTCAGCGCTTCATCGCATCCTGCTTGCACATCTCAGCGGTACGCTGCTTCCCTGCCCTCTTCCGTCCCTTCCACTGAGGACGAAGCCATTCACGACAGGGATCGTAAGGGCTCTGCGTCCGGAAACAAAGACGTTTCCGCTGACGTTTCTCTCCAGGCGACCGGAACGACGACAGCCCCCAACTTCGATGCTGACGCAACCGCAAAAAGGCTGGAGGTGCGGGACGCCATTATCCATGAGATACTCTCGCGTGATAAGGTTGTCTTTGAATTGAAGCGTCAGCACGAGCTGAGCATGCTGCGTGTAGAGCAGAACCAGGAACGCGTGCTGAAGGATCAGGAAGACCGCGGTATGTACTACGAGCAGAACAGCAACGTCCACACATTCGACACAATTTCTGTTGGACTCTACTCACAGCGCAGCACGCTTTACCACACCATGAGCGCGGAGAGGCTGCGCAACGTGAAGGTATTTCTCATGGTATTCTCAACGGTGCTGACGTGTGTCTACCTATACTACCGCTACATGATCAATCCGGATTGGGCGTATGTGGAGCGCCCAATGAACATGCTGGGCAGTCGCGTGATGGCGGTCCGAGAGCAGCGGTGGAAGCATCTAACGGAGGCACAGCGGCTTGATGCATTACGCAAGGGGGACAGCGGGGCACTTTAGTTTACTATGACCCGAAGTGATGAGCGAGCCGCTGACAGCAGTCTCTTCATGTGTGTGTTTGTGTGTGTATATATGGGGGGAGAGGTTTGCTTTTCTCTGACATTACTTGAAGTGAAGAGAGCCGGGGAGCAAAGTCAAAAGCTGCGGAGGTGCACACATCTTTTAAGAGAAAGAGGGGCGGTGTAGGCATATCTCATCCCTCACCAAATCTAGACCACCTCGACAGCGTGCAAAGTCCGCGGCTCTGCTACAAGCGAGGTGGAAGAAAGAAAAGGCAGAGATAATGCTGGGGTTGAATGAGCTAGTGCACTAGCTGACCCCTTCTCCTTCCCCACAGAGACCCTTTCAGATCATGTATCAGCGCACACATATGGGACTGTCTTGATGTCTTCCGCATTGACGCTCAACTGAATCGCACGCATTCACGTTACCGCCATCACTATCGCTCTTCTTTTTTTCCCTCTCTGTGCTTCATGCACTTGTATATCCTCGCCGCCTTACTCACCATACCCTTTCCGTTGCGGTGGGTGTTGTCGGTGTTGTTGTTGTATTGTTAAGAGGCGCGCTGAGTGATAGGCGTAATCTATGCTGAGGGCGTGTGTGGCTCCTCTTTTCCCCCCACCCTTCCGCTTTGCATGACCATACGTTGTCTCGCACTCGCAGCGACCTCTCCCCCGCCCTCCCTCGGCACATCATCACACACGACAGCAGAACGACGCAGAAGCCGTTCGCACGCTTCTGCACATTCTTTTCTCTTCCTCTCTTTGTTTGTGTGTGCGTGTCACCAGTCCCGGCGCTATTAGTGGCGCTTGCTCGATTGGTAGATCCTCCACGCCGCTCGCCGAGATGCCACACGCCTGCTGGCAAAACTAAGTTTTTCCCCTCCTATCTCGTCACAGATAGCTGGCATACCTCGTGTTCTTTGTACCCCTCTCCCCTCCCACCACCCTCTCTCTTTAGACGACATGGGCACATTTTCGCACTTTTTCATCCGTGGTAGTGGCCTCTGTGTCATCGCAGCCGTCCCCGGGATGTGTAGCTCAATGTCATGCCCGTGTTGGCGTCCATGGCGGATGCAGACCCGGCAGTGGGAGGGTAGGAGCTGCGTACTGTTGACAGTAGCAACCGCTGCTCGTCATCTGAGCAACAGTAGGGCTGGAACGGCACACGTGCCGTGCAACAGCGGCGCTTTCTCTCATACATCATCGTCTGCACCGCGTTACAGAAGTCGAGAATGCGGCGCCATTGATTCGCGGGCCTCCCCTCAGCCTCGTCGCGTCGTGCGTTGCTGTCTGAAGCGGACGACGCCATCCCCAGCCAAGGAGGCAGTCTCTCCTGCTGTGAAGTCCTCATCACGTGACGATTCTTCCTTAGCGGCCCTACTACTCAGGCTGGAGACTGTGGGGCCATCGAACACACAGCGGCAGCAGTCAGCGCTGCCGACTTCTTCGAGGCAGCGTACTCAGCGCTTTACCCCGACTCTGTTCTCACCCGCTAAACCACAGGCAAGCACAGAACCGAAGCCTACTCCCGTACTGTCTCCAAGCAGTAGTTGTTTCCGTAACAACAGCACCGCAGCGAGTAAGTGGAAGAGAACCGGCAACCCTACGCAGAGACCCCCGCACAAGTGTGCTGAAGTGAACAGATACTCTGATCAACAGCTGCAACAGGGCACTTTCTCTTCGATGGGAGAACAGCGGGAGCAAAGGGTGCAGCTCCGAGGGGCTCGAAGAAGGATATCACGGACGCCGCAGGCTTCACGAATACGTTCACTACCGGGCGGCAAACTCGAAGATGCCACAGGTGTATCCCCCTTAGCTGTGGACAGAGGGGCAGAGGGGCGCGTCGTAGAGATGCTCCGGAGAAATCAACAACAGGCCAGTCCAGATGCGGAATTTGCTATGTGGGAACCAACGGTACATCATATTCCTCACTCGAAGCTTATGCGGTGCGTACTCGAGCTTCCTCTGAGCAGCCGCTGCGACGGTGACTGCGCGGAGCAAAAAGAAGTCTTCGCCATTGGGCAGTCGACGAAGGCCAAAATAGCGCGTGCGCTGTGCTTCATGCATGCAGAGCAGCTGCTGGATCACTACATGAGCATCAGCGGGAGACCATTGTCACCAACGGCAGGCGCCTCAGCAGTCCCTCCACCCTTGGAAGAGGCGGTGCTGCCCCCTCTACCCAAAACTCCGCAACCTCACGAATATTGCTCGTGGGATGAGTACGTGGACGCGAGTGCTGCGTACGCGCAGGCCGTCGCTGCCCATGTGAAGCAGGAAGGCTACATGCGTGAGGAGGTGCTGCAAAGTGGCCACCCCGTCGTGGACCGCGCCACAGAGCTGCTGCGTCGTTACCCGAAGCGCTACTGTCGCCCCACAGCACTGCAAGACCTCAATGAGAGCCTACGCGATGCCTCAAGCTTGATGACGACAGCGCATCTTGCAGGGGCGGTCTTCGTGGCTACCCTTGTACTTGATCCTCGCACCGGTCTGACGGCGACAGGGGTGGCAAAGAATATGAAGACAGCGAAGCGGCAGTGCGCTGCCCATGCGCTCTGCATTCTGCAGTTGCTGAAGGAAGATGTAGAGCGGCAGCAGGAGGCGGATGGCAGGGGACATTCGCGTAGAGGCGCGCAAAAGGGCGCAGCAGCAGTACGAAAAAGGATCTCTCTCACCAGCCGAGTGCACCGTTAGAGTCCATTCTGCGACAGCTGCAGCCTGCCTATCGGCGAATTGTGCAGTACCACCATCTGGTGTTCGGCAAGGCCAGTCTGACGCCACAAACAAGCTTCACGAAGGAATCAAACACGACGAGCGGCAGCAAAAGCACCATCACGTATCGTTGCCATCTTACTCTCAACGGTCTTTGCTGTGACGCCACCGGAATCAACCGCTTCGAGGCCGAGCGTACAGCTATGGAAGCCGCAATGACAAACCTGATGCTGTACGATGAGCGACTTCAAGCGGTGCAGGCGTTTGTGAACGCGCATCTGTCCATCTCACCCGAGTCGATTCCGTCCGCGGCGCTCCCCGCGGAACTGGTGTTTCAGTTGCAGGCTCAATTGCGGCAAGTGACACAGCAACAAGAAGACGTAGCAGCTGACGCAGCCACTGACGTTGCAACAGGGAAGACCGGGAGCGACGATGGTGCTGACATTGCAGACGACCGCAGTGACCGTGCCCACGGCATGAGTGAACGGGCATTGCTGAACCTCACTCAGCGCAGCTTTGCAGGACCCGTTGTATGCTGCGCAGATGCTGCAGAGCATGCTCGCCCTTCGTCGCAACCCTGTCTACCTTACTCAGTTCCATCCCTGTCGCTCCACACTGGCTATGACAACAGTAAAGGCTCAGTTGCTCGATGCCGTTCAGCGCCACCGTGTCACTGTCGTGTGCGGTACGACAGGGTGCGGCAAAACGACGCAGGTGCCGCAGTACATCTTGGATTATGAGATCGAGCACGGCCGTGGAGGACTCTGCAACATCCTTGTCACGCAGCCGCGTCGACTGAGCAGCTTTAGCATTGCCGAGCGCATCGCCAGGAACGTCTTGGTGCAGTGGGAGAGGATGTCGGGTATGCGGTTCGGCTGGACGCACGCCCAGGGCGGCATATTACAATTTGCACAACAGGCGTACTACTGCAGATATTGTCCACCCACCCCGAACTGGAGCACATCTCTCATTGATCATCGACGAAGTACACGAGCGAGACATCAACTGTGATGTCGTTCTTGCGCTCGTGAAGCAGCTGCTGCACGGAACCTTCGCCTTCGTGTGGTGCTCATGAGTGCGACGATGCAAGCTGACGTGTTTGCCCGCTACTTTGGCACGGACACACCTGTCGTGCAGGTAGAGGGGGCAGTGTACCCAGTGACAATCCGCTACCTCGAGGACATTGCCGCCGAGGCAGCAAGTGCACAATTTTGCTCGCCCTCCTTAGATGCCGTGTCGTCTGCGGATTCAGAGCAACAGGATGAGGAGAAAAAAAGAGAGCATACACGCCGATCCCGCTGGTGAAGTCACCGACTACTGCATCACGACGCGTCAACACACGCAAATATCTCAAAATCGACTACAAACTCATCGCCTACCTCGTACACCGGTCGGTGCAAGTCGACCTTCAGAATAATACAGATGGAAAGTCCATCCTAGTGTTTCTTCCAGGTGGAAGGAGCTGACGTCTGCGATGGCTGCGATCATGGAGTACAGCGGTCCGTACGCACTTCCCGATGCTAGAGGCCGCTTTTACATCATTCTCCTTCACTCCACTGTCGATAACGCGAAGCAGCGGGAGTGCTTCATGCCGGCGCCGCCCGGTACAGTGAAGGTGGTGCTGGCGACGAATATCGCCGAAAGTGGCATCACCATCGATGACGCCGCTGTGGTCATCGATACGGGCCTTATCAAGACAACTTCCTGGGAAAGCCGCCCCACTCTCCCGTGTCACCGAGTCACCACAGACACGATTGGCTCTTCGTCGTCGCGGCGCCCGACCGTTGCGCATGTGCCGCTGGAAAAAGTCCCGGAGGATGGCCGAGCAGGAGGCGGCAGGGGCAGCGGCGATACTGCTGCCTCCACACCCGTCTTCTCAACGCAGCTTACCCTGGGCTACGCGAGTCAAGCAAACTGCACTCAGCGCAAGGGTCGTGCAGGGCGAACGCAAGGAGGTGTGTGTTACCGCCTCTTTACAAAGGAGCTGTGGAACTCACTGCCGGCATTTCCGGAAGCGGACATTCACCGCGTACCGCTGATGCAGGTGCTGCTGAAGCTTCTCTCGCTTGGACACGCGAATCCAAAGGAAACACTGCAGACATTTCTCGAGCCCCCCTCAAGTACCAACGTGGACGCATCCATGGAGGTTCTTCGCGGCATCAGTGCTGTTGGAAAGATGGACACTCTTACCCCTCTGGGGGAGTACCTGGCGTTGCTGCCCTGTGACCCGCGCATTGGCAAGATGATTATCGTCGGCGCTGTGCTGCGCTGTCTGGATTCTGTTCTAACTGTGGCGCATGCACAGACGTCTGCCCGTATGTCACGAGCCGAGACGTTGTGGCTGAAGCACGTAAGAGGCGCTATCTCCTGTCACGTAGCTCGCAGAGCGATCACATCAGCTTCCTGAATGCGTACAACGCATTCTGCGCCAACGGGGAAAAGGAAGACTTTGCGAGGCTCAACTTACTTCACCTAGGAAATCTTCGTGTCATCTCCAAGTACAAGGCGCAGTATCGCGACATCTTGCGTCACGCCGGGCTCATTAGCGCGCAAGACGAGTTAGAGGAGGACGGTGAAAGGGTTGACTGCATAGATGCAGCCGAGGAGCCTGTACACGGTCACCTTGGCAGCGATGGCGGCACGATCAAGGAGACAGCAGTACACTCAGAAGGTGGCAAGTTGAATCTCAGTTCCGGTGACTCACGCACACAGGATGAGCGGGTGCCTGGATGGGTACCCCTCTCCTACCCTGGAACACTCTGCGTCGATACTAGCGCTCTCTCCCGCTACAGCTTCGATGTTGCATTGGTGAAAGCCTGCGTCTGTGCGGCGCTCTTCCCGAACGTGGCACTGCTGCGGCCACCTGCAAATACACTCTCCTCCATGCGGCGCCTCCGTGCCGCGCGCAATGTGGAGCTACGGACCAAACATTTTTACAGCATCAAGCCTACGAAGGATAGTGTGTGTCGACGCGTTGACGGTCCCCGCGGTGGCGATGCGCCTGGCCGAGATGAACTACTGATGGAACTTCGGCGAGACTCACAGGCGGTTACCACAGATTCTACGACGTCGAGCACGTCCCCAGTCCAGCCGGTCCCGGCGCTCTTCTACGTCTTCCAGGACGTCTTTGGGGTGAGAGATCCGCGGCGGGACTTCCTTACCAACCTGTCCGCTGTCAGTCTATGGGCGTTGCTGCTTTTTGGTGCGTCGGAGTCCACAACGGAGTACAATGCGGAACTGTCCATCTGTGTCGTGGACGGTTGGATTGCATTGCACATTGACCGCGCTACCTATGCCCTTGTCACGCAGCTCCGTCAGTCCTTATTCCAGTGCTTGCGCAGAAAGTACCACAACCCGCAAGACCCTCAAAACAATTCGGCACTGAAGACAGTGACAGAGGTCTGCCGAAGACTCCTGAAGGCACCGGTGCTGGAAGTGCCAGCGCCGGAGTCGCTGGACACGGCGGGGAACACAGCATGCAAAGCAGCGGTAGGGCGCCAGCATTCCCCATGGCAGCTGGTGGACATGGGCACTATTATCGACCCTCTTGTGCATCTGCGGCACGGGGACTCTGCCGATGGCAGCGCGGCCGCTGTGACTGAAGAGAATGCGTTTCTGAACCTGGACGGTGGTGGTGACGACGACGATGATGGCGAAGGCCTTCTAAACTTCAATTCTGTGGACGGGGACGATGACGACAATGATGGGAATTCCACGGCGGATGGCGATCAGTAGAATGAAAGACTTGTGCAGTAGCGTGTCTGAGTGGGATTGAATGTGGAACCTCCTCGTTTCCTTTTTCAGTTTGATGTTCGTCTCTTCTAATATGACCCGCTGACAGATCTGCACCGCTGCCTGTAGCGCCTTCTCCCCCTTCCCCCCTCTCCTCCTCCTCCTCCTACGCCCTTGCAGGCTAGTATGCGTTGCATTCTGTTGAGAGAGAGGAAAAGGAGAAGAGGAGGAGAAGATGGGTGTGACATCAGAAACCGCTAACGACAAACTCCTAACAACAACAAAGTCGCGAAGAGGAGCAATAAATCCTAAAGCCGCCTGAAGAGAGTCTCAACGACGCCATGCTCTTGACAGGCAGTGAGGTACAACCCTGGTAGTTGGCTGCACTTCCGAAAACAAACGCAGGCGAGAATACCCAAGTAGGAGCATGTGGCTCAGGTTTTAGATCCTTGTCAGCTCTCTTCGCGCCATGGTGTTGGCAAGAGAAACGGAAGGGGAGCGAGGGGACTGTGTGGCTAGCAGATGAGCATTGCGTGCGCTTTGTTGTTGCTATCCTTTTCCGCTATATTTTTTTTGTAGTATTTTTCCCTTCTTTCTTGACCTTTTCTTGGGCCCCCATTCGCCACATCGACAGCATAAATGCGTGTGCAGGTGTGTTCGAAGGGTAGCGTGTAGACCCCCTCTCTCTAAGTTACAGACATTCACACACACACACACACACACAGTGTAAAGAAGTGGTTCTTACCAAACATGAGCACTCCAAGAGAGCAGCAAATCGCTTCAATGTCTCCCTCTTCCACAGGGTCTCCGTACGTTTGCCTCTCCACACAATGCGACGCGCTGTACCGAATTGGGGCGCAGCAGCACAACTTTGCTTTCATCTCCGAGCAGAGCGTGTACACCCGCGCCGCCGAGCAGCTGCGCTTTTTCACGCCGTCGCCAATGCTGTTGTCGAGCGTCGGAAGGCCTTCCATTGGCAGCGACAGGGCCGAGCTGTGCAAGAGGGCTAGCAACGACGTGGACCCCTTGGCACCCCATGTGTACATGAGCGCGCAGTCACCACATCCTTTTCCATCTATCGAGCGTCTTGAGGCTGCTCAACGAGCTGCACTGAAGCAGGAGGAGGTTCAAGCGAAAGTGCGTCACCGCTCTTCTACCGCATCGGTAATGGTATCAGGTGACTGGGCAGCAACTACATCGGCGCTGCACGACGTACTTGTCCCCAGCGGATCTCTATTGGCACAACTCACCTACCGTTACGACTACGAGGACCTCCGCTGTAAAGTTCGTATAGGTACCACTGCAGCCGCGCCGCGTCGTGATACGCTGGAGCAGACGGTCTGTTCACCGCATAAGGACTCGTTACAAACCTCCTCGCCGTTACTTCAGTGGATTTTCCCCTCATCAGTGCTGCTCCGTGCGGTGGCGCAGATGGTGCTCACACTGCAAACCTCCTCCAGCACCTCCGCTGCGCGTTTCGCTCTGGCGCAGTACCGCGGTGCGGAACTTCTTCCATGGCGCACTCGTTTTCATGAGGTGCAAGAGCCGGCGGCTCCGTCTACCCCACGTCTGTCGCCTGAAGCACTGGTGGTCTCCGTTCTACCGCAGGTTGTGGCAGATCGGGTTGCTTCTCGCTCGCGAACGTCCTCTACCCAACTTAGCAGTCCTTTATATGCCTCTAGGAATGACAAGCACATTACTACTCTCTACGCCCTCACCCCTTCTGTTGATCTCCTCACGAATATGGGCACACGAGGAGCAAAGCGGGAAAGAGAAGCGACACAGAGAGCTACACAAAAAGGAACAGCGGGTAATGCAGTCGGAGTAAATGTTTTGGCGGGCACTATTCTATGCGAGCGGCTTGAGACCACGACCGAGGCGTCAGCAGCGCAGGCCGTTCCAGTGCGCTACGCCGCTGTCTCTGCTGATGAATTTGAAGGATGGGTGTCAAACACTGGAAAGGGGAATGCGAGCCCACGGACTTTTCTTTCAACGGCGTACTGCGCCGCAGACACACTCTTGTACGAGGAAGAGTCGACGTGGATGACGGACGGCGTCTTTCACCCGCTCTTTTCGCTGCCCTTGGCATTGCCAACAGATTCCTCTGTCGTTGCTGATGCGGATACATCCATCATGGAGCACAACAGCAGCAGCGGATCGCACACGACTCATCTAACATTTCTGAAGACGAGCGCATTTTTGTTTCTTTCGTTTCTCGTGCACCGCAGTTGGTGTGTGCACGTGCACTCGGCTGTCACACAGGCGATGGCGGCGCACCAGAGGCCGTTCAATATTGAGCAACACAGAGGCTCATCGAGGCTGGCGTTTACCGGGGTTCACGTGATATGCCTGCCCCCTGTGCACGAAGTACGGCGATCGACGCAGTACGAGTGGAAGTCGAGGCTAATTTATCGTGCTCACGAGATGCGGACAGCGGGATGTGCCACAACCACCGCCGCGCGCTCCCTCGAAAGCAATGAAGAAGTTCGTGGGGGTGCTCTTGTGGCTAGCATAGCAACGAAATCCCTGCACTACAGGTCAGTTGTGTGGCAGCTGGAGATCCTGGTAGTGAGCCGAAATGCACAGCTGCAGTGGTGCATGGGCAGCACCACTCTCGCTGCCTGTATAGGGGCCGGCTTAGCGGTGACTTCTTTGCCACACAATATGGACGAAGGCATCTTGAATGGGTCTGGGACTCTCAGTGAACTCCTGGAGCAGCTATAAAGTTGCCAACACTTCTTCGAGCACACATAACGTCGAGTTTATTCTTTGTTCGACTTTATGTGGTTATTTTTGTGTGAATCTCTCGCTCTGCGCAGCTGAAGAGTTGCACACCAGAGGATCCACGCGAAGACTCGGATCCCTTGATAACCTCGGCTCTGTCGTCCTCTAGGTGAGTGGGTATGTCACCCTTTCCCGCGTTCACTGGCACGCTAACAGGACAAGTTTGTCGCACTGCAGCCTTACCCGCGTCGTGTCGGACTGTATGGGACACGGTAGGGCCCCGTCTCCCTCTCTCTCTCATTTCTCTTCATCTTCTCTGACCGTTTCTCCTCCAAAGGTGTGTAAGAGCTTCAGCAGTTGCAGGCACACGCGCGACATACACAGACACATACGCATAGCAGAACATAGTTTGCGCAGCGGAAATCATGTCCGTCAATCACCTACACGTCGTACAGCAACGTCATCGGCCCATCACCATCATTGCCCTCTTCTTCCTCATTAGTCTTCTCCTTTCCCACCCTGGTCTCATAGATAGCAGCAGCAGCGGCAACGCAGCTCTCACGGATTATCTCGGCCCTCGCGTGCGTTTCGCCACTGCCCTTGAACTTCGGCAGTGCGCGCAGCTGCAGGACCTCAGAGACTACGGCGTCAATTTGAACCTGTTTGCCCCTAACACCGTCTACCTCAACAGCGAGTATTTCTGCTCGGAGAGTGCGCCAGCTCAATATCAATGCCGATGCGGCTTCGCCACCACCTGTAAAGTGAAGCGAGATCCGTGGGGACGCAATATTGGCGTCTGCGACTGCTGCTCATCATGGATGATCGCCTGCTTTATCGTACTCGCTATTTTTTCTATCATTAGCTTCTTAGGGGCTGTGTACGTGGTGGGGTGTCAAGGCAAGTGGTGGTGCGACGGGTACGTTACACCGAAGGCGTCACTTATACCCCGGCGTGGGCCGGCAGTGAGCTGTCCACCGTCGCGGCCACTGCCGGAGAATCTCTTCCGTGGGTACGCATCTGCCGACTTCGCAAACAGCGAGGCGTCTCTCGTGGCATCTGTGCGCGCAGGAACCGCGTCTGCGTCGCCTCCGGTGGGCTCCCCCAATGTTTCTGATCCCAACCATGAGGTCTGGTTGGGTTCTGACGCCGAGGATAGCGAGACGCACGTGTGACCCGCACTGCTGCAGCCCGACTTGCGCCGCGTCTAAGTTCAGAGGCTGGAGAATCGGGAACGCGACACTGGCACCCACAAGGTGTATCCTATTCCCACTCAACGTTCTTCACATCAGTGTCTTCATCTCTGTTTGCCACAGCGGCATCTGCAGCGGTAACATTTTCGGTCCCCACCTCCTCCCATACATCATAACCCATTGCGTTGGAGAGGGGCCGGTAACTCTCCCTCTCTCTCTCGGCACAACGAACAAGTCTTTTTCTGTCTTGTAAATCATACCCTGAGGAGGTTTCCCTTCCCGCCCTTCTGGCTGACCGTATCTGCGCTGTCTTTTCTTTGTTCTTTGTGCGATACTCGTTGGGCTTCTCTCTCTACCGGTCGCCTTCTCTTATGTATACCCATAATGACCATTACAAGGTCTGTTGTGTTCGAGTGCATTTATTTGTTTTTCCCCCTTTCGTATTAGCGTCGTCTACTCTTCTGTATTGTCGTTCTTGTTGCGCTCTCTACCCCATGCGCGTAGGCGTACTCAGAGTTGTCTGTCTATCGCCGGCTGTCTGTGCCTCTCCGGCGTCGTTTCCGCTTTGACTCCCTCGTTCCCCCTTGTTGGGTGCCGACTGTGTGAGTGTGTGTGAGTGAGTGGATTTTTTTTTCCTTCGGGTGTATTCGCCAGTATCCACATTTGTGTGCACCACACTCCTCTTTAGTCCTTGCCCTCTCTTCTTGTTCCCCGACGATGGGGAACCCCTCGGTGTGGTGTTACAGTGCCCGGCTCCCACGCTGTCCAGAAAGGCAGGCAGCCTCCTTCTCTTCCTGAGGAGACCGAGCTGGCACTGGTGCTGGCAGGTGCAGCTACCTACGCCTCGGGGAGGTCAGAACGATGTACTTCACTGATGTCGGCGGTCCGGTCCTAGACGGCCTGCGGCAGGGATGAAGATTGTGCCACCGAAATGATGGGCAAAGTGCCAACATGACTTGACTGCATCGTATCCTGCCCTCGCCGCCTGCTGCTAGAGTCCCTGAGGCACCGCGAGGGATGCACCACGAGGCGGCTGCCGAAGAAGTGGGGGTGGGCAGAGCTCGAGTCAGGGGTTGTGCTCCGATGACTGAGTCTGCATTGCTGTACCGCGTGTCTAGGGCTGCTTCGCACCACACGGCTGGGCCTGTGAGAGAATGGAAAGTGGGAGTGTCGTGTTCAGGCCATATCAGAGGACAACAGGAGCTCGGTAAAAAGGGCGAATTTCTTGTGGTGTTCTTTTCACTTCAGAAGAGTGGATAAAAACTCACAAAAATGCTCCAAAGCAATTCGAACCCCTTACAGTGGGAGGCCTGGAAAGCAAGGCACATTGTGGTCACGGCTGGAACACATAAAGGACAGTAGCAGCGGAGGGTGGCGTGGAGCTTTTATCACGGACAAAAACTCAACACACCTGGCGGTGCACTTAGATAAGCCATCTACAGCCTCCTGTGCTCTTGCTTCGCTGCCTCCATGGCCTAAGACGAGACCTCGTGTGCGCGCTAGTGTACCTCTGCAGTCCCCCTTCAGACGAGGTGTGCGAATGCCAGTGAAGCGTTCTTTATACCATTCCGTGAATGTACGTTACTGTTTTTTTTTTTAGAAAGTATCACATCTTCCTTTCCCGTTTCTCCCACTCAATCCTGTCTCTCACTTTACGATCTTCTCTTTTATTCACCATTTTCCCATTTACTGTATCCACCTTTACCTCATTTTGCATCTTTCTTATTGAATTTTCCTGCTGCGGCTACCGCTGCGCTAACCCTCTTTCCTCCTTATGTAGTGGTGTGCTTTCCCTTTCGCGCTTTTCTTCTCTCTTTCCAGTTTCAGAGATCGCTTCCACTTCTTCCATCCTATGTCTTTGGCTTGGGTACAGCCAAAAGGCGCTGAATATTCGTTATATACATACATCTCTGCATGTCTGACTTGTTGTTAAGCTTTGCTTAGTGGCTTTGTTGACGTTTGGCCTTCGTCGTCTCTATTGTCTTCTCTCTTGCGCTGTTACTCGCACACACCTCATACACACGAAAAGGAGGGAAAAAAAACTCCTCGAAGTCGTAGAATGGTCAAGCCGTGCAAGCCAGCACATGATTCTCCATAAGCCTAGTCCTTGATCCCTTTATGTATCAAGTACTCCGCCCCGTGTGGCTTTCACTTCTTAGTGAGTGATTTCTACACACATCAGGTAACTTCTGTACCAGCCACCGCCACTCCTCAGTCTCCAGCACTGCAAACCGATACGGGGCTTCTCATGTCAGTACTTTTAGTGTTTCACCCCCCCCTTTGTCCATCTTCATTTTCCTTTCGCTGCTCTGGTGTGGGGTGCTCCCCTCGCCTTTGCACATACCCTCTTCTAGCATTGAGGAGCTGCGTGCTCACGCCGTCCTCCAGTTGCTACGCCCATCATTACTCCCAAGTGGAAAGCGAGAGGGCACGCTCACCACCATCCAACAGCGTTCCCTCACCCTTACCTATTCCCAACTAGGATCACCACACATACCAACACGCGATCACGTGAGCGGCGCACAAAACTATGGAAACGCCGTCAAACTCCTTTCTTCACCGCGAGATCAGCGATGGCACGCTCATTTCGCAGGTGGTTTACGAAAACGAGTCGCTTAAGATCGAAGTAGAGCACTGCGCGAAAAGCTCGAAAGCACCGGACTACTAAATCTGGACAAACTCAGATGTGAGAATGAAGCTTTGAAGAGCGAGGTTGGGAAGCTGCGCATCCAGCTGTCTGAGAGAGCGAATCAGCTGGATCTCCATCGCGCTTCAAACGACCGCTTCTCTAACATTGACCAGTCGCTGCATGAACTTCTCGCACAAGTCCAGACGCAGCGTGCGGAGCTCTCAGAGCTGAAGGAATCCACGAGCAGAAAAGATGCGCGCATCGCACAGATCACAGCGCAGCTGCAGCAGAGCGAGAAAGCAATGAAGGACGCAATGGCACAGGCAACGACAGCAGCGACGCAGAGCGGCGCGCAGGTCGCCGAGCAGAGACGTTTGCAGATTCAATTGAACCGGGCGAATGAGGAACTAGAGAAGCTGCAGGAATCATCAAAACAGGAGGTCAAGGAGTTGCAGAATCGGTTGAAGGAGGCTCAAGAGCAGTTGTTGGCAATGAAGAAAGAGATAGCGGCCAAGTCTCACATTTGGGGAAAACAAGTATGCTCACAAGACCAAGAAATCGCAAGTTTGCGCGAGCGCGAGACTAAAGCACAGCAGCAGGTAACTGACTTTCAAGCGAAGATACGGATGCTGATGGCAGAGTGTTCCCAGCTTCGGGATGGGAATGCGAACCTTATTCGGAAGCATCAGAATGAATTGCAGCAACAACAGCAGAAAGCCGCAATGGCCCTGGCGAGTCGGCGCGTTGACTTGTATGCGCCAGAGGTCCAGGCGCATGTCGAAAAGGCGGTGAGGCGGGCAACTGAGAGTGTGGAGCGACAACTTCGCGAGCAGACAGAACACAACGCCACTCTCCTGTCCCGTGTGACACTGCTACAGCAAGAGAACAAGAGGTCAGTTACGACACAGGGCATGTCGCAGCAAGAGGCTCAATTGATGGAGGAGTGGGTGAACATGCATAGTCGCCGCAACGACGCCCGCTCAACGATGCAGCGCCGCATGGCGGAGCTTCTGTCGAACGAGGTGCTGAGCAAGGAGGACATCGATACACTGTTGCAGGAGATGCTTGACTACCAGGAGGAGACAGACCAAGAGAACCGCACCCTGTTGGTTATCAAGGACATCGAGTCAGAAGAGAAGGAACGTAAGCTGCGGGTAGAGCTGAAGCGAGTGAAAGGCGAGAACGCGTCACTAATGAAGCAGCTGCGGGAACTGACCAGGGAGGGTTCTCATAGGGAGCGCGGTAGCCCCTCGCCGGCTAGGAACAATGGTGTCGGCTCTAGTGGGGTCTCCACGCCTGAGGTAGTGCCCTCAACTGTCACTGGAGCACCCACCGGTGGCGCGGCATCCTTAACGCCTCGGGAAAACGAGCAGGGCCGCAACAGCCGCAGCTCCTGAAATGCTCACACAGTGACGTCTGCCAGACGTCGAGCCTCAACGTACCCTTTTGTGTCGAGTCCTAACAGCGGTGCTTCAACCGGGACCGCCGCTACACGACCAGCGATGGCCCATTCAGCAAGTCATCCCCCCGCATCCCTCCAGTCAATGCCTCCTCGCCCGGCATCGCCCCAGAAATCTCCGCTGCCACAAACACAGCAGCAGTGCACAGAAAATCAACGATTCAACGCACTACCACGGCAGAAAACAGCATCTACCCCCCCCCCGCAGCAAGCAGCCGTGATCACGGTGAGGCACATGGGTTCGCCTACGCGCTCCTCTAGCCCTCAAAGCACGTCAGACACCCAAGGGACTACAGCAACGCATGCCTTCGGTAATGGACCGGATCGCAACCGGAGTGCCATGATGCGCTGTCCTGCAGGCACGTTTGAGCAGCGCTATCGCAACCGTAACTGTGAAATATGTGATACAACGCTGTGGCTGAGCTGAGAAAGAGGAACGACCGCTCATTTTGTTATTGTGCCCGTCGCTAACGATAGAGTTGGGGGAGGGCACGATTGGTGTCGCTCTTTTGGTCATTGTTGCAACTGCGTGTCGGCAAATACGATCCTTGTCTCTCTCTGAAGGCACTGCAGGTCTGTTCGAGTGGTCGTTGCGTAGGCTCTATTTTCTTTCGCTCTTCTCGCCTCGCTCAGCAGGCAGTTGATCGCCCAACGTTTTCAGCATTTCGGCGTGGCACGAGAAGGGAAGCGGGGCTGTGACTTCTCCGTGTTTATACAGCAGGACGCACGCAGAGGTGTGGGTCTTTCGCTGTTCTCGAGGACAAAGTGGACGCGTTGATGGTCTGGCTTTCCTGCGGTGACCCTACCAGACTAATACTCCTCACGTCCGGCTGGCCTACCTGCAAAGAACCTGGTGGGTGGGGGGAGTTCTCGACCGTAATACCAAGCAGATCTCGCCCGGCTCTCACGTTGCTGAAATGGACACCGGCTGGCACCACCTCCGAAATGGACGACGCAAACGGAGTAGCCCAACAGACGGGGGCCCATTCGAGACGACACGCTCCACTGAGTACGACTTAAGCCGATGCATGCGATAAAAGATACCTCCGACATAGCACAGCGCAGACAGGGCCACAGGAAAGAACCGTATGCCGCCTCGGCGCTCGACTGCTTTATCTACGATTGAGGCGCTGTTACCACGACACCGAGTGACTGCTGCACGATCAACTTTACTGTCCACTTTGAGGAAGGATATGAGCCGGTACCGCGAGTGATGGCGGGCGCCTAAGCATACTCTTTCCGCAGACCGAACTGGAAACTGTACCGCGCCCTGATTGATAAATCAGTCCGTAAGGACCAGCCTGCTGCAGCGACAAAGTAGCGAAGACGCGCGAGCTTCTGAGTGCTGCGCAGACTCCGACCACCACAACATTACGAAGGTGCCTGGGGGAAGAAAGGCGAACGGTCCATGGCGGTCACATTCATCACTGCCCGACCACACACACCACACACACACACGCCACCCCTCGGCGTCGCTCAAGAATAAGGGAACGCTCAGAGCTCATAGCCAATACCCACGGGAAAGCTTTCCCGTCTAGGAAAGACGCCTATGCGCCGTACTGAACTCCTGAGATGAATCGACTGGAAGCGGCGCCCTCTTTCGGATGGACTCATTAAAGCACTCCAAAAGGCCAGCTTTGAAGGATGCTTACGGTCCTGCAACGCCCTTAAACCTGGCAGCCCTCGGTCCTTGGCAAGCATCCAGGTTATCCATACTATCCATGACCTACGCGTGCTGCGCGCATCGATAGTGAGACCAGGCGACCCATACTTCTCCCTAGGAGGGCGGTGGCCAAAAGTATTGATGGAGATGTACCAGCAGAGGTCAGTGAGGTATTCGTGTCGCATGAGAACCACCACCACGCAACTCAAACGGCCTAAGACGGGGAAGTTCGAAATAAATCTCTGCGAAGCCCAGCGTGGCTCCTACCCAGGGATCTCCGAAGTTAGCTGTGAGAGTGTCAAGAACCTCCCAATACAATGCAGAGGAGCGCTGCTGAACATCTACAGAGATAGCGTCACCGCCGCCGCATTCCTGCTACATGGAAGGAGGGGCTCATGGTGTCTCTCCTGAGGCCACTCAGACCCAATGCTATTGTATAACACCGCCCCTGTGGCTCTGACCAGCAATCTGTGCAACTTTCTTGAGTGAGTGGTATCGCGACGACTGAGCAATCATCGTGAAGGCAGGTACTAACCACAGTAGTCTGGATTCCGCTCCCGTCTCTTCACTGTACCCCACTGGAGTTGTTCCCTCCCCCACAACGTGTTGGAGCGTCAGCCAGGTACCAGTATAGGAACAGGTGTTGCAGATCAGTGTAACCCTTTTCATTGAATAGATCACGGTGCTGAGGAAGTGCAACGTAGACCTGCACCCTACTTGCTGAATCATGGATGTCCCAGCAGCTTATCGTGCCTGTAATCGGCTCCGCGACAAAGAATTGCAAGGGGACTTGCTGTGCATGCAAAGTCCCACGAGGATCAGCCTAAACCCTCTTCTCGTTACAAGTTGTGGTCGGCTTCTTGAGTACGTGCTGTTCAGCAAGATACCTGGGCGTCGCTAGGCTTATTTGTGCTGAGGACCTCACACTACTCGAATCCTTTGCAGACAAAGATGCCACACAGGGAATACTACTGCCTACTCTCTGGAGAGTGGAGCATTACACCCTGAACCACTTCATTCAGCTGAGTGCCCCTGCTCCATGTGGGCACAAGGCAGGCAGCCTCCTTCTCTTCCTGAGGAGACCGAGCTGGCACTGGTGCTGGCAGGTGCAGCTACCTACGCCTCGGGGAGGTCAGAACAATGTACTTCACTGATGTCGGCGCTCCGGTCCTAGACGGCCTGCGGCAGGGATGAAGATTGTGCCACCGAAATGATGGGCAAAGTGCCAACAGGACTTGACTGCATCGTATCCTGCCCTCGCCGCCTGCTGCTAGAGTCCCTGAGGCACCGCGAGGCGGCGGCTGCCGAAGAAGTGGGGGGTGGGCAGAGCTCTAGTCAGGGGCTGTGCTCCGATGACTGAGTCTGCATTGCTGTACCGCGTGTCTAGGGCTGCTTCGCACCACACGGCTGGGCCTGTGAGAGAATGGAAGGTGGGAGCGTCGTGTTCAGGTCGTATTCTTTGACTGAATGAGGATATGAAAAGGGAAAAAATGTGACTTTGTGTGCGCTGTACGTGTGAGTCTGCTGCTTTTCTCGCGTCTTTTTTCCTTGATTTCTACGATCGTTAACATCCTTGCTATTGTTTTGTATTGGGGTAAATTGCCCTTCCTCCTCCCTTCGCATAGCTTTACCTTATCCACCACCGTGCCTCTGTGCTCACCCTTGGAGGACATCTCAGTATTGTACTCTTTTCTCGTTGTATGCTTCTGTACAGGTGCTGCTCGACTGCGTGTAGGCGCGCCTTTCTCCACCTGATCGTTAGGCTTAAACGTGCGAGAGGGAAAGATAGAGAGAGAGAGAGGGAACAGCGAATAACGTCTGAGCAGTTGTGTCTCAGGCGCCTGCAGCGTGATGTCCTGTTTTGTGGACATCAGGGGGTGTGTTGTGGGTGTGTCAGCCCCTGCCACCCATAACACACCCCCTTTTCCTCCCCTTTCCCCCTCCCCTCCTTTTTAGTTTTGTTCAATGCTTCCATTTCTTCTCTTTTATGCTGCTTTACTCGTTTCTGTCTTTGTTTGCGCACTTTCTTCTCTCGATTACGTGTGTGTGTGTGTGTGTGCCCCTGCCTCTCTTGTGGCATGTGGAAGTGTGTTTTATCTCCCCCGCCATGCTCACAGGTCTGGGCACAGCTTCACTGTCATACCATATGCGTTAACCTCCCTCCCTCTGGATCTCGTGCGCTCTCGCTCAATCGCCGTCTCGCAGGAGCCTTGGCGGTATTACAAAGGAGTGGACAGTACATGAATTCTGGGTGTGAAGCCAGGGAGAGAAGCAAGTGTTGAAGCTCTCCTTTTTCTTATATATATATTCGTCCCCCAACGGTTGATTTTCAGGTTTAAAAGGATGCAAGAGAAGAGAGGAAAGGGGACAACGACATTGCGCCCGCGTTCCTTCTGCCCCTCCTATTCTCACTTCCTTGCCGCACTTCCTTGCCGCGCTTGCGACAGGCCCTGCTGTCCTGCCGAACGCAGTCTTGAACACTTTTCTACGCTATGCCTCACGCTACCGTAAAAAAAAAAAACAGCCGAGGTTTCACGGTAGCGCGTGGCCTCTTGTGTCGTCATCGAGATTCGTTTCTCCACTGTCTCCACTCCTTGCCCGCCTATCTGCCATCTCCATTTCCCGTCACCCCCCCGTCTCGTTCTGACCTTGCACGCATCAATGCGGTCGTTACCACCGCCGTGTACACCAAACAATATATATATATATATGTACATACGCTCACTATCGCTCGGAGTGGAAGAGTTTCGTGTTTGTTTCTCTCTGTTGGCCAAGCTCTGTTCTTTTCCCTTCCCCTTCCCCCTCTCTCTTTCATCCCTCACTTTTCCGCCGTGTGTCCTGTGAACTTCCTCTCTTGCGATAGTTCTACTGACTGTGTCCCACTTCCCTTTTTCCATCAGCCTTTGTCCCTGTTCGTGCTGGATAGCGCACTTTCTTGTAACTGCGCTTTTTCTTTCGGTTGACATCCCTGTATTGTTCGCTCTGTACGCTGTTCTGGACAGCGCCTCATAACCATAGATCGCCCCGTGGCACTTCCCCACCCCGCCCATCACACACACACATCGGAGCGCTTTACACTGCCTCCTCCGCTCTTCGTTCCCTCTTTTCCGTTGGTCTTTACTTTGTGCTTTTGCTTTCCTCTCTCTATCGAGATCTCTCGTTGGTTCCTCACTCTTCACTATACTGAACATCGTACTCGGATCCCAATCAAAGGCACCATGGAGATTGCTGACCGCTCCCTTGCCGACATTATCAAGGACCAAAAGATCAACAAGGAGCTTCGCCGCCGTCACCGCGGTAGCCAGCCTGGTGGCAACAGCAGCAACCGTCAAGGGAGCGTCAATCAGCGCCAGCGTAATAACAATAACAACAGCGGCGGCGGCAATCGCTCTCGCAACAGCGCCACGCGTTCTGGAGGCAGCCAATCTGAGAGTGGACGTCGCCGCTTCCGCGCCGATGCCGGACGCCGTCGCGACGGAAATGCAATGAGGGCCGGTATTGGAAGTTTTGGCGCCAGCCGTCGCCGCCTCGCCGACCGCGAGGGCCGACGCAACCGTGGAGCCCGTGATGTCGACAACGGCAACAGACGCGGTCGTAACCGTGATTACGATGACCGCCGCGGTCCCAAGTCGGCCCCACGCCGCCGCCGCATCTCTGATGCGGAGCGGAATGAGCGTAACCGCATCCGCGACCGGCGCTCCGTCCTCTCGCGCTTTCGCTTTGAGCGCGACTACTAGAAGTGGTGTTGGTGCGTGTGTGTGTGTGTGTGTGTGGAGGGAACAGAAGCACAACACGGTTTATGAACTGAGTGACACACGCAGACACACACACACACACAGCATGCGGACATGAGTGGGGAAGAGGGTGGAAATAGACGAAAGGCTCATTTTAATGGCGCTACATTTTTGGAGTCTGAGCTAAACAGCGCCGCTCTTTCTGCCTTGGGTGTCTGTTGTATGTGTATATCTCTGTGCAGGCGTCTCAGTGTTAGGGTCTTCCGTGTGCGTTTGTCGGTTAGGGTGTGCAGGCGTTTTGCACTGTAGATGTGCGTGTATGTTCTCTCCTCTTTGTTTTAAGCGGGGAATTGAAAAGGGAGGCTGGCGTGGGAATCAGCGAGGGGACAGGGAGTTACTGCGAAACACGAAGGTACAACTTTGCGATAAACTAACGACACAGGCAAGGGCGGTCGGTCATGGCGAGGTGGAGTTTGCTTGGGGAGGTGGAAAATAGAGGAAAGAAGAAAGGTGTGGAGACCAAGACACGCGAAGGAATTGAGATGTGCACGATGAGGGTATCCACATACACGGAGGAGGGGTCTGTGCTTTGCCACTTTTGTGCTCATGTAGTTCCATCTCTCTTCCTCCTACTTTCTCAATTTGTGGAGTGCATGACTGCGCTGTCATTGTCGCATGTGTTCTCTTGCGTGTTGTATTGTTCTCTCTCAACCCCACGTAAGTAAACGGGCGAAGAATGGGTTGAAAAACAACCAAACAAAAGAGAGGGAGAAAAACAACACCCACATGCGCCCACAACCCAGTCTTATCCTTTTCTGTCTGCCCCGCTAGTCTCGATTTCTCTGTATCACTGTTGTCCTTTCTTCTTTCCTTCTCTCCTGTGTGTCTGCCAGACAACCCTGTCGATGCCTCACTCTGTCTGCCTGTAAAGGATGGTCTCGAGTGCTCAGCTTCCCCACTTCTTTACCACCCCACCCTCCTTCTCGTTTCTCTTTTCAACACTGTGCCCTATTCTCCAGCCACCCCTCCCCTGTCTCTCCTTGTCTCCCTCCGTCACGACTCATGCAAGTGACGTGCATAAGCACACACAAACAAGAAAAGAGAGGAACTGTGGTAACAGTGGGGGATGGCGGCAGCGATGACGCGTTTCGATTGCCGTGTCTTCGTCACCACCTCCTTGTGACTTTATCTGTAGTAAATTCTTTGTTTCACAAGGCAGGCGTGGGTCAACGCGCTGCTAGTCAGGGGGGCATGCAGGTGCATCGCTTTCGTGTTTCTGAATGTCTTCTCCGCTGGCATCGTACTCTCACGTCGCCATGATGCCCTTCAAGGATACCCTAGCACGCTGCTGCATGGGATGCAGCACCGTGCCGCGGACGTCGGATGGTGACATCGCATAGTTGAGGATCTGCCGCACTCCACCTTTTGGCTTGTCTGCTCTTCATCCCTTATTCCGTGCGACACTTGCCACTCACATCTCGCTCCCTCACCGTCGCTCCACCACACCTCCTATCATGCTACTCTCCCTTCCCCTCTAAAGAGTTGTAGCACAGAAAAGACACGTGTGGATCGTGTGGCAACACATTAAGACACACACACACCACACACACGTGTGGTGCCACCGCTGCAGTACCTCAACGGTGTTAATTCAAGATAGAAGTCATGTTGTGGGTCTATCGCCCTACAGATCACGTACCTACTCACCTGTCTGTCTGCCTGAGTCTGTGTCCGCCTCTTGTTATTCCCTGTTTGTACCCCTCTCCTCTTCGGAATTGACAGAGCCGGGATATTGGCATCGCACCTCATTCTGCTGCCTGGAATTGCACCCACACGCACACAACTCATATCGCTTTTTTTTATGCTCAGAAGTGTTTCACTGAGGAGACGATTTGTGGCAGCAGAGATCGGCATTTACCGCGTGTGTGAGGGACGAGGAGAGGTAAGTTCTGCGGGGTTTGTGACGTCTGATTGCTTCCGCTCACGCCACTCTTTGTTACCACTTGTCGACTGACACAGACACCCACCTACGCGCGCGCTCCTGCTTCTACACAAGGCACGCGCTGAGACAGCGCCGACCCGTCTGTTTTCTCCGTGGCTCTCGTATCCCCAAGTTCTCTTGGAGTGCGTTGTTTCGGCCTCTCTAGATACGAGAGTGGGTTTTTTGTGTGTGATTGCGTGCGTATGTGCGCGCTTCCTTACAGTGTTTTTGCATTTTTTGTTGTTCAGGCAGATACAGACACACACACACGCACACGCACACACACACACACGCATATCCGTTGGTACTCTGGAAGTATTGACTTCGTCATTATCGGACTTCCAATAGTCGCGGAGTAGTTTGTTGTTCTCCTTTGCGGATTTTTTTTAGGCATCACCCCATCGTATGTATATGCCTCTTTCACAATTCTCCATTTTGTGTGTTTAGCGCCCTCCCCTCCTCTCCCTCCCTCCCCTCCCCCCGCCACCTACGAGTCCGTGTATGACACATCACCACAGCCATGCACAGAACTCTACTTCGACTGTTGCTGAACGTCTCCGGTGAGAGCCCTGACTTTCGAGCGAAGCCTGGTATTCGAAACCTGTTGCTGGACGTCCAACAAAGCCCGTACAAGGAGCAGTTTAAGGACTACTGGTCGACGCCTGTCCCGTTTGCCGACCGTGAGTATGGTGAGAAGCCGAAGCTGGGAGAGCCGATCCCCGCGCGCCGTGCCGCCACGACGATCCTTGTTGGGCACAACAAGCACATTGACCCCGCCAAAGTTGAGTCTGGAGAGGACAACGATTACAAGGTTCTGATGATGTACCGCGAGTCAAAAGGGCAGTACGTGAAGGATCAGTTTGTGCTTCCGTCTCTCCCTGTCTCTCTCGAGGACACGTCGGAGGATTGGGTCAAGGTACTACGCCGGCGCGGTGTGACAACACAGTGGGCCGATCTGCACCATCGACTCGCCGCTATGCGCGCGCTGTTCGTGCAGACAAACCTCTTGCTGATTCCAAAGGAAGGAGGTGGTGTGGCAGAGGTAGAAGGTCCACCTGGTCCTCGGCGGTGGTTTGTCATCTGCTACCAGTACGCCAAGGCGATGCGGCAGCTGATGGATGTACTTGAGCTGCCTATGGAGTCAGCGCTCTCACAGCTGATGCCGTTTCGTATCATAGTGACCCCCACCACTGAAACCTTTCGTTTCGAGAACCTGAGCTACCTTGTGACGCTGGATAAAATCCCGGATGTTCAGTACACACTCTCCACTGTCGGCGAGAAGCTTGTGTGGGTGTCACCGATGGAGGCGCTCGCGCGCTTCAACGCCGGCATCATGAACATGCCAACACCAAACGTGATTGCGCTCTCAGAGCTGCACAACGAGTGCCCAATTTTTGAAGATGTGATCAAGAAGACGAACCGTGACGTGCCGCGCAAGGTACAACCGGTGCTTTACCATCACGGGCAGGAGAAGGTGGCCACAGTGCTGCTGCCAGGTGACATGTTCCACCCAGAGACCACGCCAGAGGACCGAGCCTCCAAGTACGTGCGGCGCTTTGCCTACGAGAAGGACTTTCCCTTCGGCGTACGGGCCGTCTTTGATGAGCGTCCGGCGACGGTGGAGGAGGAAGCACAAGTGCTGGAGCCGGAGAAACCAGCGCTGCTGGAGGAAGCAAACGAGATGGACAGGGTGTACAGCTCCGTCCCCTACCCGCAGAGTCAGCGGGTTCCGCAGGAGGGCAAGACACCCTACCCGGTACCTCAGTACGCGTTCCAGGAGGGGCGGGAGAACGATGAGGGTCTGATTCCACTGCGACACGATCACATGGGGCGCAAGCCCATTGACCTCTACTCTTCCTTGCATGGAAAATGAGACGAGCACGAAAACAAAAGCACCCGAATGGAGTGGTGAATACACGAATCGAAGGAGGGGAGAGTGGAAGGAGCGTGTCGGTTCCGTGAGCATCACCTTTCTTTATTTATTATTTTTCATCTCTCTCTGTGTTGCAGATGCCTACAGACATACATGCGCACAGAGACACAGGCGTCTAGTGAGGGTGGGGAGAGAGCGAATCTCATTAAATCGACGTGCTGTGTGCCTCGCGAAGGAGAAAGAGGCCATGTAAGTGACGCTTACATGACACGTCGTTGCAGCTCTAACTGAGTCATCAGTGAGGGCAACTCCTGATGGAGGTGCAGAGATTTCCAGAAAGTAGAGTATCGTGGTGTAGTTGATACCAGGCGTTTGTTCGTGTTGTGACCCACAGTAGCAGCGGTATTGTCATCTGCAGCCGCTCCTTCCTGAGGGACAACCTTGTGAAGATTCTGTTTCTCTTCCGTGCGTGCGGGCTTCGTCGCTTCACTAGCCTTCTCCTGCTCGCTTTCTCAGTCAGCTCTCTTTATCTACGGTGGCGCCCTCTTTGGCGCTGACAAGTGTCTTCCATGATGGTTGAGCAGCCCCGTTAGCGTTTTTTTGTCGTTTCTCACAACTGTCTTAGTACTGCAACGGAAGAGAACAGAGTCAAGTCAATAAGAATCGGTACTAGCGCTGCTACTACTGGGATGAGTGAGCACATGCACACTCGCATCAGCCTCTGTTGATTTAGGGAGTCGAAAAGTGGAAGAAGCGAGTGAAACGGCACGCGTACACGGTGATCGGCATGGGACGTCCGTGCTCGTCGAGGTTTCTGCTTGGGACTTTCTCCCCTGAGCACCGGTGACGCAGATACCCACCCAGCTCCATTTTGCCTACCGTGTTTGCCTTTTACATGCATTGCCGTGCTGGACCTATTCACTCTCTCACTCTGCTGCACCCGGGTCGCGTGTGTGTCCTGCGGTGTCGGTGCATCGTTAAAAAGGTGAGTGCACTGATGCGCACCGTCACTTCTTATAATACGCTCCACTCTCTGTGCCTCTGCATGTATGCCACATGGGTTAACCTGCACTGCATGTTCCCCTGCTTAGCTCAGGCGCACCGGGCAACTACCTGCTTAGGGTGCACGTCAAGCCCGGTGCACGTGCGTCCGCATTTGCTGCACCCCTGACCCCTTCGCTGACCGAGGCCGACTTGCGCATTGCGGCAGCACCGGTGGAAGGGCAAGCAAATGCGGAACTCCTCCGCTACCTTGATGAGCTCGTTGAGCGTGGCTTCCGTTCGATGAAGGAGGACCATACCGAGTACGTGAAAGACACCTGCTATGCACAAGTGCTAGCAGCGGATGTAGCTACCACTGCAGCCTTGACCCAGTCCGCCAAGAGCAGTAGCGGTGGCGATCGGAAATCAACAAAGAAGGGAAAGTCGAAGAATGCCGTAGCGACAAGCTGCGCCTCGTCGCAGCTGCGGAGTGGTGCTGGTGACTCGCAGCAGCCGATGGGGTCAACTTCTTCGCCGTCAGAGGCGGTATTTCCAGATCGCATTGAGGTCAGGCTAGTGCGTGGCGGCACATCGCGAGAGAAGACACTATTGGTCGTGTTTCCCGGCACCCGTGCTCAGCTGGCAGCTATACTAGAAAAGGAGTCTCGGGAGTGAATCACGAGCCCGCTGATTGCATCATCGGAAGACATTTCTCGTTCGTATGGGTGTGTGCACGTTTTCCCTATCGTCCTTTGAGTTACAATGAACACTACACCTTTTGTTGGCCGCCTCTCTGTACTCGCGCTACCACCGTTCCCTCACCCTCTCTCACTCCTCCTCCCCTCGTCACTTCCACATCGACCTTTGCGAGCAGAATACGTTAACAGACCTGAAAGTGAAAAGGAAAGAGAAGGGGAGGTCACCACGCGGCCTTCCCCTAGTGGTGGTGGTGGTGGGGGGGGGGGGAAGGCACATAACGAAGGGGGTCTACCAAAGGAGGCTCATGCACAAGTGCTCTATTCTAAGACGCTGATTTTTCCGGCACAGGCGTTAGAGTGCCTGGATGCATATGCGAACGTGTGTTTTTTGCGCTGTGCGACATTCGTACCCGCGGAATGCGTTAGAGGCGCACGGCTTCCTCTTTACCTCGAACCTCGCTGATGTCCTCTTGCACAAGACGATTCAGCTGGCCTCTCACTACTTCTCTTATGTCTGTCTCATTCTTTCCTCTGCCTCATCGTTTCGCCAATCGCCTGCACTTGACGCCGGTGATATTATGTGTGGGTGTGCATCACACATCGCTGCCATACCTGTCTACTCATTACACAAATACACATGCTCACACCAACGCCCAAGCCGCTACTCTCTGCTCAGTTGTCCTTCCAGATAGTGGGTTCTGCCTTCTCGGCTCTCTTTTCTCTCCTTGCTTTCCTTCCTGCTTATCTCCTTCCCTGCTTGCTGTTCGTTGTGTGCTTGTATGTATGTCTGCTTTAGCGCTTCTCTTACGCGCTTAGTTCTCCTTTCGTCGTTCCTCTACGCCGCTCTCTACCCCCTTCCCCGCTTTCGCTCGCGCTTGCGCGTAGGGGCGAGTGGGTGATCTACACAGGCACGCATACACACATAGAGTGGCTCTCACACGCCTGTGCTTTCCTTTTTTTTACAGCACCGCTATCGTGAAAACTCGGAAGACACCACTCGCTAGCCGTGCATCTCTGCTCTCCTCTCCTGAATGTGTGTGGTCTCGTAGCATCTTGTCTTGTGCGTCACGAGACCTCCCTCACCGTGTCGCTTTCGCACTCACCCAAACACGCGAGCGGGAGGGATGAACTACCAAGTCTTCAGCTACATGCCGTCAGCGACGTTGGCTCCCGGTGCGGCGTCGCTTAGTGCTGCCGATCCACAACCACGACCCATTCGCGTCACTCCCTCAGCCCTATCTGCGCTTCTCTACGCTATTCTCTACTCTATTGAGTTTCAATCCCCCGTCGGGCCTCGGCCCGTCGCGCTGCGCGACTACGCGGCGTCGCGCGGTTCTGGCGGTACGGTCAGCTCCGGCACAACGGCTCCGTCGGCCACCACACTTTTAACTTCCGCAGTGTCTGTGATGTCCAGTTTTTGGGGCCGCTACCCAGCCACAATGCAGAACCAGTCGCCGCAGCAGGGTGGTTCTTTCCGAGTAGCCGCGGTTCCGACAGCAGCGGCATTTCCTGGTTCCTTTGACACCTCCCCAGATACCTCGGCACGGTCGTTGACGCTCGCTGAGACAGCCGAGTTGGCGGCGCTTCAGCGACAGCATGATCAGCCGTTTGTAGTACCGGTGACACAGGTCTTGCACAAGCTCGGTGGCGTGCACATCACCGTCCGTGAACGCACAATCCCACGATCACTACCGCCTACAATCGCGTGATGGAAGAAATCGAGGCTCTTGTGTCGCAGCACGAGCAGCGGCTAGCTCAGCTCAACTCTTCCAGTTCGCCATCGTTCTCCAGTCAGGCGCTGATAGCGGGGCAGAGCGCGTCGGCCAACGCGACGGTGCTCAGCAACCCCATGGACGGCGCCGGCGCTGTGGAAGCCTTGCGGAGGGAGAACACAGCCGATCGGTTAGTACCTAGCGGCAACACAGCAAGCGTGCCGGTGCCACCACCACTACCGCGGGCTTTCTTGCAGCCAGTCGATCTGCGGCATGCACTGCCTTTGTCGGGCTCACCCATGTCCCCGTCTCAGTCGGTCTCTGCCATGGGCAGCCCCACTTCGGACGCCCCCGCCGCAACGTGGAGCCGCGGTGGGGGCGGATACAACAGCGACAGTGGCGATGCGTTGACACCGGGTGTTGATGAAATCGGTCTGATGCTCTCGGTGCGTTTGCTGTCCAAAGAGGTGACGCGGTGGCGCATGGCCCACGAGCGGCCGCTGGCGGAATGGCGCTTCCCCATTATCCGCACTTCAAATGAGCGTATGATTCGACCGCGCACGCAGAGTTCGGCGATGGTGGGTACTGCAGGCAGTGCCGCCGCGGATGGCACTGAGTCCAATCGCCGCGACAACCGCAGAGAGAGTGGGGTGCGGAGCTTCGCTTCAGAGTTGACTCTCGTAAACGACCCTGAGCAAGTACACCAAGTACTGGAGTTCATCTTAAAGTCGAGCTACCAGACAACGAGCATGGAAACGTTTACAGACTTCACCTCCGGCGAGTTGGTGTTCGACGCGCATGTACAGGAGAAGCACCGCTTCACACAGTGACGTACCTCCTCCTTGAATGTGTTTGTTTGCTCATTTCATGTTGGACACCAGTTGTGGTAGCGATGTTGATGCGTAAAGCGTACGTTATTCAGTGTGAGGTCTTCCTTGATACGCGCCTTGTTCTAGGAATAGTGACATCTGCTTGAGCGAGTGCATGCACGGGAAGGAGGCTGTCAATTTCGGCTTCTCGATTCTCTTTGGTGATGAGCTCATTGTTTTCTGTTCGTGCTTATTACGTCCTCAGTAGCAGCAACCAGAGCAGAAATGGAAGTGGAGTCTCAGTACGAGCTTCGCTTATCATGTTACAAGCGCGGATTTTGTTTGACAGCCACAGGCGAGGTGCTTTCGACCTCTCTGCCTAACTCCCTGCACGCACAGATGCCGAGGCGACGGCGCCACCTCGTTTTGGCTCTTTTGGCTTTCTCATATGGGTGCCTGCTCATATTGATGTCGCCTCCACCAGAAGAGGGAGGCGTGCTTCTGCAGACTCAGCGTCTCTCTCTCTCTCTCTGTACCTCTGTGGGTTTCCCATTTTCAAGCTTTCCGCTGACTCTCATTCTCCTACTCTCTCTGTCTCTCTGATTGCATTCCATTGTTTTTCTCTCACCCACACTGAACAGACGATGGGCAACTACTGGGCACCGTACGAGCGCGCATGGGCACAAGATCCTCATCACCTGCCTCGTAGCGTGTATTTGCCAGCGCTCCTCACGGAAGCCGACCGAGCAGTTGCGGCTGCGTTGGCAAACCTTTCCCACGAGTATGACGCAACCGTAACGTACAAGTCTCGCCATGCCCTTGCAGAGCCGCACTTCATACCGACTGAGCAGGAAGGTGACGTGGCCACCCATCTCACCGGGGGTCACCCTCGTAATACGTCGCAAGCAGACGCCGAGCTTGACCAGCGCTGCATCGAACCTGCCGTCAGTTGCGCATCGCACGATTGGCGGCAGCTCTACTGCTCTCTCTGCTTTATACAAGCCCCCATGGTGAGGTGCAGCAGACCGGCGTTTCGCCAAGTGTGCCGATTATGGGGGACGCACATAGGCTACACTCACATGCTCATTGCTGAGAGCTTCGTCAAGTCGCCGCATGCACGACACGCGGAGTTTGCGCTGTACGAGGACGAAAATCGACTCGTCGTGCAACTGGCCGCGAAGAGTGGGACTGATGCCGCAGAAGCTGCTGTGCTCCTTCGACCATACTGCGACGCCATCGACCTTAACTGCGGGTGCCCACAGCGATGGGCAATGAAGGACGGAATCGGGGCGGCTCTACTCGACCAACCAGAACGGGTGGCGGACATGGTGCGCTCTATTCGTAACGCCATGCCAGACGGGAACACAGCGCCAATGATGGTCGGCATCGGTGGTGCGTGCAGCAGCTGCCCCGCCACCGCCCCACCATTTCTTCCGTGTGTGGTGAAGATGCGGATTAAAGATGACCTGCGCAGCAGCGTCGACTTTGCGCGGCAGTGTGAGGCGGCCGGTGCATCTTGGCTGACAGTGCATGGGCGCACCGCTACTAGCCAACCAAGCGCCGCAGTGCAGTTTGAGGCCGTCAAACTCATCCGAGAGAATCTCTCAGTGCCCGTGGTTCTGAACGGTGGTGTGACGGACGTCAGCACGGCGATGGAGGCGGCTCTTCGTACTGGTTGCGGCGGGCTTATGTCCGCGAACGGGCTGCTCGACAACCCCGCGATGTTCTATTCTGGTGCATCGAGGGCTGCCATGGAGGCGGAGCTGAGCTTTGTAGCGAGCCGCTGCGAATGGTCACCCCAAACCTGTGATCCTGTGTCGCTGCCGGCGGAGACGGCAGCACCTGATGCTTTCTCTAAGGCGTTCTCCCCGGTGCGGCCAGTGTCGTTCTTGTGGGCACCCAGCCGGTCAAGCGCAGACGCCGTGTTACTGCGATACACAATCCCTGACCTGTGGCAAACTGCCATCACCCCACGCGAGGTCATCTCAGACTTCATGCGAGCGGCTATTCGTACCGACCTGGCAGTGCCAACAACGGTGCAGCAAGTGTTACGCATGGCACGACTGTATGTATCTCCTGCGGAGCGCAATCATCTGGTGCTGCTGCGATCGAACCTCTCCGTTCTGAACTCTCTGGAAGACATTGGCGTGTACGTTGAAGGCGGTCGCATCGGATGCGAATAAACTCGAGCGGGCGAGAGAGAACTCGACCTTTCTCGGAAGTGCAGGTGCACGCATGTGCGTAGGTGTAGACCGAAAAAGAAAACCCGTACATCTACTCCTCGTTTCCTCCTCTCGCGCTGAGTCTGAGCGCAGCTCATCAGCTTTTGTTGTTGCCTTTCTGCACCCTCTCACGAAATGCAACATCATCGAAAACCCCATTGATGAGGCTGAGCAAAAAAAAAAGAGAGAGAGGCAATTGAGTGGTAATCCGCACCCGCTGCGCACAGGAGTGGTGATGGCGATGATCTGTTTTGGTACGCAGTCCCGTTTCGACTCCCCTACCTCATTTTCTTTTATCTTCACCACTGTTTGCGTAGACGTTCGTATCGGTAAGACCTCCCCTCTGTCATCTCGAACCGAGTCGTCAATCGCCGCCCGCTGCACCTTCCTCTCCCCCACCTCACTTCTGAGCTTCCCCCCCCCTACCTCTCCCCCCCACCACCACCACCCACACACGCATACACCCTCTTTCGATCTTTTTCCTCCCTCCATCCACCGACTACTCATCGGTGTGTCTTTTTGTTTTGTTTTGTTTTTCGTTCCCCTCATTGTCCACCCATGCCCACAACTTTGACAGTTACCCGCAGTGGCCGCTCGACTTTCTTCATCCTCCTTTTCTTTTCCGCTTTTCTATAGTCCATTTATCCCAGCGCCACAGATCCCCCCCTGCCCCACCCTCGCGCCCCGCTGCCATTTATCGGCCCGTTGTTTCCGTTGCTCACCAGTCTTTTTCTGTGGCTTTCACAGGGAAGTGGAAGCGGAAAAGCCAGTAAAGAGGGGGGGATGCACGCTCGTACTGATGAACGCGAGTCCTCCTCCACTGCCGCGCTTAGGCAGCCACAAGTCTGCTATGGGCAGCTCGTCTACTGCGCCGTCCTCTACACCATACTCGCCAACCCCTTGGCCTCACATCAATCCAGTGAATGTATCATGTTTACCTGACCAATTGAATCGACCGCACATCGACGTGGGGTATGATGAAGACGGTATCCCTCTCACCTCGTATAGCACAAGCAGCCTCTCTGGTGGCGGTGCAACTGGCATGGGAGCGGTACCACCACAGCAGCCAAAGCCCTCGTCGAGACCCGTTCCAGCGCATTCACCTAGTAGCGCCTCTGCAGATACATGGAAGGCGAGCATCGGAGACGAATACTGCACGGGAAACCGCTGCAGCAGGATTCGCCAGACGCCGCCGCAGCCGTTCCGCGAGAAGACCTGTACAACACCTCGGAGGAGGCGGAAGTCGACATTGATGTGGACTACGGAGACGAAGGGAGCGCACAGTCACGTGAGGTCAGTGGTAGCAACGATGGCGCAACACCCCCTCAACACCGCTTCCCAGTCATTATGCCAGGAAGTAGCTTAGCCACGATCTCTGTGCCGCCGATTCCAACGATGAGCTCCATTGCCAGGCCAACCAGCCCAATGAGTCTCTCCAGTTCTATTGCCACCGACACCCCACGGTCTATCTTGAGACAATCGGGCTCCGCAAGCGGCAGGACGCCACAGTCGAGCAGCCGCCGAATTAGCTTTGTAGGGGTCTCGCCTCCCCGGCTGGATGAACGACACGACCGTCGACATGGCAAAGAAGAAAACGAGGGCGACAGCGACGATTACGAGTCCGCAGAGCCGTCTCTGCGCTACGACATCATGACGCTGACAACGCCTGTCAATGGGACGCCGCCACGGCACGCGCGAAGCGCGCGCAGCCTCGATTCTTCCTCGCCAAACAGTGACTATCACAGCCAGGAATGTAACGAGGATCCTAGTTACAGGGCTTCGAGCCCTGTGCCAGCGCCACACCAACAGTGGGCCTCGTCCTCACTTTCACCAGAGCGTCCGCGTCTATCTAGTCGCTCCCGGACCCATTCCCCGCCACGCGGCAGCGGGGATGGATACACAAGTCGGGCTGGGCTGCCATTATCGACGCCGGTGGCGGTCCCCTCCGCGCCCCCCTCACCCGAAGAAGAAGGAGACGAGATCACGCTTGATGTGGCGCCGCAGCACCGCGTTCCTGCCTCGCAGAATCTCACGCAAGGTCCCGATCGACGTATCGATCAGCGCCGCGCGAAAAGTCCTTCGATGGAGACAATCGGGCACGACGACGACGTACTCACCCAGCCGCACAATCGAAGTGAAACGGAGGGTGTCGCTGACGTAGCCGCGGTTGTGCGCCGCCCGCCTCCACGACAGCGCTGGCCGTCAGACGCGTACCAAGATGACCCCCCAACAGAGGTGAGCATCCAGCAGCGGGGGCGGCAATCCCGACGTGAAAAACTTGACCCAGAGGATGATATGGACAGCAGCAGCAGCAGCCAACGGAGCAATGACAACGACTCGCTCAGCACTGGCAGCAACGACTCCTTCTCAGCACGCTACGCCTCACCGCTGAAGGCACATCAAGAGGAACACCGAGGGCTGAGCCACCTGCAGACCTCATCATCACCACCTGTGCCCGCCTTTTCTGCTCATAAAACGCGGGCCGGCAGCCCCACGCCCCCTCGACACAGTGCAAACTCAACCGAGAATAGTGATCGTACCAGCCGTAGTAGTAGAGGCAGCACCTTGAGTGAAAGGAGAACAAGTCGAGTGCAGTATCGGCGACGTCGCTACCGCCACTGCAGACTCAGCAAGACAACACATACGAACCAAATCTCGGCAACAGCAGCCACGAGCACGATCATGTACGCTCTTCAAGGGCGGTGACGAGCGCATTCCTGTCGACCTCACACAACCGCAGTTGCGGCATGCTGGTGGATGAAGAAAATCGAGGGCAGGGCAACCATGCAAATTCAGGAGCACCACCTCCACACAGAGAAACGAGCTTGTTTTCCTCCACTGGATATTCCCCCTCCACTATTACAGGCCACAGTTCCGACCGGAGTGTGGCAGGCGACCTATCCGGCTTCGCGACCGCGGCGGCCGCGTCGGATCCGAGACGGATGTCGTTGCGGACGCGCAGAACGCACCACGGCTACACTGATACATCTTCTATAGTGCTAAAAAACTACCAGCAGCAGCATGAGGTAACACCGTCGGTTCTATCAGCTGTGACCACGACGGAGCGATCGAAACAAACTAAGGATAAGCAAGCCGCAGAAGTGGTGGAGGGCGATGTGCCACAGGTATATGTAGATCCGCTCTTGCGCGATCGTCGTCACCATCATGAGCTCGCGCGACAAGAGTCTCTGCCACATCAAGAACCGCACTCACCAAGTGCCAACGCGAGGAGCACCATCTCCCACGTAGAGCAGCCACATCGGCGGCACGCGAGGCTCCACGTGCGTCGCAGCAGCCCGTGCTCGGAAAGAGCGGCGAAACACCAACCAGCAACCTACGAGTCAGTGAGCTTGCGCGATATAATGATGCGCGACGATTTGCCGACTACCGGTGTTATACTACATCCGCCTTCCAAGGTGCAGCAGCTTCGCCTCCAGCGCAGCAGCCATGACAATGATGGTGCTGCTCACGGTCTGAAACTCGGCGCTGCTTCCATGGAAGCGTCAATCAAGTCCTCTTCACTCCTCTCTAGTGGTGGGGTGCCGGCCGACGAGCTTATCTGGGACACTGCTATGCCGGCTTCCTACGCTAGAAGCAGTCCTCCGTCCTCTGTCTCCTCAAGGTTCTCCTCAGAGCGGGTGCTCAACACCCCAGGCGGAAGGAAAGTGCTTCGCAAGAAGCTCGTTGTCGTCGTGCGCCGCAAGAAGACTGGCGCGGTACCTTCTGAGAACGATCCGGTGATGCAGATGTCGCTGCTTCCCTTCAAGGAGGGAGCTGCAGCGTTACTAGAATCAAACTCCCTGTTGCAAGGGTCTCCGCAGCAGCAGCGACGCGCGCGCAGCTCCAGTGTACCAGCCGCGACAGCTACTCCGGTTCTGGAGAAACTGATCGACCACATGGGACAAAGTAGGTGTACCTCAGTGTCCTCTCGTTTTCCTAGCTGTGTAGCTCAACGTCAATGCCGGAGCTCGAGCGAAGCTGCGCACAAGTGCGACGGTGGCGACTACCATGCCGATGAGGACGAGATCAGCGAGGCAGATCGTAGACAGTTCCGGCAGGCACTGTCGGAGCTGTCCTTTCGAAGTGCGAGTCGCCGATCCTCTGTCTCGCCATCGACCACGACAACAGCGTTTCGGTCGCACAGTAGTCACACACGCTCACCGCATTCACAACACAGCGTGCCACACTATCGTGAGCGGCCACGGCACCGCAGCCACCTGTCTCACTCAGCTGCGATGAACAACACAGTAATGAGTATGCGCGCGACGTCGCCATCCCACGAACGATCTTCTCGAGGCGACTCATGCCACTCAAATGAGAAGTCGGCGCACAGGTGCAACGGTGGGTGTCCTCACAAATCACGGCGGAGGCACAAGCACGAGAGCAGAAGGCACAGCTCTGTTGAGCACCCGCGACGCTCTCTTTCGCCTGCAACCATCCCCGGCGCTCGGTATTGCGCAACCCAGAACGAAGAGTTCTACAGCGCCGCGCACATGGCAAAGGATGGGGCAGCTCTTGTTTCATCGCCTTTGGTGGAGCGTATAGGCATCACACCGATGTCGATGCAGGTTCTTCCGCGTCTGGTGCTGCGATCGGAGATTGGTGTGTCGCCACAACGGCAGTATAACGACGACTTACACAGTTATAGTGACGCACTCGAGCACGCCAACGGTGCGTGGTCCGCCTCTGACGATGAGGGTGAGCATACTGTAGGCCGAGTCTTCGATGCCAAGAGTGATGGACTTCGCTCGCGCCCACTCTTGCTGCAGTTCAGCAGTGGCACGCAAACCGATGAGGCTGCCGGAGCCACCCTAGCTTTCGGTATTGCTCGCAGTGGGATGCCACTCTTGGTGGCGGCGCCAGTGCAGCGGCTTCCCGTAGTTGGGCGGAAAGGAGACACGCGCAACTCGGCGCACAGCATAGCTGGGAAGATCGCCTCTATAGAAGATATAGCATCAACAGTTAAAGAGTGCGTAGCGACCTCGTCGCCTGTCAGCGACGCTTCCGCTTCCGAGTCCCCAGCGTCGTTTGTAAAGCGGGCGGTGTCGCCGACGGCGGCAGCAAAGTCCTTCACCAACTCCGCTTCGCACATTCATAGTAGCTACAGTGGTGAGGCAGGAGGAGGAGCAACGAAGGTCTTTAGAGACAATGTAGGGGTGTCAAAGACATCGACGGATGTCCCGCTATCAGCGTCCGCCGCTCCGCTCTCGGTGGCCCCAGCGCATATGACCGCGACCCATTCTCAGTCAGTGACCCAGCACCCTGACACCGCCGCATCTGCCGCGATGGGTACCACCGCAAGCGTGCCTCTTTTTACGCCCCCTCTCATGGTCGATGACCTGTCGCAGTTGTCTCATGAGTGGCAGTCCACACTGCGCGAGCGCACAAGCAAGGCGAAGCAGGATGCGATAGAGAAGTTCCTGATCGCATCTGCTGAGGCTGGAGCTGCATCGACGGAGGCTACAGTCACTGCTGCTGCATCGTTACCACCACTGTGCCTCGCTGGCCCCGTCGTCCTGGGTGAGAACTCTAACATGTACGCTAGTGGTTGTGCAGGGCCAAGAGTTCCTGCTGTGGGTGCTGAAGCAAGCTTCGAGAGACAGGGTTGCAACACGTCAGCACAGGCACATCAGGGTCTTGCACTACAGGAGTTTTATGGGGGTTCTGTCGCCTCAGCTGCCATTCCCAGCGTGTCGCTCTCCGCGTACGCGATCCCACCGAGATCTGGACCGCGGTCTTTCTTGGAAAATGAGCCAATGTTCAGCAACGCAGTGACAGTCCACAATCGTCGGTGCAGCAGGCAACTGGTCAGCAGCAGCAGGAAGAGTGGTCTCCCTCGCTCTCTACACCATCGAAAGCGAAGTACATGCAAGAGACTTTGATAGCGGGAGAACTGGCTTCGGGAGGCAAGGCGGCTCCTGTCAAGAGCGGAGGTAGCGGAGAGGAGAGCTCCACGGCGGCTACCAAGCACAGTGACGGTAAGGATCGCGGCGCTTCGTCGGAGCGTCTTCGCGCCAACAGTGATGGTCCCCGGCCCACAAAGCCTTTTGGCCTGGAGGCTCCGTCTACGGTGGAAGCCAACGACACCGTTGATGTAGTGGACATTGTTCAACCGCCTCTACCGACGGATCTTCTCTCCGCGCCTTCCACGCTTACTGACGCAGAGGAACAGGGCCGACGAGGAAACAGGACGTGCAGTAGCAGCATCAGCAGGCAGCGCTCTCGCTCTGTAGTAGAGAAAGCAACGCCAGCAGGGGGAGGTATCGCCGCCGCTACCAACGGTGTGGGTGTCCACAGTGTGCTGCCGCTGCCGTCTATCTTCTCCGTCGTTGAGCCTGCTACAGAGGCACACACGTCGCACTCCGTAAAGAAGGCATCGAAGCATCGCAGCGGTAATCGCCATCGACGAAACGAGCGCCGCAAACACTCCAGCCACCACGGCACCAGCGCTTCATGCCGCCGCTCTCCATCACCATCCTCCTCGGAGGCATCGAAAAGACACAGCACCAAGCGAAATAGAAAGTCCAAGGAGAAGAAGTCGAGGTATGACGGCGACGACAAACGCAAGAAGCGTAAACACGGTCACGAGCGCCATGGCCGCTGCAGCCGCAGTTGCACTCGCTCGCGGTCGTCCCGGGCTGGTGACACCACCCTTTTTGAGATGAGTGATGACAGCGAAGTGGACAGCAATCTCACAACATCCATGGAGTTCCAGTTATCACGGCTGCTGTTGCTGCATGAGGCGGCAAGCGTCAAAGTTCCGACTCCCGCTGCGGCTAGTGGCGCGTCACAGAGAAGCACGCATGATAAGGAAAAGGAAAATAGAAAGGCGGCTGCAGCGAGGAAGGGCGAGCACGACCATCACCGCAACCGAAGCGCGAAGGCGAAGAAGAGAAAGATGTCATCACACCGTGGGGCAAAGCGGCGCAGGACTTCGTCCGCAGGCTCTACGGTGTGCCGGATCAGCAGCGGCGCGGAAAAGAGGAAAAATACGGAGAAGGAAAAAGTGCGGCACCGCTCAACCTCGCCTCCGAACCCGTGGCCCCTGCCGCCACCACCCGCGCATCAGCATTCAAACGCCTTGTACGGTGTGGATGCCACGGCAGACGACCCGGTCGCTGGTGGTGCTGTCGACGCAAAGATTAGGTCGGCTGCACTACGTTCCGACTGGGCCCTCCACTACCGCAGTCTCTGCGACGACCACGCCACCCTCGGGTCGCCGCGCTCCAATCTCGAAGATCACATCCAGTCGCGCTCTCGTTACCAATCGACGCGCCCCTCCTTCAGGGGTGGAAGCCTCTACACTGGTGATCAAGCAGAGGGTGTCGGGACGGATCGTGCACGTCATCACACAAACACTCGTGCCGGGGAAGACTCAGAAATGCTGTACGGACACTACCGTCGGTACTCACACGACATATCACCACTGCGCGGACAATACGCGGCATCTGCAACCTCGAGATGGGCAGACGGCTCTCGGCGAGCTTACAGACCCGCATTACGCGCTGATACCACTGTCGAGGAGTCCCCCTTAAAGCATCGCAGCCACAGCAATCCGAGTCGGCCGTCGATGAAGTGGGATGACTACGCTCGGGGCGCAGAGCGCGGCGCCGCGGGCAGGCCGTTGTCACCTTTCTATACGCACACGGGTCTCCCTCAGTCCCTCGCCCAGCGCCGACGCACTATGAGCACAGACACCATTACAGGAGGGGCATGCAATAATGGGGGCGGTGAAGGATACTCGCGTGCTTCGGCACAGCCGACCTCGTCTACCTGCTCGGCCACCTACACAAGCCGACGGCGACAGATGGGTGAGTTCGACCATATCGATGACCTGCCGATACGGCAGTACTTCAACAAGGAAGCTGTGAGAGAGAACGATGTCAAGGAGGACAACCCCCTCGTATCCACGCCAACGCAGGATTGTGCCGAGGGGTGGAGGCCTGACAACGCTAGAGGCTTCAGCTATCTTCGTCCGCGTGAACAAGCAGGCAAACGGACGCCGCCACTGCCACCGCCACCCTCACCGCCCCTAGCCTCCACATCACCGCCAGCTGTGCAGACAGACAGTATATTTGCTGCCATCCCGCGTTCAGGTGCGCTACCCATCCTGACAGAGTACACCGTGACAGACGCACAGACTGCTGAGGATTTTGTGCAGGGGGTGAAGGGAATCATCAGCGCACTGCAGCTGTACAGAAAATCGGTGTGAGGTGACTGAAGCTTCGGCAAAAGTGACGGTAGAGGTACCGGCTGCACCGCCTGAATGTGTTCGCTTGCCCGTGTATCTGTGAAGGTCTGTGTATGTTAACGTGTTACCTTGCTTTCCTAGAGATGAGCTAGCACCAGGACTGATTGTTGTTTTCGAGTATGGGTGCGGGTGCTCGCCTGTCCCTCTCCCTTTGTCCTCTCTTTCTCTCACACTTGACCTCGTTGCACCGCTTAGAGGCTCTGGTCACTGGGAAGAGATGCGTGGATGTGTTTGTCTGCGTTGGATTGCGCAGCCGCGTCTCTCGTTTCTATGCTTCCCTTTTGTTGGTTCTTGCTCTTTTTCATTCCTCTTAGTCCCTCCTGTCGTCGTTGTGGTTGTGCGGAGAGGAGTGGCGTGTGGCAATTGGCCTCCGTTGTCTGTGCTCCTCTTCGTTGTGGAGTTTACATGCGCTGGTGCTCTCTCCAAGACCGGATGGTGGTGAGAGAGGGCAGGGGGGTTTGTATCGCCTCCCGGAAGGGGAATGCAACCGTACGTGCAGCTCTCCTCCTCACTCACCACGTAGACATAAAACTACGGTATTTCTCATCTGATTCACTAAATATACGCAGAGATCCACTTATTGATGCCCCTAGTGACAGCAACAACACGATGGAGAGTGGGGAGAAAACGGAATGTCACCACTCTCTCCCATAGCCCGCCTCCACGTGCAATCTCTGAGCTCTTGTTGCGTTCACACTCCCTTGACATTCCCTACGTGTCTTTTTGCGCCGCTTGCCGAGTGACCTTCCCCTCCTTGTCTTTTCCCTCCCAATCTGCCCTTGCCCCTGTAGCTGCGAAGCCGACACGGCAGGAAAGGGGAGAAGAAGCGCCTCCAACACTCTCGCAGGCCCTTAGTGTTCCTCTTCTTGTGTCTGTTTAATCAGCAAGGTGAGCGTTTGCCCGTTAGAGCACACAAGCGTACCACAGTAGTGCCCATACCATCACAAGGACAATCCTCTCCACCGTTTCAACACTGTCATAATGGCGTCCATCCCCTTCACTGAGGAAGACCTCCATGAGCTCTACACGTGGGTGGATGAGATCCCAATCTCACGGCCGAAGCGTAACATCGCCCGTGACTTCGCCGATGGCTGCTCCGTGGCAGAGATACTTAAGTTCTTCTTCCCGAAGTTAGTTGATCTACACAACTATGTCCCGGCAATGTCGCACGCGAAGAAGCTGGACAACTGGAACACGCTCAATACCAAGGTGCTGCGCAAGCTGTACTTCGAGGTTCCCCCAGAGGAGGTGGAAGACATCATAGCAGCCGTGCCCGGCGCCATCGAGCGCTTCCTGCGGGCTCTACGGTTGAAGGTCGCACAAATCAAAACGAGGCGGGACGAGATGATAATGATGGGAGAGATTCCGGGGTGTGAGAAGATGCAATGTGCGAACCCATCACATGTGCAGCTGCAGCCTCGCGGTGATCATGCGAGAGATGATGGAGGCTCTACCGCTGCGACTTACCGCGGAAGCAAGCGGCCCTCATCTGCGGCGCCGCCTCCCCGATCTGTATCGTCTCCTAGGTCTGCCTCAGCAGACCTGCAGGCAGCCTCACGGCAAGCACAACCACAACGACAGCCAATGCCGCTGGCTGTGAATGAGGAAGCGAGCTTGGCACATGTTGTGCGTGAGAAGGACTATACAATTCAAGAACTGCGCGAGACGGTCGTCATTCTCTCAGAGAAAATTGTGAAGTTAGAGGAGCTGGTGCGTGTAAAGGACGAGAAGCTTAGTCAATACCGCCAGAAATTTGGCCGCATGCCAGCATAGCCACCGCAACGTTCCCCTGCTCAGGATGGGGTGTCTCGCTTGATAGAGAAGGCGTCTGCCAGTTTGTGTACTGTACATACATGAACCATTGTGATGTGTAGTGAGGAGTAGTGCGCTTCTGCCTCTTTTCCCCAGAATTACAGGTGCTGACGGTCTCTCCTTTCTGTCCCCCCCCCTCCCTCCCACCACGTTGTGTGTTTGCATGCCGTGTACTTGTATAGCTGTACGATAAACATCTGTGATCCCTTTGTTCGTGTCTCTGGTTGCTCCTCTCTCCCGGTTTGTTGTTGGTGTTGTTCCGACATGTGGTAGAAAGTTGTTGTGCACCCTCCGCTTCTAACAGTACAGGGACATTGCATGTGAAAACGATGGATGCACACACACGCGCGCACACACATCACACATTCCTCTCGCCGCTGACCAATTTGTTTTCCTTCCCACTCGGTGTGCGGGTGGGTGCCAATCATAGTGCCTTTGCGTCTCTCGAGGATCCTAACCTTGTTTTCCCTTGGATCGCTGACAAAGACCGATAAGGGGGCAGAGGAACACAGACACCGATGGAAAGGCGCGTTGCTGTGCCCCAATGCATCCGTGCCGCTGACTTCGGCATTGGGGGCTGATGGCAAACTGCCATGGCTGGGGCAGAAAAAGCGAGCACGTGAATCATTCAGTGATCCACAGCAAAGATGACGCATCGTTCTTCCTTGGTCTCTCTCCTCCCCTTCCCCCTTTCCCCTTTCTCGTTTGACTTTTCCAGCGCACCGTCCACGGCGTCATACAATGCAGTATGGCGCGTCACTACGTATCTGGAGGAGTGACTGCTGTATGGTGTATGCAAAGGGGGCGCTATTCTGCGTTAGAGTACATGTGTGTTGCTCGCTCCCTCTTTGCTCAATATTATGCTTCTCCGCATCACCCCCCCCCTCCTTCTCGCTCGCTCCCTCTCTCCACATCGCCTGCGGTCATGCATATAAACGTGCGCACACACAACCCTTTCACAATCACTGCTGCCTAACGCGTGGGTCTTTCGTTCGCTCGGTTGCTCCTCTCTTTATATTGGTGTTGGTGCCATCCTAAAACCCATTTTAACAAAACGGATGTGGCAAAGCGAGGAAAAGGACGTCGTAGTGCAGTCGCCTTTGAGTGACTGTGTTCTTCTTCTGCTAATCAGTTGCTGGTTTTCTCATCCCCCCACTTCCTCTCTCTTTCGCTCTTGTAGTGCGTCCATGCGATCTGTGGTCCGCGGCCATTCGTCACTCGCCGTCTGTTCGTCCTCTTGGCTATACATACATATGTATGCACATTGATCGCGTACGTAACCACGAAAAGAAGGGATAAACGAGAGGAGCAGACAACTTTTATTGTCCCTCTGTCCCACTTTCCAGTACTACCTGCATGCAAGTACGTCACGCGCATACGAGCAGTGGAAGTGGCAGTTTCAGCTATGAGCGCTCGTATGCAGGTTCCGCTGTCGCAGCGGCGACACACGAACATCGCCGTCGTACGGTACTCGAAAAACGGGGTCAAGCTGGAGATCGCCTGCTACAAAAATAAAGTCATCTCATACCGCAGTGGCACAGAGAACCGCTTGGATGAAGTACTCCAGGTCGAGCGCATCTTCGCGAACGTCGCGCGCGGCTATCTCGCCTCAGAGAAGGAGATTCAGACTGTCTTTGGGGGTGAGATGACAGAATTGGACGCCATCAAGTACATGCTGGACCACGGAGAGCTCCAGGTGGCGCAGCAGGAGCGCACAGCGGAGGTGGATGAAATGTTCAAGGATATTGCCGTCATCATTTCGCAGAAGTGCATCAATACCAAGACGCAGCGCCCCTTTCCCTCTCAGGTGATAGAACAGGCACTCCGATCCATCGGGGCTGCCGTGAAGCTTGATCAGCCAGTAAAGAAGCAAGCTCTGAGCCTCATGCACCTTCTCATTGACTCCAACGTCATCCCCATCTCGAGGGCCAACATGAAGATCCGTTGCACGACAACATCCGAGGCGGCGCTCGAGAAACTCCGTGTCTGGTGCCGCGATAATGACGCCGATGTGGAGAAGGTGACAGTGACGAGCAATGCAAGCGGCACTGACAATGGCGGTGTCGGCCACTCTCTGGTGCTACTAATGCAGCCAAACCTATTTCGAGACCTCGATCACTTCATCAAAGAGGAGCTTCCCTCTGGTAGTACGGCCCACATGGTGGACCCCGTTGTGACTGAGATTGGTGATTCAGATTTTCTGCTCGACGCCAAGACTGTCTCGCGTGCCAACGCGCAGCCAGGACGTGCAGAGGAGACGGCCACCACGAGCGGTTCGAGACGCGCGACAGCCACACCATCGTTGTCATCTGCTGGCGGGGTTAGCGGTGGTCGCACAGACGTGAGCATAGTCCTCGGTTGGAACGCGGAGAACATCTCTAGTGAACAGCACCCGAGTTATGGTGAACGCCAGGGAGGCCGCCGCGGCAAGATAAAGAGCACTGCACGACACGATCATCGAGGTCGATGGAACGACGATAGTGATGACGATGATCTTCTGGACAGCGGCACGGACGGCTCTGCGAAGGGCGGCGTGACTGTTGGCCTAGGCATCGCAGCTGAGTTACATAAGCTTAACCTGGATCCCTCACGTAACTTCCAAGACGACAGCGACGATGACGGTGGCCGCGGGCGCGGTGGCAAGGGCAAGAGGAACAAGAAGAATGCCAGTGGCACCGGTGGTGTCCCACCGCAGAGCCAAGTCGATGGGGCCAATAAGGCCGATGTCGGTGCCATAGCGATTGATGACATTGACGAAGGCGACCGAAAGGGAAAGAAGGCAAAGAAAAACGCAAAGAAGGGTAAGAAGGTGGCGTCGGCCAAGTCAGTGCCGGAGGTGGAGAAAACCTTCAGTGACAGCGACGAGGAGCTGATGGTCAACCGCAAGCAGCGCGCCAAGAAGCAGCAGGAGGCGCATGCGCAGCAGGGCGGCAACGACTGGGAGGAGGAAGACTTTGACTACGGCGAAGAAGAAGAGATGGGAGAGCAGGTGATCTAGTGTACGTGTGTCAGTCCAGAAACCGCTCACTGTTTTCCTTTGCAGCTTTGGTGATTCTTCTATGCGCACTGTACGTGGAACTCTTCAACCCCTTCGCTGCTCACGTGTCCTTCCACAGCCTCTCGGGTGCACGCGACTGTCTGCGGCGCCTCTTTGCATGGGTCTTCACGCGGTATGAATGGCTTCTTGTACGGTGAAGACGTAGCCAAAAGTTCCTCTGCCACCCTTTGCTCTCCACCCCCCTCCTTGGTTCGCACGACTTTGTCGTACTGCTGCTGGCCCCATCAAGACAAGGAGGACCTCTTTTATGTGGTGACTTCACGAAAACACCATGAAGTAGGTGACGGGTGAGCGAGGGCAGCATAGCTACATCGGGCTTTGTTGATTGTGCATCTATGCGAGTGCAAGAGGAATGTAGAAAGAAAGCAGAGATGCGGCGCTTTCTGCGTAACGTAAGGGTTTCTCAGGTGTTTACGCGTGTGCCGCGCTTCTTCCGGCTCTCTGACACGTGGACAGTGGTGCAAGTGCCACGTACCCACCACCTCGCTGCCAGTGACCTCTTGTCTTCATCCTTATTCTTACTCCATAGACCTACACGGACACCCACAGGGACGCAGGCATTCTGTCTGATGCGGGCGGCTCTGCAGAGCGTATAGCACGGTAAGAAAGGTGCACACACCACGTGATCTGTAAGGCAGTCGAAGGAGAGCAGGAGGAGCGCCCGACATACTGCGCATTCCCTTTCGGCGTTTTTCGTCCCGTTCCTCCCTCCGCTCTTCACTCGCCCAGCCGTACTCCGCGCGCTTCATCCTGCATTGTTATCTCGTCCACATCCTACAGTCATTTCATAGACTTCCGCGTTCTCGCCTTTTTCGTCTTTGAGGCGCTTTAATCCGCGACAACAAGGAAATCGACTACAAGGTAAGAAGGGAGAGAGCGCACCATCTTCGGTTGTGATAAATGAATTGTCTGTGCACGAGCCAATCCTCCTGTCGCTTCCACCGAAATGAACAGCGGTCTCCCCTCCGCATTCCCCTTCTCCTTTCTCTGCCTCCCTCCGTGCTCTATACTACGTGTCTCTCTTCACAACACATAAGAACAGACGCTCACCAAAGCTACTGCGTCACGGTATCCTGTGTCACACGCATCCGTTGCTCCACATGCAGTACCGTCCACAAGCAGTAGTGTAGCCATCATATATTTCACTCCGTCTCCTGTGGAAGTTATGAACGGACAAGCCTCCACACACAAGCGCACTAGGTCGCCTGCTGCGACCGACTCGCCAGGATCACCTTCCCAATGCCCCCAGCAACATCTACCGCTTCTCTTGTCTCTGGCTGCGGACGCCACATCGAGTGAGGTAGCTATATCGGGATGGAGCGCAGTGCAGCAGCGCTTTGCTGCTGCTCAGTGGCGCCGCGGCTGCTTTCACTTACCCTTTCAACAACCTCCGGCGCCGCCATCCTCGTCATGCCCACGCAGCTTCAGGCCAACAGAGGCGCCTGGCGAGGGGAACGCAACAGAGACGGAGGCGACTCAGGTCAAGGCGGCTGTTGTAGCAGGTTACATACAACCCCATCCATGGAAAGTTCTCCGCAGTGTCAATAGCGGCAGCACATCGAGGACAGTCTCGCTTCCGAGGGTAAAGGGTGCACTAGTTCAGTCAGCCGTTCTCCTTCCCGCCTTTCTGGCTCCGCCTGTAATGGTACAGCTAGAAAGGTGGAACGCCTATTGGGAAGCATACTCCACATGCTGCGCGGATAAGCTGGAGGGGTTGGCGAAGCAACTGGAGGAACCATCGTCAGCTGCAGGGTACCGTCAAGTGCTTCTCACACTATCCAACCCTACCTTCCTGTCGTCGTCGGTACCACTGACTGAATCCACCAACAGCGCCACCACTGCTCCCGACCACCTCCCCATGCAGGCGGCGGATCCTTCTTTATCTCCTATTTCGTCTTCGCGCGAAGACAACAAGGTTGTCGGGTCGCAGACGCATTCCCCTCTCTCCACCGGGACCGCGGGCTCCGCGTCTTCTTCACGTCCACCGCCTCCGCTGCCGACCCCGCACTCCTGTGAGGCATCCGTATCATCGTCTTCGTACTCGTACTCGTCCTCTTACTTCTCCTACGCGACATCGTTTATTTCCCACAATCGAAGTAGTAGGAACGCTGACAGTGCTGCCAAGGCTGCACATGCCGACGATGGCATCGACGCGTTGTCGTTTCTATACTCTGCGCTGGATGACCTTCTGTACCACTACGCGCATCGCTTTGGTGCCGTGGAGCACCTCGATACGCGAGATAGCAGCACATCTGCTGGCGCCCTGTCCACCTCAACAGCTCGCGTGATCGTTAGCGTGCAGTTCACAACCGCCGAAGCAGCCGGCCTGTTTCTTCGCTGGGCAGATGGTTTGTCTGTTGCGGACGTCATTGCAGCTTATCGGCGAGAGACACAGGCACCGGATACGGTGAGTGGAGACAACCTCTTACCTGTAGAAAAGGAAAGCGTGGTGGGGACACGGGTGTCTGCGCTAGCGACTGGTCTGAACAATAGAGAAACAACAAACCCGCAGAACGAGCTTGGTGGCTGTGATGAGGCATGGTGGAATACGCTGGAAGAGGCTTCGCGACGGTGGCAGCTCTGTCTCATCGCGAAGCTGGCCCCGCATTACCCACGCTGCATCGCTGCAAAGTTGCTTCTTGGCCCGAATGTAATGGTGTCGACACCGCTAGTGAAGAGCCTGTTCAGCGGTTTGTTTGACGTGACACATATGGAGTACCGCACCGATCTGAGGGCGTTCAACATCGAATTCGCGAACAAGAAGGAATGTCGTTTGGCTCTACACGCACTCCAGTGCTCGCTCTGGCGGGTGTTTGGTGTGCCTCTTATCTTCACATAATTCGCTCGCTCTTCTTCGACAAAAAAACAAGTGTTGTCCCCTCGGGGGATGTGCGTTCGTGTGGGCTCGTATGTCCAGTGTGGTACTCCATCACGGCGGCGATAAAAGGAAGGTAACTCGATTGCTGCGCGCTCTACCTGATATGCTGTGGTGTTGGCGGTTCTAGTTAGTCACAGATACATAGATGCATACTCGGAACAGATGCGCATCAAGTGCCTAGGATTTGATGTCCATATCATCGTCCTGCATCAGTCGAAGAGAAACTGCTGTGTATCTAGGGGAAAGGCGTGTACTCCACACGACACAGGGATTCTCTCCTACCGAGTCACCCGTGCTGCATTACTTCACGACAACTCTATGCACGCTCTTCCTCCCTCTCTCCTCACCCTCTTTAGACACTCCTCCTTCCGCTGGAAGTGGGTGTTCTCAATGCGTTTGTGTCGCTGTTTCTCTGCACCTTTGGTATTGTCTTGTGTTGCTGCGTATTACGCCGTGCTTCTGCTCGTCCTTCCCTCACTTGCACACGCGACAAGGGCCTCTCTTTGCCTTTGCCTCAGAGCATTCACGCGCGCGCTCTCTCTGTCTGTTTTCTCTTCTCCTTTACGGTCTTCCCTCCAATTCACCCCTTCCTCCAATTAGACACATTGGCCTCTCACTCCACCCGCATCGAACGACTGTTCCCCTTTCGCCTTTGAGTGTAACAGCTGGGCCTCAAAAGTATCAATCCTATACATTCCTCCCCGACACTGACATTCGTCTCCACTGCTTGTACCCGTCACCTTCTCTACTTGGGAAGGTGCGACTTTCCCTTCTGCTCTCCCTCTTTGCCAGTGTCCCTCGCACGCACACCCACACATTCTTCCCCCGTCAGCGACTCAGCGACAGGTCGCGCGTGAAAGGTGCACGCTCGGCTGTTGTTCGTTTAGCACATTGAACTCCGCTCGCTGTTGCGGGTGCCACCGCAACGCGTGCCCAGCCGAGTACAAAAGACTCACACGAGTTGGATAAGAAAATTTGTTTCTCAATCAAAAAACAATTTGGACCGCGATGGAGGTCAACTACATGTAGGTGGTTAGGGCACGTACCAAGGACAGCATCGCTCCTAGCTTCCCGCCACACCCACACTCGGAGTGGGGGGTCCATCACACACACACACACACGCGCCGACCTGGCGGACCACCCCAACACCATCAAGTTTACAGTCCGCTATGGTGAGGGTGCCACGCAGTGTCCCACGACTGACGGGGTGACATCCAGCACACAGAGGTGCTCAACCTGCTGTACCCCGACAGACCCAACATGGCGGAGTTGTTGCAGGTGTGTGTGAGACTACTGCACCAGAGCGGCATCGGCTTGGCGTACCTTTCCGTACTCTGAAAGGCGCCTTTGGCATTTACCACGCCTTCCTTACCGCAGTGTTTTCCTTTCGCACGCGCACTTTTTTCTTTCTCTTCGTGTGTGTGTGTGTGTGGGAAGGGAGGAGGAGGAGGAAGAGGAAATGGAGATGCTGTGCTTGTGTCTATGCTAGGGAAGGAGGCGGGCAGGCAAGAAGATAAAGAATCAGAGCAACGTCCACAACAAAAAGGAGAACCAAGTGCAGGAAAAGTGCGAGAGAGGTCGAGTGTGCAGCAGCGATCAGCTCACTTGTATTCTTGCTCCTCCCTTCCTCTCACCTGCATCGAAGCCTCCTCGATTCAGGCGAGAGGGGGGAGTGTAGACGAGGATGGGTGATAATGGCAATGCATGTGTATATCCTGGGCCGGGACTTTTTTGTTCTCCAGTAGCTTCAGGTCGAGGAGTGCACGGTGCGTGAGGGGAACGGAAATGCATGAGGCACACATACAATCGCTCGCCCCGACATGAGTCAGCCTTTATGCTCCTTTCTCGCAAACGTTGTGCTTCTGTGCACAGGTGAGACGTTCTTTCCTAAGGGGCATATGTCACTCGTCGACAGGTGACACCTTTTCTCCCTGCCTTCCTCCCAAGGCCTCCTCCGTTCCTCATGATGCTGACCCATTTTCAACTCGCTTTCCTCCGCTGCATCTCTCTCTCTCTCTTTCTGTGTCTCGTCACCTACTCTGTGCCGCCAATCATTCATCATCAATGCGCGTATTCAGGTGCATCACTTCTCAGAGAGTGCCTCTGTGTGCGTGTGTACATCGCGCAGCCACTCGCATACCATCGGCGTTCTCCCTCTCTTCTCCTCCTCTCCTCCCCTCCCCTTCCCTCTATGCACGATCTCTTGTCACATTCCTTTGGGTGTTCCTTTCATTGTTTTTTCTATATATATATGCACACACGCACTGACGGTGGTGCGTATCGTTTGTTCTCTGCTTGAAGCGGAGCTGTGCGTATGGGTATATGCTTTCTTTTTCGTTTTGTCTCTCTCTCTCTCTCTTTCTCTCTCTTTGTTTCCTGATTGCGAGTGGGAGGTTTCACTGCACGCCTTCCTCTCAGAGCGACGGCATAGAGCGGCACCCCTGGCATCACCGCCGGTTTCGCGTTGGTGGTTTGCGGTGGTGTGTCTCATTGGTGTAACGTCAGGCTGCGTTCTCGTTTCGTATACCTACATACGTGTAGGTACGTCGAAACATATAACTAACAATACATAGAGACGTATTAATATATACGTACATCTGTATCTCTGTGTCTGTGTCTGTGTCTGTGTCTGTGTGTGGTGGGGTGTACCTCTGTCTCTTGTACAGCTCCTGCTTGTGCGTATAGTTTGTCTCTCTCTCTCTCCGCCGATCCCATCCTGCATCCACGCCCCATTCGGAATCCCTCGCTACCTTGTCGCTTTCTCTCCGCCTTGGTCTCCTTCCCTTGCGAATCTGTACCCTCAGTAGCACATACATCATCAGGTTTAGAGTACTGGAGGCGTGTGTGCGTGCATGCAACGACAGGCCACTCCAAACGAAAGCCCAAAGTGGCTCTTGAGCAGTTTTTCTTTCCGTTCTCTGCGAAAGCAGCCTTGCCAGTTTTCTGCATGGAACTGTGCATGCAACGGTTAAGCAGCGCAGACCCACTCGCATACTGACAGCAGTCGTGCGCCATTAAGATATCTTCTCTGAGCGCTCTCTCTCTCTCCCTGACATTATTTGCTGTCCTTTTTTACTTTAACGCTGTCAGCACTTGCGTGAGCGCAGGAGTTCTGTTTTTTGGTTCTTCGCGTTGTGTGTTTGTATCATTTGTGTGCCCAACTTTATCACGCGGTACGTGCTTAGAAGGAAATGGGCTTCCTACCAACTCGGCTTGCGCTCCCAGAGGAGCGCAAGCAGGTCGTCTTGGTTGCACCCCTCGACGGCCTCACCGCAGCCTGTGCTTGCGCGATCGCCACCTCCCCATTCGTGCCGCTGAACTGCCGCGTGCTGGTCAGCGACGTTCAAGTGCAGAGGCGAAGCCTGTGGTCCAACAACGGCAGCTCTCACACAGCGTGCAACTCCACCGAAACTGCTGCTGCCACTAGAGACTTCATGCGCAGTGTGCAGAAAGTGGAGGCACACCTGCGCGCGAGCCGCGCAGCGCAGCGCGACAGGTCCGTGACATACATGACGCAGTTCTACTACGGCGGAGTGTCACCCAAGGCTGAGGAGATCGAGCCGATGTTTCGTCGAGTTTCTGTGCTCGACGGTGGCGCACTTGGCAAGACGAGTGTTGGCGGAGACACAAGGGACGTTACTGAGGTGTCAGAGAGGAGTAGTGGTGTACCCCGTGTTGCGGACTCTGTGTTTGTATTGGTGCTGAGTGCACAGTCGCTTAGTTCAGACACGGAAAGTGGGCTCGAAGCGTACGATACCCTTCTTCGCCGCCTTTGGAGTGACGTCAACTTTTCGCATGCTGCCGAGACCGGCTCGCAGCAGACGCGGGTGCGAGGCAGTCTTGTCATTCTCACTGACGACATCTACCGCGCTGCTGCGTGTGCAATGCTGACGAATATCGCGAAGCAAGTCGCCACGACGGTAGAGTGGGTGGTGCTCCTCGCCTATGTACACGCTATGGACCCACCTGCACTGGAGTTCAGCGCGGCAGAGGTCGCCGTTGAAGCCGCAACTGGCATTTCGCACGGCGGCACACTTCCCGCTTTGTGCGCTGCCACCGCGCTAGGCGTTCTACGGCACTTCCCTGTGAGCCGCATTGAGCCAGCCACTATTACGCCCGTCGACATAGCCTTGAATGCCGCTTTCTTGGGACACATATGTCTGTGCCACGGCGAGCTGGCCGAGTGCGTGGAATGTGCCACGGAGATGCAGTTCTGTGGTGCTTCGCATACGCCCGAAAACGCTGCCACTGTTTCTGTCGAGACAGCTGCCATAATGTCAAGGCCGCCGATGCAGTGTGTCACGCGACATCGCTTGGCATCTTTTGCAGTTGCCGAATCACGCAAGCCTGGCGAGGCGTCGCTGGTGTGGGGCATGGTGGCGGAGTATCTCATGGGTTACTACACTCGATTTGCCGACCAAATTTTGGCTGCATTCCCCGTGGCTGATGTGTTGACACCGTCGCCAGTTCTGCAGTTCCCGTTCAGCGTGGTGGATTTTGCGAACTTTGGACCGGAGCCGCGCGCGCCTGCCTACGTGTTAGAGGGATTGCGCGCGTGTCAGCAGCGGCAGCGCCTCATGGAAGAAGTGGTTGGCAATCCCCGGGCGGCGCGGGTGCTGAAGTCGTATGTCTCACAGATGGACAGCACTCTCCGCCGCATCAAGCGTACGGCTCGCGTGGCAGCGGCCCGAGAGAAGGCATCTGTTACCATCGCCGCCCCCGGCAAGGGTACCATGTCCTTGTCCTCTATTGTGCCATACCGCCTCGAGGACTTCAACGTGGCGCTGTACCACTCGCTGCTGCGTCGTCTGACATCGTACTACACCTTCATGCCGTACCATCAGTATGTGGCGCTCGTCGAGGTTGACTGGGAGGCGTATGTGTCGGTGATTGCACGGGCGGTGCTTGAGCACCTGGCACGGTGTGTTATGCAGTCTTCATCCAACATGCAGCAGTTAAGAAGTCCGTCCCCTGCAGCTTCGGTGGGTGAATTAACTCGCATTGTGAGAGTAGTTGGAGATTCTCCCGCCCCAGCCCCCCCTCCAATCCGGAAACTACTACTGTTGCGGCTACCGAAGCCCGCTTCGCTTTTCCAGAGCCGCGGCGCCACTTTACGAACGACTTAGTGTACCGGGGCTCTGAGCGCATCCCACCGATGCCGTTCTTTACGCACAAGTACTTGGATTTCCTGGTGTATGTTCAGCGCATCGGCCTAACAGCGAACGGCTGGCGCGGTGACATGACACCTGGCATGACGCCGCAGGTGCTTACCTCCATTATGGCGCAGCCTGATATTCAGCGGCTCATGACCGCTTTGGCTGCGAAAGACGGTGCAGCGAGAAAAGAGGTGGAGGCGCAAGCGAAGCGTATTCTGCTGCAGTGCGGCGATACGCTGAATCACGTGCAGTGTCGCGCGACGGGCCTCATGATCCGTGAGATCTTTCGCCGCATCTACTGCCGCATCGACGTTAACGGCAGCGCCTATGAGCGCCTCCACCGCTACTGCGCCATGCCTCGTGTCGCCGTCGTTTTCGTCCCGCTGCATCGCTCTTACATTGACTTCCTCGTTCTCTCCAAGGTTCTGGCGCTCATGCAGCTGCCGCTGCCGCACGTTGTAGCTGGAGAGAACTTTCTGAGCATGGGCCTCCTCGCCACTCTGATGCGAGGTAGCGGCGCCTTCTTCATGCGCCGCTCCTTCCGCAGCGATCCCCTGTACGCCGCGTTGCTCAGGGAGTACGTGCGGCACCTGGTGCGTGGCCGTCGTCCGCTCGAGTTCTTCATTGAGGGAGCACGGAGTCGAACTGGCAAGACGATGGCGCCGAAGATGGGGCTTCTCAAGTTCGTCTGCGACACCTTCTACGAGCCGGGCCAGCAAGAGCTGGACGACGTGCTCATTATACCGGTTAGCCTGTCGTATGACGAGGTGCTCGAGGCCACAACGCATGCCAAGGAGGTGTTAGGTGTTCCGAAGCCAAAGGAGAACCCTATGAACATGCTCAAGGCTCGCAGTCTACTCAAGCGCATGCACGGCAACGTCAATGTCCACATTGGCGAGCCCGTGTCCCTTCGATCCCTCAAGGAGCACCCGCGGCAGTGCCCGCTGCCGTTCCAGCCCAAGGACGGGCAGCTCAGTGAGCTGGCTGCACCAGCTGTTGAAATCGCGTCAGTGTCAAAGACACTCGATACCACACCTTCCGTTGTCAAGTGCAGCTCCATCACCCCAGCTTCTCTTCTCACCACTATCGCGTGGCACCTGATATACAAACTGCAGCGTGACACGATCATCACCCCGGCATCAATGGTGGCTGCAGTAGTGGAGTGTCTTGGCCCCTACTACTGCGCAGCCAGTACAAGGTCGAAGGAGGGCAGTGACACCACCGCAACGCCACCGGCCACGTCAACTGCTATGCCTTTACAAAAATTGCAGCAGGGAGTCGAGTGGCTGCGTGGCCTCTTGCGCGAGCGCGGCGCTCGGCTTTCGGTGGAGGCCGCGGAGTTGAGTCCGGACAGGATCGTGACGCTTGCGCTGCAGAACCTGGACCGCTACATCCAAATCACGGACGACATGTCCAGCGTGGCGTACCACCCGGACGACACAGTCACCAGGATTGCAGTGAATATCAGCACCAACCAGCTGATCCACGTTTGTATGGACGAAGCTCTCATCGTTGTCGTCGCGCAGGCGTTCGGCTCCGCTACCATGCCGCACCGTCCGCCATCCGGCACCGACGGGACGATGCTGTGCGGGGTCCGCTCCGTAAGGGCGGACGTGCTGAGCAATCAAACGCAGCTACTGCGACAACTGCTGTCTGCCGAGTTTCCCAACTACGCCGCTGCATCGCCAGTGAGCTTTGCGTCGTGGCTGGAGTGCACTGTAAGCCAACTTCAGCAGCAGCCCATGGAGGGGCACACTGCCTACTCCAAGCTGTCTGGAATCGACTTGCACGGCCGCACCGTTGTGCACGTGCCTGTTACGCAGTACTACTACTTCCTCTTACAGCTCATCTGCCCTCACGTGGAGGCATTCTACGCAGTGCTCGTGGCAACGGCGGCTCTGCTGTCGGTGTACCCTGGCAAGGCGCTCGGCGCTGCGGACGTGGTGACAACGACACAGCGGGCATGTGGCACCCTGTATGCGGAGGATAAACTGCGCTATGTTGTGGCGGCCAACAAGGAGACGCTGCAGCACTACTACGAGAGCCTCATCGCGCTCTCCATCTTGCAGTTACAGCGCCTGCCTGCTAGAATGGAGCTTGGCAAGTCAAAGGTGAAGACCGGTGTCGTGGCGTACACGGTGGGGTCCATGGGGCAAGAGGTAGCGCTGGCTCGCCTTGAAATGCTGGCGACGCAGATATGGATGCTGTGGTGGCATCCCTCCGCAGCGGCGGGGGTAACGATCAGTAAAGCAACCATTCAAGAGCGTGTGCTAGCGGTGTACCGGGAGCTAACGCAGCCGTCCAAGATGTGAGGTGCTCGTGAGGATCGGCACCATGCTTAGTGAAAAGGGAAGACCGCTAAACAACGGTGCACGTGGTAGAGAAAGAGAAGCCATGTGCAACAGCAGTGTTGCAGAGCTGCATATGGTGGGGGTGAGACGTGAGGGCGCACGCACGGCGCAGCTACCCATCCACCCCTTCCACCTCAACGCGACAAGTCACGCGCACCAGTCCCCCTCCGCAGGTGTTTTTTTTTTCGTTTGGTTGAAGTGTGTCGATGGTTGGTTAGCGAGGGTATTCGGAGGGGGTGGGGAGGAAGCATCGACTTCTCCCCACCCCCTCCGTCCCTCCCTTTTCCTTTTGTGTTTTGGTCTTCGCCACACGCTTCCCTGTGATCTATCGGCTTTTCTGTTGTTCTTGATGCGTGAAGGCGACGCCAGTCTACCCGTCGTCCTCCCTTGCCACTTACCACCGTGTTCGTTCACGTTTGCTATGCACGCTCACCACACATGTGCGCCCACAGGATTTGTTTCTCCTTTGGCGCTGGCACTATATGTTGGTTCGTGTTCGTGTCGCACAGCTGGCAGGGACCCTCTCTTATGTTTGCGGGGTAACTCTTCTCCCTCTTTTTCTGCACCTCTCTCTCCTCCTCCGCCAACTCAGTCAGAGAAAACGACCGTCCGCTGCGCTGCGGGAGATCTGAGATGCTCATAACGGGTGCCAACACGGTGGAGAAGGCAAAAGAAAAAAAAAGTGTATGCATATGAATGCAATCGATGTTTCTCTTCTTTAATGTAGCTACAGGTTTCTGCTCTCCCAGGTCTTTAACCGTGCAAGGCTGAAGTGCACAGCTCTACGGCCGTCGTTGCTCACGCACGCGCCTTCCCCCTCACCACCACCACCACCACTCCCCCCTTTCTTGCGAGGGTGGCTCTGTAGCAACGCAAGCAAAGAAGAGACCTCTATCGAATATACCGCTGTTCTCCTCCTCTTATATTCTTACCGCAAGACCAGGTTTTCTCTTTGGTGGGTCTGTATCTCTGTGTGTGCCGACCGCTACGACCTCCGCAGGAGCAACCATGGTACACACACACACACACACACAATCTACATCCACGGTAAAGGACTCACCAAACAAGTTCTATAGTCACCACACACGTAGATACACACACATTCGCTACCACTACTGCCACAATAACAAATCCCTCGTACACAGGCGCAGACAGGCAAATTCTGCGCGTTACGGCACTACTCTGCTTAATCTTCGCTTTCGCTCTTTTCAGTACTTTATTCTTTCACATCATCTCTCCTTGATGGCACAGGTGCGCTGTGGGCAGGGGATGCTGACAACCAGCCCCCGCTCTCTCCTCCTAATATTTCCTTCTCTTCCACCCATGCCAACAGGCAAGCGCTCCAGTCCCTGCGGGAAAATACAAAAAAAGGGGGCACGTGCGCACCCATCACACCACATTCCATTTGGCTCCACACCGCTCCATCCCTCTCTCACGCTGGAGGAACTCTGCCGGTGAGGAATACTCCGCTTGCCGTTGTGGTCCTCCTGGCGCAGAGGGGACCCGCTTTCACTGAGCTCCGATGAGCTGATCCCGGAAAACCAGCTATGCGTAGGTGTCTTAGGAATGGCCAGGCCTCGCATGATCTCACGATAGCGGAGCCTCATAACAATTATACCGGCTTCCGATAGTGCCCCGTAGGATTTGAAGGCTGGGGAAAGGGCAGAACATCCTATGTACGTGAAGATTTGGACTTTGGTCGACGCAGCCATCACTCTACTGAGGGGGACAAGGTGCAGGTTTTTGAGGTGTACACCTATCGCCTCAAGGAATCGGCTACAAAGCACACCTCGAGGCCGCTCTTAGCAGATCTATGGAGGCGTTCAGTACTCGCTGCCGGGGGAAGAAGCAGATGCTGACTTGGATCAAGCTATGTCAAGTTCGGGAGCGCGTGTATTTCGCTGCCTTTGAGGACCTTCCTTGAGGAGTAGCATATCCGCAGAGGAGGATCGACGAGTGCTCTTCTCAGTCTTCTGACATCATACGGTGACTACGGGAAAGGGAAAGGGGGGGACGCGAAACTGTTTCCGTACCCCAGCGCCCCATAATGGAAGAGAGTTTAGCGCGGCAGGCGTACTTAAAGCACTGCATCATTAGAGGAGCAATCCCTCACCTGCTGGAGGTACTGGCATGGTCAAACGCGCTGCTGGACGTAGTACCGTTGCTCGGCACGCACTCCCTGCAGTTGGCGTCTCTTGGCGACCCCACGGTCCGCTACACCAGGGCGCAGCTGCAGGTGTAACGTCATCTTGGGACTGTTTTGCTGGCGTGCCTTCTCTGTAGCGAACGAGGAGTGGGCCGAAACCTGTGGAGCCGACTCCCTACCAACGCTGCTCCACAGCAGCTGTGTAGCGACTCGGCCATACGGCGACTATGTGTGTGTGTGTGTGTGTGTATGTGCGGCGCTGCAGCCGGAGCGAAGACGCAGGATGGAGGGACTGGGGGAGCTGTTGCGCACGCGCCCGCCAGGCTTGCCTGCTTCACAAAGCCCCCACGACGATGGAGAAGGATGCCGCAGCACTTCAGTGAGCAGACATCGCAGAGTGCTGCGATTCCCGCAGTTATGTGGTTGGTTCCGGCCTCTCCGTGGTAGGAGCGAGACGGCCAGATCCGGAAGCGCCTCCGCTTGTGGCCACGGGAGTTGAGCCGGTGCGTCGCCGCGAAGAGATGCGAGGCGACCGTTCAGCTGGGCAGCTCACCACGTTGGAGCGCTCTGTGCGACGCTGGGTGGAGTAGCAGAGCTAACAATGTTGCTTTTCCTGACGCCCGCGGCTGCTGGGCCAAAGGCGCTCTCCGTCCTCTGTGCCCCTAACCGGGTGACTGATGAGCTGTGCCAATGCGGTGACGTGTGAGCTCTGAGGTAGTGGAAGCGGTGAGAGCACCACTGGCTGGCTCCCTCTCCCCCTACGCTGCGCGACCTGCTGCTGGTGGGAATGTGAGTGGATCGATGTGCAATGTGCAGCTTGCAGACACGCGCTGCGCCGTGGAGAAGGCAGTGGTATGTGCGATTTAGCCAACAGGGCTGGTTCAACGTTACCCTCAACCAAGATGAAACTGATGCCGCCCGCCAGGTGTGCGTTTGCAGGGGACCGCTTACAACTGCAGGGCCAACACCGTCTTCCTTGGAGAACGTATTGCCGGGGAATTGCTCGCGGTATCAACTTGAAACCTGACAGTGCAGCCGCTTGAGTGTCTCTTGCGGTGAGCGCGGTTCACGGCCCGCGTCACGATGACGCCGGTTCGCTAATGTTGGCTGCTGCTCGAAGGAGCAGGGCAGCCATTCTCCTCTCGGTGGTGCTTTTGTGCGGCATGGCGCATCGCTGACCGCACTGCCGGCGCCTGCCTGGGTGGGCTGGGCAAATCGTCTAGGTGGGCCGTAATGAGGGCCCCACGGGGCACATCACGCCGATGTCGAGAAGCGACGCGACATAAAACATATGGGGAGCCGCGTGCGTGAGTTGGGCAACAGAGCAAGACACCACTACGGGGAGCGTGTTGGGAACACGGCCCCGCCGACGGCGTAGCTGCAGCAGGGCACCGAGCGGTACGCCGCGCATTTCAGACCCTTGTTTTGCTCTTATCTATTGGGGTCGCGCTTCACCTTCATGCTGATGGCACCTCTTCCCTCGCTGCTTTCCACAAGGGATACTCCCACACTCATGCTGTCAAGGCAGAGCACGATGGCTGCATGGCTCACCTATCATGCGTGGTCCGGTGTGCCTAGTGCGACACGGGGAGATGAGACAGGGAGCTGGGCAGACAGGCGGTACCCCACACTCGCCTGAACGCGGGTACAATGCATACGCGTATCTTTGGCCATGGAGAGGAGACGTTCTCCGTTCCTGTCAGCAGCGCCTCGGTCTAAGCAGCACGATCGCACACACACACATGCCCACCAGCACTCGGGTGAATTGAACCGAATCTGCTGACTCCCTATAGTGGCCTCGGTGTAACCCTCACTCTTCCTACTTTCATATTTCTACTCCCCTTTTCCTTTCCCCCTCTCTCACAGTGGCGAAGGCGCGGGGGTATGCATACAGACGCACGCCTTGTGTACACACAGATTCCACAGACGTACTCTTCCGCAATCCAGGCCGTGTTTACTCAAGGTGTCTGCCGAAATCATTTGCTCAGTCTCTCGCCTCGCCCTGGTTTTTGCTAGCCGGGCTCCTTATTGCCCTTCTTGGTCTTTCTATCAGTCCGTTGTGCAGGTGCCACTACTAGACTTTGCCGAGGTGCCGTCCTCTCGCGCAGTCAAGGAGAAAGCCGATAGAGAGAGAGCAGAAAGGGTTTTCGGCGCACAGTGACACGCAGCTTTTACACCCCTTCACTGGGGAAGCGAGATAGGGGCGACAGCGCTGTGTGCGAAGCAGCTGAGTGAGAGGAAGGAGTGCAGCAGTAATACGCTGTCGCACACACACAGCGTGGACACGCTGCCTCGTACCAACTCGCCCTAGCTCTCCACCCATACACCTCGCACTTCTATACAGTCAGTTTCAGCGTGTGGGTGGGTGCGTATCATTGTTGTTGCCGTTTTGGCTTGTGTCCTTCTCCTCTGCAAAGCCGCCTGTCTTTGCGCATTGTTCGCTCCTTCTATTCTTTCGACTGGCGTGTGCCCGATTTTTTTACCTCTCGGTGTGCTGACGATTGCGAGTCCACTCCCTTCTCCTCACGTTCTTTTCTTTCCTTATCGGCGAAAGAAGGAAAGCCAATCAGCGCTGCACGCACAGATGAGGGGCAATCAAAGTAGGTCGGGTAGCTGCACAGCGTCCTCGTCGAATGTAGCAAAGTCATCAGATGGTGGGACGGCGTTGGCGCAGGCACTGCGCGAGGTGGTGCAGCATGGTCGCACTTTTTTCAGGGCGCAGTACCTGTATGTGCGCCGTCGCGTGACGGCTATCGGCAAGTTAATTCACATTACAGTGCGCTCCCTTTACTTCCCTGATGAGTTCTCCTTTTATCTCGACACGGTTGTACGATTCCTGTTCAGCGTGTACTACGTCCCTTTCCTTGCGATGGTCTTCGCGCTGACGCACGCGGCGATCGAGCGGATTGTCTGGGTACTTGTGATCCCGGTTACGCAGGAGATGGAGCGGCGCCCATTCAGCACTTCGCGCGTGTCAACGCTCCTGTACGGGCTTGGCTCCATCGCATCCCACATGACACCGTTTGCCACCCTGGCAGTAACAGTCGCTACCGCTGGGCACAAGGTCATGAATTGTGTTGCGGAGGCCATGGTAGACGCCTACACAACGCAGCGTGACATGGACTATCCTCTCCTCCGTGCTCGCCTGCGCTTCACCGTGAAGAAAAAGTCGCGAGTGGTCATCTGCGGAGTCGTCTCGGCGAGTATTGCCGTCGTGTGGGTGGTTCTCTGCCACACAAACGCCTTTGTGGAATGGTCCGGCCGCGAGCCGTGGGTCACTGCGGCGGCGTGGGCGGTGTTTGTTATACAAATCTGCTTTGTGCTGACGACAATGCTGCGGGAGGTGCCGCTGGAAAATAAGGCGCTGAAGGGCCGTCGTATCTTTGGGCACCGTGACCGGCGATGCCACCAGGCGCCGACACAGCGCCGCAACGACATGGGGGTGCTGCCCGCAGCGGATTCACAACCGCTTCTGCAGCCGGTAGAGAGCTCCTCCTTGTCTCAAAATAGCAGCATGTCAGTGAGTTCTCCGCTGCTGGTACGCCGTAGTACTGGCAGCGGCGGTAGGTGGACCGCCAGTGGAGGGGGCGGAGACTCGCCACCATTCCACTCTCTCTCTGACGCCAACTCCCTCGCCACAGCGCAGGCGTCGACGCCCGCCATGGCGGAGAACGTGCCCAACCTCCTTGGTCCCTCGGCCTCCCAAGTATTCGTCACGTACGTCGAGGACGACTGGTGGCGCCACCACATCCACACCATGCGCTACATTGGCTTCTTTATGGTCGTTTTTTTCACCATTGGCTTTGCAGTGGCACGCGGCCCGGTGTTTGGCCTCACGTCCGGTGTGATGATCTTAACCTCCCTCAATGCTCCGCACCTGTTCGGGCACATGGCCCTGTCGATCTCGGCCGCAGTGACGTACACTCTGCGCTCGTACACGTGGCTACTGCGCCACCCGGATGCGCTGCTGCCCATTCTCATTATAGCGACGCCGTACCAGCTGCTTCTGATCAGTGCGTTTCGTTGCTTTCGCCAACATCCGCTGCTGTGCTTGATGCTGGTGTGGGTGAACATGCTGCTGGCTGCACGCGCTATCGACCTGGCGCGGGAGTTCGACGTGACGGTGAATGGGTCGGTGCTGTGGAAGTACGCCGACTCTGGCGTGTCTCTCCCGCCAGCGCTGGCGAGCGTTCTCGAGGACGTGCACGAGAAGCAGTACCACCGCCCCGACGTGGTGAGCTTAGACATGCTGATCGACATTCGCCACATGACAATTTTGTACGCTGGCGGGGCTGAGGTGCACCTCAAGCGTCAGGCTGTGACTCCGCCGGGGACACTGCGGCGCTACATGTGTGAGTACCACTTCTACGCCTACACTCTGCCGCGTCTTCTGTCGCTCCAGAGCGCCGGAAACTTTAGTGGCTCGAAGTTTCGCACAACGCGGGTGGTGCTGCGCTTCATCTCCATGACGCTGCTGCTGCTCTACGCGCTGCTTGTGTCAGGGCTCATTTTACAGGCGGCGTTCCCGCAGCTGCGTCCGCTCCCGGTGCGGGTGACGGCGGCGGCAGACAACAGCCACCTCACTTTGACCACATTGTAGTACGCATGCATTTGCTTTCACAGAATGCGTCACGACAGGCGGCAAAGGCAAACACATCCAACTCGGTTCTGGAGGGGTATCTCTCTGGCCTGCCGGAGGCGGCGTCGAGCGCGTTCATGTGGCACAACATCACGTCGGCCGATAACGAGGATTTCTACCCGCAACTCTGCACGCGGCAATACGGCGAGACGTCTGTGTGGGAGCTCGCCCTCCTCGCTGTGGCACCGTACCTCTTCAACGTCGAGGAGTTCAACACGATGCTGCGCTTCCTAAACGCGCACATGGGATCCGACTGGGTCATTCAACCGCGCCACGGCGCGTCATGCGTGCCTGGCGACTCGAATCACCAGCCGACAGGGTGGACCGACTTTTACGAGGTGTACAGCGAACAGCGTGACACCTCCGTTATTGCGGTGCGTGGCACCGACATGTTCTCCTTCACCGACTTCCTCTTCAACACGAACATCTTTTTCGAGGTGGTGCTGTACCAGTTAATGACGACTCTGCTTCCAGGCACCGTGGTGGTTCCAAAGGACCTCATTGTCGACCTCCTGCGCACTGCCTCACTGCCAGCGGACTCGTACGGCGACGTGTACGAAACATGGGCGGAGCTGACACGGAGCGGGAATCACAGTCTGCGGCGGTGTCAGCAGAACAACTTCCGGCGCGACTTCTTTGCCGACCTGTACAACCACATTGCCTACGTGGGCTCGCGGCCAACGCACCCGCGGCACCTCGTGCTCACCGGGCACTCGCTCGGCGGTGCGGTAGCGGCTATTGTAGCGGCACAGATGCGGGTAAAGGCGGTGGCGTTCAGTGCCCCGGGCATCGCTCTGGCGCGCAAAAAGTTCAGCCTCCCGTTGAGGTCGATCAACGAGAACATCATGAGTGTTGTGTCGTCAAACGACATTGTGCCGTCGGTTGGCGAGCATGGCGGAGAGCTGCACCACGTGGAGTGCCTGGCGGCCACGCGCGAGCTGTGCCACGCGATGGAGTTCATGATCGGCTCCCTGTGGCGCTCCTGTAGTTCTGTGCGGGCTCGTTTCCCCTCAATTAAAGACGTAGTCTAATCCCTACCCTCTGTCTTTCTATTCAATTCCTGGGAATGGGTCGTGGTGTGAACGTGCGTGATGCGCATCAGTCATGTTTATTGTTTCGCACGCGAGCGTCAAAGCTTTGTTGACAGGGACCACACCTCAGTGTGTGGTGTTAATCGAGTATTCCGCTCTCTGTGCGTAGCGAAGCCAATCCGCCTCTATCCGTGTGAAGACCGACCCACCTCTGCTAGTGACAGGGTCATGGGCCCTACGACGTAGGGAAGTCAGCAGTGATGCATCACTGCTGACGTCGGCAATCGGGCCGCGACCACGCACACTCTCTTTTTCTACAGCATGGCATTGTAGCACGAGTAGGGCGGGGCCCGGTGAGATCCTGCGCCAAGCCCAGGCGGCATGCCTCGTCCTCCACCGCTTCAAGCCCCCGCATTCTTTAATACGGTGGGAGGGCCCCCTCCCCCCCACACACTGAACTCTGGCAAATCCGATGGTGCCATTAGGGCTCTCCCCCGGATGCTTCCGGGTTCTGCGCCTCATCGCTCCCCCTCACGGGATGAAGGGGATGCCACATGTCTCACACACATGCGCTTTGAGGTTGATCAGTAATGATATCTTCGCGCCATTTTCGTCCATCACTCCGCAAAACTCTGGATCCATTGTTTGGATATGGTTGCGCCATGCCGGCACTGCTTTTCCGGGCTGGCGCGCGGTGGGTGGGTCCTTTAGCGCTTGCCTCGGGGCGGCCGGTGGTGGCGCGGGGGGCCCTCCACCCCGGCGCCAGCCCCCGCCCACACCAGGCCGCCGTAAGGCGCACATCGAGCAGAACAGCCGGAAGAAACGCAGCCGACGTGCGCCGCAGGGCATGCACAAAGGACCGCCCCCGCAAAAAAGGGGGGAAAATACGTCAACAGCAGGGTTCGAACCTGCGCGCGAGATCGCATTTGATTTCAAGTCAAACCCCGTAACCACTTGGGTATGTTGACTGTCCTACATGGGGAGAAAGCATTCACGGTGACAACTATGTGCTGGCGCCACGTGGCGAAGAACTTTTTTCAAAGGCGGAGTGGCCGAGTGGTCTAAGGCGCCAGATTTAGGCTCTGGTCTTTCGAGGCGTGGGTTCGAACCCCACCTCCGTCACTGCTTTTCACATCGCGCGGCGGCTGCGCCCGTTTCCTGGTTAAGGAAAAGGAGAAAATGCGACCGGTGAGGATCGAACTCACGACCTTGGGATTATGAGACCCACGCGCTGCCGACTGCGCTACGCTCGCCTTGCACGTCTCTCTCAAGAGTCCCTTATAGAAGCTATGATATTGGCTTTGTGCCAAAAAAGTGCTCCCAACAGGGGTCGAACCTGTGACCTTGGGCTTATTAGACCCACGCTCTAACCGACTGAGCTATGAGAGCTACGTGAGTCGTAGTAAACCTTTACGAGTTCACCTCAGCGGCGGGCATCGCCAGGAGACGCGCCTGATCTTCCGAGAAGGCGCATCCGGCCACTCGCACGAAAGCGATGGAACTATTCCTGCGAAGGGCGCTTTTCTCTGCGTTTCGAAGCGCGGTTGGTCTAGGTGGTTATGACGTCGCTTTAACACGGCGAAGGTCTCGGGTTCGAGTCCCGAACTGCGTACTTTTTTCGTGCAGGCAGAGGAAACAAAGACCGCGGATGAGGAGGACAGCGCTAATTTCGAGTGGGTGAAGCGTCCGCTCCGCTAGCATGGCGTACGGGGAGCCGTGGTGTCGAACACCTTCAATGGCTTCTCCCTCCACACGATATGGAGGGGGACGGTGTACTCTCGGGCATCAAGGCCCCACTTTTTCGATTTGCGTGGTAGATGGTTAGGTGAGCACAGAGGTTATTGGAATTCACGAACACACGCGAGCAAAGGGCACGCCGACAGTACAACGCACTCCACTGAGATCGCTGACACTGCACGGCGTGCGCGGCTCTTTAGGAACCTCTCCTCTTTTCTCGCTGTCAGTAACGCGCGCCAGTGCCCTTAGCTTTCCAAGTAAGTCTGGAACTCCTTCGTCATAACAGGGCGGTCGCCCAGGGCGAGCCAGAGCTCATGTGCATTTAGCGTCTCTTGCTTCAGCAGCTGCCCTGCAATGACCCGGGTGTGATACAGGTGCTCCTGCATCAGAGCTCGCGCCCGCCTCAGGCACGATTGCACAATCGTCTCCACAGCAATGTCGACAGCATTCTCCTTCTCCGGGCCAAACGGCTTCTGCAGCGTGTCGTCGCGGTCAAGCTCGAACCCCATGTGCCCAATATGCACCGGGTCCATGCCATACACGCACACCATGTCACGTGCCATGTTCGTCGCCATCTGCAAATCCCCTGCCGCACTCGTCGAGACGTCGCTGAAGAAGTGCTCCTCAGATACGTAGCCGCCCAGCTGGCCACAATGCGCTGCAGCAGTCTCTCCTGCGTCGAGATGTAAGTGTTCTGCGGCAGCTTCTGCGTCACGCCCGTGCGGTGGCGGCCGCGCGGCAGGATGGTGGTCTTGATGACCGGATCCGTATCGCTCTGGAACCAATTCAGCACCACGATCCCTGCCTCGTGGTACGCCAGTCGCTCCTTCTCGTGCGGCGTGTACTTGACAGCGCTCTTTTCAAGACCGACAAGCACCCGCTCCACAGCCAGGTGGAAGTGCGGTGCTCCGACATACTCCTTGTCCTCACGCGCCGCCTGTATCGCCGCCTCGTTGCACACGTTGAAGATGTCAGCACCGCTGCAGCCGGGCGTCAGCGCCGCCACCGTCTCGGCGTAGTTTTGCAGCGAGGACGATGGGTCAAGGTGAAGCGGCTGCAGATGCACTAGTGCAATCGCCACACGGTCCTTGTAGGACGGCTTCTCGAGCGAGATCTTGCGATCGAAGCGACCGGAGCGCGTCAGAGCGTTGTCCAGAATGTCGGCACGGTTCGTGGCCGCCAGCACCATGATGCCAGAAGCATCCTTGAACCCGTCCAGCGCCGCGAGGAAGGCGTTCAACGTGCCCCGCGAGCTTCCATTGCCGTCCGATCGGCGCTTGCGGCCAAAGGCGTCAATTTCGTCAATAAACACGACACATGGCTTGCAGTTGTGCGCCTCGCGAAACAGCTCGCGCACCCGCTGCGCGCCGACACCCACGTACACTTCCTCAAACTCGCTACCCGAGCAACTGACAAATGGCACCATGGCCTCGCCAGCTACCGCCTTGGCCAGCAGCGTCTTGCCGACACCAGGTGGGCCGTCGAGCAGCACACCCTTCGGCAACTTCGCACCAAGCGCCTGATACCGCTCCGGCTGCTTGAGGAAGTCTATCACCTCCACCACCTCATGCTTTGCCTCCGTCAGCCCCGCCACGTCCTTCAGCCGCGTGCTTACCGACATTTCTCGCGTGAACGTAAACCGGCTCTTCTCCGCCTTCGCCGCCATCGTGATCATGCGGGCCGACCCGTTGAAGCCGGCGTTCACAACAGCCAGCACCGGCAGCAGACACAGCAGCAGCATCGGGATCCATGGGTAGTAGGTGCTGAATTGAATCAGCACATCCTTTTCCGGGTCACATGTCTTCTCGAACGTCGTAAAGTCGATGAAGTTGCGCACGCCAATGAACCTGCCGTTTTCGTCCACGTAGACGGCGGTGTGACTGGGCACGTCCACGACAACCGCACTGTAGTTCGACACGTCAGCGTCAAGCCGCGCCTGTGCCGTGTACCACCGGTAGCCAATAAGCGCAGAGAGCAACATCGAGAGGACGCCAAGGTGGCGCCACGTCCGCTGCAACCGCGCCCGTGCTGCTATTTGCGCAATCAGAGCACGCTCCTGCGGCGACAATGTGTAGGCGCGCTGTACCGAATCAGTTGGAGTGCGCTGCGGCAGCATCTTCGACACAATATTCTTCGCATAAAATGCCTCAAACCCGCGCGGCACGACGCGATCCTTGGCAAAGATATCATTTACATTCGCCTCGTGTGCTGGTGGCGCCGGCTGCTTTGGCGGCGAAGTCCTCCCCCCTTGGAGTTGCTGCGTCGGCTCCTTGACGCTAGCCTCCGCACCAGTACTTGACGGGCACACCGAAACCGGCGCAGGCGTTGAGCCTCTCCCCTTCTCAGAGGATAACGAAGAGGCTCCTTGTCCGTTTGGGGTGCCGGCGGCTACCACCGTGTTTGCAGCTACAGTGTCCACCTCGCTCTGCTTCGCTGCAGGTGAAACCTGCGTTCCATCAGAAGATGCCTTCGCTGCTTCCGCCGGCTTATCAGATTCTGACGAGGAAGGCGGCAGCGCGGAGGAGGCGCAGAAGCGCACGCTGGCGTTGCCGGCAGGCAGACCGTACGCCGCCAGCGGTCGTCTCGACAGTACCACGAGGGCCCGCGTGTAGAGCATCCCTATCGCGTCCCTTTCTCTGTGCTCGTTTCCCAGACGGCGTGCGACGACGACGGGTGCTGTGACGCCTTCTTTTTCTGCCGCCTGGTGACAGCCCTACCTTGCTCGCCCCTGACACCGCAGCGAATCCACAAGGAAACACAAAACAGCTCGTGCTCACTCGCTCTCTCTCTCTCTCTGGGTGGCGGAGAGAGGCGAGTACACGAAAAGTATATGCAAGGAGCACGGACTGAGAAACGGAGGGAAAAAAGACAGCAGCAGACAAGGAAAACGAAAGCAAGAGACCAGCGGCCTGAAATCGACTAAACCGCTGGGCAGATACGCTCGACTCCTCCGGCTGCGATTGCACGATAAGCATATCCGTATAGCAATGAAGGAGGAGGGGAGGGAGAAGAAGCGGTTGAAGCAATGCGCCAACAAGGCGAGACGCATGAACGCACAGAGGAGAGGTGACACGAGTTGGCATAACCTGCAGAATGGCATGTGCGACAGGCATTGCATCACGATATGGCATGCTACCTCACTTTAGAGGGGCAGCAGATGTGTGCGTCTACACATCAAAGTATGGACACAAAAAGGTGCACACGCGGACGGAGAGGCGCAGGAGTCACTTGACCCAACGCCGCGGACGATTTGTGGAGGATGTGGGGGTAAGACAGCTGAAATGGGAAATTACGTTGCGCTGATGTCGCCCTCACGACAGCAACGTCCCATAGCTGTCTCTACGCTGAGATCATCCTTCGTTACTTTAGAACGTCTGTTTTGTCTTCGTCCTTTCGCAAAGGCGAACGTGGTGACCAGTGGTACTTCTGATAAGAGCATCGATACACGCAGCAAAGTAGGTACGTGTCTCTCTTTCTCTCTTGGTGGGTGTCACCAGCACTGTTTTCTGCTCAAGCACTGCCGTATACCTCCTCCTTGTGGCTGAGGCTCGTACTGTCATATACGTGTCTTTCCCCCCTCTCTGCCTCTTCCTCGCAGCAAGGCAACAAGAAAAGGACTGTCTGCAACCTCACCGCCTCTCTAGCGATGTGTGAAGTTTATCTGTTCTCTCAGCATTCGCGTTTAGGTGCGGAGGTAATGACAGGAGACACACCGCCGTGCAGATGGTCTCCAGGGTCTAGGATGCCCACTTGGTGTGGGGAAGCCAGTCAGCTCCCCCGTATCCCTGCCAATGCCACGCCACCTCCCGTGGTGACGGGGCCAAGCACCTACGACGCAGGGGAGGTCGGAGCGATGTATCGCTGCGGATGTCTGCGGTCAGGTCCTGGGTGGCGCTGCGGTGGAGCGGCCCGCGACACCGAGGACGATGGCACTACTCATGTGATGGGCGGGGAGTCAGTGTGACTCGAGCGTATCCCGCCCGGCCCTCGCTGCCTCCTGGTGAGGGGTGCCCGCGTGCCACCCCGAGTCGCATGCGCCGCGTGGAGACGTGCGCAGCGGGTGGTGGGTAAGGCTTGCGGTAGAGGCCGTGCCCGGATGACTGAATCGGCGCACTGTTCTACCGCGTCTCTCCCGCTGCCCCGCGCCACGCGATGAGCCTGTGACAGGGCGCGAGGTCGAGTCGAGTACAGCGCATGTCCTCCGGGTGGAGGGAGCATGATGGAAAACACAGTGTCCATATCGATGCGCTCACACTGTGTGAATCTAATACGCGAAGGCAGAACGAGTACGATAGTGCCTGAATCTCAGCGCTGGCGCAGATTTGCTGCCAAGCGCATCGGTCTCGCGTGGGACCATCTCGTTATGATACAGCAGACCACGATGACATTCTCTGGAGTGCCTATCGCCCTCCGGACTTTGTGAAACGCACTGCACACGGCGGGAGAGCACTCGCCTGCGTTCCTGAGCGGCCCACTGCAGAAACAGAACCACAGCAACATTCCACAAGCCCTTCGGCACACAACAGGTACTACACCGCGCGGCACGGCGTCTCTGCAGAGAGCTCTACAAGAAGCGAGTAGCCCGCTATCGCCTCATCCGGGTTTACTGCTGCGGACTCAAAAGACGCGCGCAGAAGCGCGTGGCAGAAGCCCTCTGTAGCCTGAAAGGAACCTCCAATGGTCTACGTGAGGCAAGCTGCGTGGGTCATGACGCCGTCATAACGAGCAATCTGGCTGCGATTCCAGCACTTCCTGTGTTGCCCCACCAGCAAGCTCGTACCATCAACAGCATCCCTCAGGCAGCCCAACTGAGGCGGGTACATGAGGATAACCCAAAGGTCATCATCCTTTACTCCGACGAGAGCTGTAACTCCACATGAAGTGCCACAGGAATAAGAGCCGCACTTCTCCACAACAGAGGCGGTCGAAATACGTACCCTTGTAGTGGATGTGGAATGCGAAGTTGAGGTCAAGAGGTCCGTACACTGTGTAACACTGCCAGTACGTGTCAGCTGACCCCTGAAGTCGAGAGGTCTACGATGTACGGCTTGAGGAGCAGAGTTGCCGCCACTTCTGGTGCAAATACACTTCTCCTGGTCTGCATAGAGACGTTTGCCGCGCCTATAGACAGCTCTGTGTACACCTTGAGTGGAGAGAAAGAGGGGCCCCGACCTCCCCAGCACCAGGACCAACAGCTGTTTAGTAGTGAAGACACTCCAGTCATCGATAGACAGTGCCTAACACCCCGAGCAAAAGCAAACGTGGTAGATACATCTGCTGGCGAAGACATCTGGAAAAATCGGAGACGGTGTTCCTCTGTGGTTCAGCTTCTCCCGCTCATCCACTTTAAGCATGATGTCAGGCGTAAGAGGCTCATACGTGACCTACGCCCTGACAACGACAAATGCGAGAGACTTGACAAGATGATTGAGGGGGGGGTGACAGGCATGGCACAAAGCACACCTTGACGTTGTCGTTGACGTGCTCTTTGGAGCCCAGAGCGGCGGAGAAGTATATTATGGTCACTTTTCCATCATGGAGGGGGTCGCCCGGCTTCAGAAGCGCGTCATGCGGCACGTGACGGTGCTGTGCCTGGTTATCGACGATGATCGTTGCTGTGAAGCCGATTATCTTGGTGAAGAATCCATACAGGTACTGACCATCACGCAGTGGCTTTGCAGCACCTCGAAAAGTAAGCGCTTGAATGAGATCAGGGCAAGGGACGAGACTGCTTCAACGTTTACAGAAGAGACAAAAGAGGAAGACGCTGTGGTGGTCACTTCTCCTCCACCTAGTCCCACCATCGGCTGTTTCACCGCACTCAACAACAGGAGAAACGTGATCCCGATCACCTTGAACTTGGTCACTGAAGAGGGAAAGAGAGGGATGGATGGAGAACGAAGAAAAGGAAAACAGAAGCAATATCCATGCGCAGCGCCACGGAGAAAACAGTAGAACGAGACACTCACGAATCCCCCCTCCTGTAGAGCCAGCACCCCACAACACGACTTTGCAGGCGTACAAGTAGAGAGGCACCAGCAGAGTGGCAAGTAGAACGAGATCGTCGCAGAAGATGAGAAGAAGAGCGACACGATAATGTGAGCAGGGAAAGAGGAAAAGGAAAGCAGAGAGAAGAGTAAATTCAAGAGAGAGGGGAGGCGTAGGCGTGGCCACACGCGCACGAGGACACAAAATACGAGGGGGTGAAAAGGGAAGACAAAAGAGAAACACAAGAGAAGCAAACACAAAGAGAGAAGACAGAAAGTCCCCACGACCTCACGGCTGTTTGTACAGCTTGTTTACCTAGGTCTCACCAATGCGCGATAGAAGGAATGAAGCTTAACTCTATAGAGAATCACGAGCCAGAGGGACTCTGGTGCCGCAGCGATCGAGGAGAGGAGTCGAGGAAGAGCAGAGCATGAGGCATTCGATGAACTTTGCACCCCGCTGATAGCAAGCGTTCTATGCAATGATATGCACGAACGTCAAGCAGGATAAGTCCGCCGCAAGCTGTGTTCCGAGAAACAGGAATCGGCGCGCGCAAAAGTGAGGACGGAAGCTGCGTGCTAAGCTTTACATCACCGCATGGATAAGAAACTGCATTCCAAACAGGACATTAGGCGGACTAGCTTGAACGTGACGACTCACAACATCTGTGAGAGGCTTCTCTCACCTCCTTCAACCTATTGGGCGCCGTCCGATCGAGCTTTAGAAGGAAGGATATCCTCTCACCCATAGGCCACAAAAAAAAAAACGTGCATTTCTGAAAAACAAATGGTGTATATGCTACAGGCACGTGAGCTAGACCCCCTCCCCCCTTACGCGCATGCTGCTCACGAGCGATGAACATTGCGGGCCTACTGCAGCGCAGCAGAGGAGGAAACGCAAGCAGATCAGTGCCTTCAGGGCATCGGTGCCGCTCATCGAGAAAGGCCAACAGTAGAGAGCATCCCTCTTCATATCCGAAACTAAGCGAGAAAGGGGTGATAACCACCAGAATCTATACATGTATGTATAGGTATGCATCGAAGCACGTAAGTGTAGTAACAGATGAGGTGTTCTTCCTCTCCCGCTCAAGCGCCAACCGTCAGTCGAGAGGCTCAACTGCTCCCCCAAACCGATATGGAAGAGCACAATGGGAGAAAGAGGAGAGAGTTCACCGCGTACACTCCACCCATGAGTAGGAGTTTCACACCCTCGTGAATAAATGTATGTGTAAAGAGGCGTACGTGTATGCCTGTCTCTCTCAGCGTGTATGTGTGTGTGTGTGTTTGCCTTAATGGGCGAGTGTAGCCGTGATGGGTGATAGGGGAGAGAAGAGTGTGCAGCGCCTAGCGTGGCGGGTGTATGAAAGGGAGGAGAAAGTAGATGTGGGATAGTGGCAAACTCTAGACAGACAAAAAGTGCAGGAGTACAACATGTACGGGCCGAAGGGGGGGGGAAGGCATGGGGTGATATACCGGCAGCAATGTAGTACATGCGCACATAAACATACACATGGAACAATGATGAGCAGGAAAAGCAACGCCCGCAGCACCTCCCAAAGGAGTACTTGCGAGGGACGTAAGGGATGATTGAGGGGAGAGGGACGTATCTGTGAGGATCGACAAGGACAAATCACCACCAGGCGAAAGAAAAGGAGACGGCACCAACAGAAGAGACTAGGAAGGGCAATGATTGGACACAGCAAGTGAGCTGCACGGAAGATAGCGTGCATCAAGATGATGAAGAGCATGATGTCCTGAGAGGGCCGTCTCAAAGTGCCAGAAGAGAAGTCCTGAGTGCGCTATGTTTGACTCCCTTGGAGATGCTTGTTTTCGCTGTTGGGGTTACACGCGCCGAACTCTTTTCACTAAGCACCGGTGTTTAAAACAGCTACTTCTACGTAAAGTGGAGAGAGTTTTCCGCCACATGGTGGAATTGGGCGAGTGGTGAGCACCTCAAGACGGTGCTGATGTTCGTGCAGCCTGATCTTCTGGCGTACTTTTCATTCCCTCTCACTGCTCCCAACGGAGTGCATCCACGCGTCGAGTGACAGCTAGAGGCAGATAGAGGGGAATCATGGAGAGGTGTCAAACGCGACCACAGGTGCCACGTTGCACACAGCACGAAAAAGCACAACAACGTGCGACCAGAAATGCAGCAGAACAGAAAACAAAAGGGGGCAAACTGGAGTGGGTCCAGACACACACACACACACACACACACACACACACCTCGGACCGTCATGTGTTCCCGAGGCTCATCTTCCCTCTTACCGTTGACTTCAACTTCGACACGCTATGAAGCTTGTAGCTGTTTCGTACGAGGAAAGAGGGGTTCGCTCACCCATCCCGCCGCCACAGTGACACATCCCAGACCAGACCCTCCCTTCCCTTTGCTTCTACTGCTGTTATCCTCAGATTCAGTTTCGTCCTTTTTCCGTGTCACCGCCTTGTCCCTCTTCCTCTGCGCCCAGACGAAAGGTTCGGGGCGCCAGACTAAGGAGGGGCGGCAGTAAGAAGATCTTCTGCTGGACCGTCACGCCTTCGCTGCAGCTTCTACAGCGGGGAGGGTGTCGGGAGTCGCCTTGAGACTGGACTCCACGTACGCTATCTGAAGATCCAACATGCTTGACGGTGCGTAGAAGCGGCGCAGCAGCTCCACCGCCTTGTCCACATGGGACTTCTTTTCCGCAGGGCTAAGGGCGAGGAAAGCGAGACGGGTGTGCTCGTTGATGAGCTCCACCCTGTTCTCGTTCTTGTGAATTTTTATGTCCAGCTGTAGAGCCTCCTGCAAGTGCTGCACGCACTTGTCTCGCTGCTTCAGGTGGAAGTAGGCCTGGGCGAGAGCGTCGTGCGTCTTGATGAGCATCCACTGCGGTGGGTGTGGCGGAGGACAAATGTAGCGCATTACAATTTCGTAGCTCTGCAGCAGCACTGTGACGGCTGTGGCGTAGTCGCCCTCTCGCACAAGGCGGCGCCCCTTCTGATAGTAGTCGGACGCCTGGATGTACTTCTCCTTCTCCGCCGTCAGCACCGGCTCATCCACCTGGTTGCGGCATGACTGACAACTGCAGAAAAAGCCGTAGCATTCACGCAGGGTGTGCAGTCGGTGGCGCATGCTGTGGAAAGAAAAGCGCGATATGCCACCATACGACACTGTCAGCTCCTCGCCTTCCATAGCTGGGCGAATGACACGAACGATGAGCCGGGCACACGAGCCTTGCGGGTTGCCCTCAAAGGACATGTAGCAATTGGGGTCGCAGGAGTGGTTGAATAGAGCGCCAACGGCGTACACAGCCTTGCCCAGACGCGCCACCGTCGTGTTCGTCTGCAGAAGCATCGAGCTGTTGGCTGCGGAAGCCGACGTAGTGGTCTGCATTGTGCATGTCACGTCGACCGCGTTGAGAAGAATCTGCCGCTGTGCCTTGCGTAGCTGCTCTGCTTCAGACTCTGTCAGCGCCCCCACGTAGAGGCCAATCGCTGCAACGATTGACTCACAGCCACCGACGGCCGCGTTCGGCTGCAGCTCGCGGCTGAAGCTGCCCTCTAGGGTGCGAATGTGGTTAACGCCAAAGTCGTTCCCCGTCACAGGGTCCAACTCGGGGGAAGCGGTAAGCTCTGCGAGGTCCAGGTAAGCGCGCATGCCAAGAATCATGCGGTACGCCAGCAGTGCATCATTCGGACAGCAGAGGAAGAAAGGGTGCTGACTCTCCTGCTGACCGTAGTGCTCCCAAGCAGCTTTTGCGCATGACGGGCTGCAGAAGAAGCCGCGTGACTTGACGTGATGCTGCCGGTACTCGTCACCGTGATACAGGCAAGTGCTGCGCTGCAGACAGTACGAGCACACCGATAGAAGTGCCTCGGTGCGGGCCACGATGGCATACGGGGTCTCTTCTAGCACAGACCCCTCCGTCAGTTGACTGACCGCTACAAGACCACGTCCCTTAGCAGACCGTTCGATGCGCACCTCTCCGTTCACGCGCGCGCGCGGAGGCAGGCACGCTGCAGCCATACCGCCTGCGGTCTCACCAAACAATTTGGCCATTGCTTCAGGGGAGTTGGCGGCATCGCTCGACTCCTGCTTCGAGGCCTCAATATCCTTCTGGCCCAGCTCTTCCAAACCAAGCTCCACGAGGGCGCGGCCACGGCGCTGCATCGCCTTCCAGTAGGTCGGCTGGTACTGTACCGCGCGATCCGCGTCGACACAGGCGTCGGCGTAGCGCTGTTCGTCGAAGAATACGGTGCTACGGTTATTGAGTAACACCGCCATCGTCTCTGGTGCCTCAGCGCACAGGAGCCCATTTGTATAAGACAAGACTGCCTGCTGGTGCTGCCGCCTCTTATACTCAGCGTTACCCTTCTCCTTCCACTTGAGCGCCATGGCCTCGTCAAGGCCAGAGACTCGTCTGGCTGTTTCAAAGAACTCGTCAAGGCGTACAAATACATCGGACTTTCTTTCTTTCAACAGCATGAGAAGTTCCCCTATGGGAAGCTCGCCGCCGTTGGCTGGGAAGTCCTCCTGCAGGGCCTGCAGAAAAGCATACATGTCGCCCGAATTCTGGTCCGTCATTGGCGCTTTTGACTCGGCTCCGTCTGCGCCAGGCGCCGACGCAGCAGTGAGAGCATTCGAAGCCGACATGGGGTCACGTCGATGCGGCGTGCTCCACGCTAAGGAGGGAGAATCGTAATGGCAGCAGCGTTGTTTCTTCGTTATTCGCTCTGCGTGTTTCACTGAGTTACTCAATTTGCGGTACGCGGGGAGAGGGGGAGGGGGAGGGGCGTGGGCTGAGGCGCCGCTCAAGCAGGGAACAAAGTAGAGACGCAAAAGATAGTAAAAGAAGCGCGCACACACACGGACCTCTAATCTACAGAGTGAGCCGAAACCTAAACCACAACGAAGGAAGAACACCACAGACACGTAGCAGTGAATGGGATCAGAGAGGGATGAGGGGGAGCACACTTACGTACACCGATTGAGAGAGACAGGTGCGAAGGAATAGAGTCACAACGTTGTGGGGAATAAAACACAAAAAAAACGACTTCCTCAGTGTCGCCAGCGAGTAGAGAGTCACAGTTGCCGCTCTTGTCGATCAATGTGTTCTCGTTTCCCTATTTTGCTGTGGCTTTCTAAGTATCACAGCATGCGTACGTGTGCGCACTGAGTCCCTTTTCTTTGGGTTCCGGATCTCTGGCACACACCCGGTTCGTGGAAAGGGGGGGGTAGCAACAGCGGGATGCCAAACGAGAAGAAACACCAAGAGAAAAGCAAGACTGAAGAGAACCAGAAGGGTGCCAAAGTAATAATGAGAGAAAAAGAGGAAGAAGATGGAGCCACTCAAAGTAGAATGCATGAAGAATTGAAACACATCGAGGTCCGATGCGGCGGCTTTGTAACGTGCTGCCACGAACACCTCACTTCGCAGGCGATGTACTTGCGTGTCGTTCAGTTAGTCATGGCTAGTTGTGCGCTTTTCAGCAAACTCGCTTTCTTGTTTCGCTATTCCATTACCGCCACCCTCCTCCCAGCCAAGTGCCTCGTGATTGAGAACAAAAAATAGAAGGGGTAACATATGGGCTGCACAGTTGCACGCTTCCAAGACAGAAGAACAACACGCGCACTGTAAGAGAGACCTCGCAAACGCTCCTTTTGTGTTAAGAGCGGCTGATGTAACGGTACACGATGAGATGCACTCGCAGGTATTCGTTTAACGTTTCTGTGGGCACCTCTGCACGTACTCTACTCTGCTCGCATGAACATGAAGTTCCACTGCTCCCAGAATTGTTGAGAACAAGAAGTCTGACGGGAGAACAACACATCTTGGGGAAGAGGAAGAAATTGGGGTAGTGTGGTCCAAGTCTTCTCTAACAGAAGAGCAGAGTTGCGTAGAAAGAGAAAGGGAGCTTTCATAAAGACGTATTCTACTGACAGCTCACGCTATCACGCTGCTAGTCATTCACCTTTCCCCAGCTTGTCCTCCACTCTGCCTTCGTCCTTTGGCAGACCAAATTTGAGGCACCAAGCGCACACACGGCGAACACAGAAACGCGCAGTCGCGCATGCAGACCCGCCTACATGCAACATTAACAAAGATGTGCATGTTTGCATATTCCCCAGGATTACGACAGATGCTGCGCAGGACGCCGGCATGCCGGAAAGCAAGGACGTCAATGAAACACCCAGCACTATTGTTGGGCTGCAGACATCGAAGAAAAAGGGAGTCGTGAGACAAGGCAATGACCAACACTCCTCGCCTCGCGCTCATGGGTGTACGTGGGACTTTGCAGATGCGTGGGCAAGCACAAATCGCTCGAGTGGCATCACCCTTATTCTTTGGGCCATGGTCCTCACGAGAGGCGACACCTGTAGTGGAAACGACCGCCTTGTAGCGGCAGCTTCTACCGGGAATGTCACCAGGTTGCGGGGACGAGGAGAGCGGTGGTGCAGAATGCTCGACGTCAAACAAGAAGAAGACAACACACGTTTCGACCTGACAAACGCATTGCGCATCTACCAAGCACGTGCCGCAAAAGACAAAAAGTGACCGGCGTGGAAGGGCATCGCATTACTACCATCGTCAGCCAGTACTCCTCCTCATCCCGGTGGAAACTGTAGAGGTGGTGACGATGAGATCCTCAGTATGACACCATTCCCCTCAATGGCCGCTCCTCCCTCGTCCTGACTACCTTTCGTCCTCCTGAGACCACCAACGCTTCCTTGATTTCTTTCCTTACCACGAAGTACCGCACAAAACACGAGAAAAAAGAGAGCGCCGACCGCGGCACGAGCGCGGGAGAGCAGAGAAGAAACGAACATACGCGCACAATTAAAATGGAAAATGGAGGCGATGCGCAGCACTTCAGCTACGCCTCGACTTCTCCGTGTGTGCAGCCTTTTCCTCAGACCCTTCCGCTCTCGTTGGCTTCGCATATTTCTCCTTTCTGTGTCCGACAACTTGTTTGCGTCTAGTCCTCAATCGTGCCGAAATAGCGGTCGCCAAAGTCACCGAGGCCGGGCAGGATGTGCATGTTCTCATTTAAGTCGTCGTCGATGGCCGCGGTCACAATCTGAACCTTGGGGAATCGACCGAGATACTTCCTGAGGCCTGCCGGGGCGGAGATAACGTTCAAGAAGATGATGTTCTCCTCATCCACGCCGTATTCATTGATCAGGATCTCCGTCGCCTTGATGCCGCTTCCGCCTGTGGCGCACATGGGGTCTAGCAGCAGCACGTGGCGCGAGGCTACATCCTTGGGCACCTTTGTGTAGCTGAAGCGTGCATCGGGGCCCTTCTCGGCGCTCGACTCGTCGCGCTGGACAAGGATCTTTCCGATACGTACACCGCGGCACATTTCACGTAGCACACGCTCCATCGACTCACCAGCGCGCATGATGGAAACGCCGATGATGCCGCGGTCGTCTGGGCGCACGCCCTTGTACACAGCACCTGTTGGCGTAATTACATTAAACGGTTTCACAGGGATCATGCACAGCGCCGCCTCGAGGATGAGGCGCATGATGCGTTCTGAGTAGAAAACAAAGTCTGTACGCGGCGTCTCCACGTTGCGAATTACAGTGAAGAGGAAGTGAAGCTGCGGCGTCTGCGGAAGCAGATGAAGGTGCCCGGGGAACATGCTCAGAATATGTGCAGTGCGCTCTTGACTCCTTGGGGAGGTACCGTGCAGGGGCATAGCGGAAGTAACATCTTGCTGGGATGACATGTTTTGTTTTTGAGCGTGTAATAGCTGACGAGGGAAAAAGAGAGAGAGAAAGAGAGCGGGAAAAAAGAGGAGCAATTGAAGTCGGGTATTCAGGCCTGTGTGTGCGTGTGGTTGCGCGTTGGGGTAAAAAGTTGATGGCGTGGCCTTTGCATGCGTTGGAAGTCAGTGTATCTCACAAAGAAAGAGGGAGGGGGGAAGGGGATGATGGAATAACATAACACAAGGGGATTCGCTTCGTTTTAGATTGACCGTTAATCTGGCCAAATGATGCAAGCAAACCAAAATCGAGAATAAGGAGGTTAGTGAGGATGCGAAAGAGAGAGGGGGGGCCGCCGACGACCACCGATAGTTGCAAAACTATTCTGATGAAGAACAAGCAAACCAACAAGAGGGCAAAGTGGAAAGTATAACGAGGACAAGAAAGGGGAGACAGTAATGTGGTACGCATGGTGAAAGAGGGAAAGACATGAAAGGAGGGAAAGGGGAAGAGGTGGTGCAGAGAGTCAGGGAGCGTGAAGAGAGGAGGGTGACTGCCGTTGCATGCACTAACACAGGAAGGCTAGGCCAACCATTAACAGTTACTGCTTGCCTTTCCACCTAAGGGAAGCAGCATGGCAACCTCCGATGCTCGAATAAATCTCCTCCGCACACACACGCTTCCTTGCGTAACTCCGGTGGTGCTGGTCTAAGGACCTCTTCTTGAACTCGCTGCTGTCTTTTTTTTCCTTCTCAATAGAAAGTGAGCGAATGATGATACGGTTGGATAAGACAGGTGAAACGCCAGACGAGATCGAGCAACGAGAGGCTGGTAGGGTAATGAAGACTGAAAGAGACTCAATGTCTCCTGTACATCGAAGAACAAAAGAAAGAAACATAGATGAGACTATGGATGTCCTCCCCGCCGCCACGTCCCACCCGCCGCGCCAACTCTCGGACCTCAACCAAGAGACGCGCCGGACGAGAAACGGCAAAGGAGAAGGAGAGGGGAAATGAAGAGACGAGGAGAAGTACACATAAGCACATCCACAAAATGCAGCCACCGCGGAGGCTCCAGAACGAGGCAGCAGCGCAGAAAAAAGGGGGAGTGCCTGCCGAGGAATTTAGGCGTTAAGTGCACGGGTGGACACTTTCGCACTTTCTCTCTCCCTTGCGTGGCATGGTATATCCTTTGTAGCCCCGCGCCACCTTTCCGTAGCGTAATACCATCACTTATTGAAGCGCCCCTTCATGCAGACAAGGTGGCGGAAGTCCTCGAGACTGATGCGGCCGTCGCCGTCAAAGTCCGCCGTGCCAACCAGAACCGCTAGCTCCTCCTTGCTTAGATCGCCAAAGCCGACACGCGCCATGATGCATGCCAGAATGTCCTCCTCCACGTAGTGCGAGTTGCGGGGGTCGTAGATGCGGAACGCTTCGGCGACAGCGTCAAAGCCGCCCTCTCCAGCCCGGGCGCCTGCGTTTCCCTGCGAGCCAACGAGATACGCGTCGAGGCTAGTGTTGAACGCAGTGGTAGGTCCTGCGCCTGAACTTGGTGTGTTGTGCCCTTCTGTCGGGCCGACCTGACCGGTGCCAAGGCTGCGCTGGAGCTGCTGGAATGAGTTGATGAGGTCCCAGAGCTGATCGACATCGAGGCCGGCGCGCGTGCCGTTTGTGTATGACCCTCCCGCACTACTGGTACCACCTTCTCCAGAGAAAGCGCCATCAATAGGAGCCGCTTCGCCGCCGCTGCTGCTGCTGCGAGCCGCACCAATGCCACCATGCCGCGCTGCTGAGCAGGTCCTGACCGCACTGGATGCGGCTCCGCAGCCGCCTGTGGAGCCGCTGGGGTCTTCGACAAGGAACTTGTACTCCTTGGTCGTCAGCTGTGGGAAGAAGGCGGAGAGGCGCTGCTTAAGGTTTCCCATGGTAAGCAGGCCGCTGCCGTTCACATCGAGAAACTGGAAGGCGGTCTCCACGTCCTCTCGAGTGAGCTGAAAGTGTAGCAGGTCTTCGTGATCGTGCATACTTTCGCATGTAGAGGGCCGAAAGTCCAGCATTGCATCAACGCCCCTACCTCGTCCGCCACGGTGCTCGTGAGTATCAGCATCACCACCAGCACCGTGAATAAACGACGTGTCAAGGCTCAGCTCATTGCTGTGCTGCAGACCGCTGGCGCTGCTACTGATCGTGGGATCAAACTTCACGCTCCGCTGCGACCTCACACGAACTAGCGGGGCGATGGCGGACGCCGTCGTCGTGGAGCCGTTTATCAGTGAGAGCCGATGCGATGCCTTACTGCTGGCAGCCGGTGGTGAGCTTGATAGATCCATCCGTAAAGAAGCTGGGGAAAAGATTCGAAAGACAAAAAGAGGGAGGGGAGGCGACGGGATGGAATGGAGCCTCACTTGCAGCCAACAGGGGTATGACGAGAAATTGAGCAAGCGGCGTATGTGCGAGCGTCCCCCAGAACGCAAGAAAAACGAGAAATTTGATGGTCACCGCTCTCTTCTTAATACAACAAGAGAGAATAAATAATAATAATAAACAAATGCGGCACTGCACGCCTCGCCCCACTCACGCTGCTTGTATTGAATGCCGCTGAGGGTTTTCGTTGCTCTCTGGTCTGGGCCCCTTGTCGTTGGCGCGGGTATGAATGTTGTACACGCATGCAGTCAAGGATCGTGTGCAGGTTGGCAGCTACACACACGTAGAGTGAGAGAGAAGGGGGGAGAGGGGAAATGGAAAACAGCAGAGAAGACAAAAGCGACTCGGTAGCTGACTCCAGTGGGAGAAGCCCTGGCGTGTATCGGGGAGAGAGCCTTGGCAGGGGGGGGAGAGGCGTGGAGGTGAAGATCTGGCACACCACCTCCCCATCAAAGAAAGGTGCGTTGCAGTACGTCATGTCAAGGTAGCTCCTCAACGAGTGAGCACACCACTCACAAGGACTGCAAACTAGTTGAGTTCTTTTTTTCCCAGTGTCTGCGACGACGGCGGCAGCAGCCGACACACTCAAGAACTGAACGAAGGAAGAGAAGGTGGCGCACAGGTGCCGTGCAATGAAGCGACCTTGAGCACACAGCGACAGCACCTGATCAAATGAGTAAGCATTAGCCCTTTATTTTCGTGTCAGAAGACCGTCTTTACCCACAGACAGCTGTTCACATTTTTCTCTGGTTCCATTTCCCTGCCTACCACCTCTGCACTGTCTTGACCTCTCTCCTACTCTCTCTCTCTATGCCGTCTAACGTCATCGACCATGTGGGGAACATGCACGAATGAAGCGAGATGAGTGAAGTGGTGACACCGTCGTCGAAATCGGAGAAGCATACGAGAGAGGAAGGCTGGCAAGGAGACAACCGAGGCAAGAAGAGGTTGTTTGCTTCATGTGTCTCATCACAGTGGCACAAGCATAGATGTGCTGTGGTGAGCCTGTAGCGTTGCTTTACTTGGGGTGGTGGCTCATTTTCTGCGTCCGCCACCACCCACTATCGTTCTCTGATATCTTACGCATTGTCGGCCGTTACTCGTCTGTTCTCCACCACCGTCACTCAAGCAGCAGGTCAGGGAAACAGGGTGAAGGGAGACGGGCTGATGCAGCAACGAGACGCAAGAGATGACGGAGGTAGGTAGGTAGGTAGGGCGGGTTGACGTCGGAATACTCACGAACTGAAAAGAGCGGCACAGAAAAAAAAAGAAAATAGCAAGAGCGACGACACACAGCCGTTTGGCACGCGAACACGCCCGCATGCGCAGTCGCCAATGACTCCTCGGAACGTCCACAAAAACAAAACACAAAAAGGCGCAAGTCGAGAAAAAAAAGAAAGAAAAAAGTGGCGGAGAGGAGCAACCACGACATACAATAGCACCGGTGAAGCTCAGCGAATCATCCCTGATCTCCATGTGGCCGAATACGCAAACGGTAACTCAGGTGGTGAGTGCGTACATGCTGCCTGCCACCATACCCACACATAGAGAAGAGCAAGGACACCAGCAACACTAGGTACCTGAACACGGCATCCAATAGGTAGATCATGGCTTTGCCTTATGTAGTCAGCACATATAAAGGGAGAGGGGAATATACGCACGGATGTGGAAATGGTGTTGAGTAGTGATAGGGGGAGACCACGGTGTGAAGGAGAGAACGTGATGAGGGTGTTCAAGAGAAACGGCCGTGGCAAATGCCCTCTCACTGTCGTTTACAGTCGACTTCCACTCTCTCCTCCAACGCCTAGTGAAAAGGAAAACTTCGTGCATCTGACAAAAACATCATTGTTGTCATCGTCAAAGTACACCAGAAAGGCGCCCTGCGCCGATACACATCCACACAGCAGACACATGTGGAAAGACAGAACGATAGGTAAGAACAACTCAGATCATCTCCCCTTTGCATTCAGTGGGGCGTACAGGAGCAATAGGGCAACCATTTAACACCTCTGCGCGTTGCTCCATAGTCCGATAATTTCCCCAGCACCTTCACAATCCTATTGCCCAGAAACAGAACGAAGGTGGCCCTTGGAGGTGGAAGATGAAAAGAGCAGAAAACAAGAACGAACAAATCAATGACAGCAGAGAAGTCCAAAAGAAAAACAAAAAACAAAAACGAAGACCGCCACACCCACACGGATGGAAAAACACACGAACTCAGTGAAGAGACATGTAGCCGCTTGTACCTCAACGTCTCCAATACATACCCCAGCGCATGAAACTGTACTCGACTCGACCTCGCGCCCTGTCACAGGCTCATCGCGTGGCGCGGGGCAGCGGGAGAGACGCGGTAGAACAGTGCGCCGATTCAGTCATCCGGGCACGGCCTCTACCACAAGCCTTACCCACCACCCGCTGCGCACGTCTCCACGCGGCGCATGCGACTCGGGGTGGCACGCGGGCACCCCTTACCAGGAGGCAGCGAGGGCCGGGCGGGATACGCTCGAGTCACACTGACTCCCCGCCCATCACATGAGTAGTGCCATCGTCCTCGGTGTCGCGGGCCGCTCCACCGCAGCGCCACCCAGGACCTGACCGCAGACATCCGCAGCGATACATCGCTCCGACCTCCCCTGCGTCGCAGGTGCTTGGCCCCGTCACCACGGGAGGTGGCGTGGCATTGGCAGGGATACGGGGGAGCTGACTGGCTTCCCCACACCAAGTGGGCGTCCTAGACCCTGGAGACCATCTGCACGGCTGCGTGTCCCCATCCCCACCCTGTCATGTGGTGTAATGCGGAGATCACGTAGAAAAATAAGATAGTTTGAGTGGGGCTCGCACTTCAGATGCACACGAGTATAGGTTGTAAGACTCCCTCTTCTTTGTCTCACTTTGTGCTTGTCCAATGCTGTGGGAATAAGAAGAACCTCATCTTTGCATGTAGGTTGATGCCGGTGCTTGTGAATCCGTACAAAGTGGTTCTGCGGTGTCTGCAGTGCGGAGACGCGAAGGAAGTCGAGATCATACTGTCATGCCGACCACCACAAGCACACCTCATGAAGGAGATCGGTTGTAGTACAGGAAAGCGGAAATGGTTGTACCCCACGGTAGCCCTTTGTAATGCTGCATGGAGAGCAGTCAGCAGAGGGAGTTGGCCGCATTGCATCTTGAATGAAAGGGCCACTAGCCTGGGCTAGGGGAGTCCTCACAACCCGCCCCCATCCTCTGCTACATCATGACCTACGCGTTTTAGGGGGATGGTAAGGGGAGTCATGAGTTATGCTGCATGCAGGTTTGCGTTCACAGCCCGACCGCGGAAAAGTACGATGCACATAACAGAGTGCATGAACGGGTGCGCCATTGCAATGGCAGTGTCGCTGATTTCAGCAACTCCAATGCCGGTGGCAAATGAAGAAGGTAGGGGGTAGCTATTGTGCAACAGTCCATGACCCCCCCCACAACCCTCCCGATTGTCCCCACTCTAAGCTTCATGCACCACGGCGGGGTAAGGAAAACAGCAGCAGAGGTGGGGAGGAGGTGAAGAGGCAGAAGACACCAGTCGCTACTGTTCGAAGGTAGTCATGCTTAACACAATAAATTTTAAAACGGAGGAAAGCAAAAAAGGGAAACAAAGTAACGCTTAATAAAGAACATCGCACCACCAGGACCTGCGCACGCAGCGTACGACACCTGCGAAGAGAAGGAACGCGCTTTCCGTTCCTCCGACCCGCCCCTCCGTGACTGTGCCCCCTCAACAACGATCATCATCGGAGCGTGTCTTTACTCCCTTTTCTCATCCACACACACACACACCACTGCTGCTCCGCCTACGCAAGAGCTGTGCTGCAACCTTCTAAGTGGTTTTCACCTTCACAACGCAATCTATCACCTCCTTCTGCGTCTCGGCCACGGGACGCTGGAGAACAAAGAAAGCGCATCGGTACACCAGCTGTTTCATGCTGCGTTGATTGTTCGTGTAGGTCGTATCGATAAACGACGGCGGTCCGTTCAGCACAAAACCGATGCGTTGCGCAACCGTCAGTACCTCGCCTAGTGACAGCTCAATCGACATGTCGTCGGCGCTGTCGGCAAAGTGATATAGCAGGGGTCCGACATTCACCCAGTACCCACCAGGGACAAGAAGGTTGTAGATGATCTCGAGGTACTCTATGATGTTGTGGGCCGTGTCGATGAAGAAACATGTGGCTACGACCGACCACGTCTTGTGTTGGTGCGACTTCGCGTACACCTCTGTGAAGTCTCCGGCGACCATAGAGAGCTGTCCAAAGGAGAGACCCGTGTCACGTAGAGCATCGATCGCCTCGGAGGCGCACAAGTCGGGGATCTGCACCTCGGCGAACTGGTCGGCACGGTTGACTAGATTGCAGGTGCTGTCACTATAGGGGTAGATCTTGTGCTGGCACGATTCGAACACGTGGTTCTGGATATAGTGACCGGCGATCAGCATATGGTAGCTAAACTCATTTGCCTGGGCAAAGAAGCCGCGGAGGGCAAGTTCCACAGAGAGTCGGCAGAGTCCAGCCCCAGGAATCAACACTCGCACGTTCTCGCGTTCGCTTCGATTGGGGAAGCAGCGATTCAACGTATCCAGAATCGGCTTGTACACGCAGTCGCGCTCTGCCACACCCTCGGCAGACCAGTCGCGCACGAACTGGCGCAGAGTTGAGAAAACCTTGTTCATATCCAGGGGCGTCGGGGGCGGCACATCTCCCATGAGCACCGTCGTACCCTCGGGCCAGTAGCTGTCGAACAGCTCCTCACTCGCCTCGCAGATGGCGTCAAAGAAGGTGCTGTTCACCTCGATGCACTCCAGGTACTTATCGAGGATCTTGTCCAGATCGATGCACAGCAGATCACGGTGCTGATCTTGCAGCTTGCGGAAGTTAGTGCACCGCATCTCGCGCGCAGCCAGCGCCTGGCGCTTATAATGGTGAAAGGCGCGCACGGTGCGCAGGAAGCTGATATGGTCTTCAACCATATCCGGATCAATCACCACACCAGGCGCTGGGGCGTGCGGCTGGTATAGGGGCATCGCCTGATTAATCGCGCTCTCCATGGAGTACGGAGGCGGGGATACACCTTGGTGCTCACAATCCGGGGCCTCGTTCGACATGTTGCTAATAGGGGCGGCGTTTGCGGTGACGGTGCTGCTAAGACACCATTGTCCCACCACACCCCGCTGCTTGCTGGTCTGCCGACATCCTTGAGGCACACCCGTGTGTGGACAGGAGGGGAGAAAACGTATAATTTAATATGCAAAGTGGTGCACGTGGGTGTACAAGGTAAAGGGAAGGCGGTGAGTCACCTAACACACTACGTTCTTCTCTTCCCCTCTGGGCTTCTTTACGGGCGAACTCAGTTCTGAGGTGAATATGTCTGCTCGTCAGTGTCAAACACGCCTACTCGGCTATGATTATGGTGTGCCAAAGACGAGAACAAGAAAGAACAACACGAGAAGTGGCGTACATACATGAAAAGGAAAAGAGTGAGTGGTGGGGAGGGGAAATGGCAGGGAGAGAGGTGAGCCGTGGGCATTATTGAGGTTGCTCACGCACAACGGCAACATGACACTCGAGGAAGGCTGAGCGTAAAAACAGAAGGAGGCAAAGACAAAGGCAGCAACACGACCACAGACATACACAGGCATGTCTGTAGGCTTCTTTTCAATGTGCTCAGTTGCATGCTGCTGTCGCTTTCTAATGCACACTCTTCAAATCGCCCGTAACATCACCGGACACGGTGATTGCCTAGAAAGAAAAGGTGAGGGCATGACGATGGAGAGGAAAATGTTGTTGTTGTTGTTGTGCACGCGAAAGAGTGCTCTGTGCCGTGTAGACTTTCTCGGCTGCGTGTGTGTGTTTTGTGTGTGTGTGTGTGTGTGTGTGTGTGTGTGTGCGTACTCTTCCTCCGAAAAGTTGAGTAGTGGAGCAGACCAATCACAACAAACATTCTTCAATTTGAACTGCGTCGATCGACTGTCGCATCGTCAGCACAAATGTGCATGCAGCTGTGAGAAGGTGTCTATGTGCCAAGTGACCATCATAGTACTCCCAGCGCGTGCAGATGCAGGTAGTCAGAGAGGTCGCGCTGTAGCCTGTAACGCGCAGTGTGCACTTGAACGAATAAGTCTGTCAGCACGGCACGACTCTCTTCTTGTGTCTGCAGCCACGCCTCCAGCTCGTAGCAAAACTGCTGCGTGCACAGCTCACTGTGGTACCAGCCGCGTAGTTCGTGAACCGTGTCCCTATAGGCGCGCAGCTTCTCCTCCAAGAGACTTTCTGAGGCTGTGAGAGCATCGTACTGGTTGCGCAACGCTGCCACATCCTCTTCCTTCGTGACCGGTAGTGGGCCGAGGGTAGCTGCATCAGAAAGCGCACCAGCAGAGGACGCCAATCTCTGTGTCAACCTCGCAGCAGCCTCCAGACACTCACGCGCCTGCTGAGCTGCAGTGCCGCTAGCCCACACATGCAAGTTACCGGGCTCAAGAGATTTCGGATACTCCCGCAGAGATTGAAAGAAGCGTTGAGACGTCGCCTTCGCTGCCGTCTTTTCTGGTGCTACCGCCGTATCCAATAGTGGGGACGGCGGAGCGCTGGCTGAGCCGGGGGCTCTTGTACTGTGCTCCTGGTCCTTATCCTCGCTTGACGCATGCGACGCTGCGCTTGACAACGAGCGGTCACGCTTTCGCTGCTGCTTCTCATCTTCTTTCTCTCCACTCAGCTCGGGGTGCCTCTTTCGAGTGTCAAGCACGACATCACGGTCAACATAGCGCTCCATCATGTCCATCTGCTGCCTCGATGCAGGCCAGTGCAACGCGAGGGCCGGGTAGGCACGGTTCACCGCCTTATGCCGCGTCTTTCCATCAGAAAACCCGTCCACATTCATGAGCAAGTAGCCGTCAGTCTTAAGTTCACGTAGCCTTGGTTGACGAGGGTCAGAAGAGGTAAGCTGCTCGATAGCCGCGGCAACGTCGCTCTCAGTGTACTGCATTGTCTCCGTATTCGACGCATCAGACGACAAAAGTATGCAGACGCGGCGTTTAACGCTTGACGAGGGCGAGGTGACGGTTGCCGTGCACACTTCACGAATAACGTGGGAGATGGTGTACCGCTGAGGGGCCAGCACCTGCACCAAGCGCCGCACAAGTGCGGCATGCTGCTCCACCAGCTGGTGAAAGGGAAGGCCGTGTAGAGGGGAGGACGCTGCTGATAACGACAATGCCTCTTCGGCGGCCGTCGCGGTCACCACGGAGGATGCAGTGCTGAGTACCGAAGGTGTCGCCGGGTGATGTGCATGAGCATCTCTTTTAGCTTCGCTTGCATTCGAACGAGTGGCCTCGGCTGTGCCTGTTGAGTCAGAGTGTGGAATCGCGCTGGCGATGCGGCCTGTCGTTGTCGTCTCGTGTCTACGTGAAAGAAACGTCTGCCTCCACGTGTCGGGCTTCATGTAGTAGCGCATTCCAGTAATGCGCGATGAGCACCCGCCTCCTGAACTCCTTTCTTGCTGATACGGAACGCACGAATCGGTTCAGCGGCTTCTGTTGCATCGATGGCGGCAAGTTCCTCTGGATTCGCCCACCAGGTATCTCCCGTATCGCCATCGCCAATCACACTCGCAGCGACCAGCTCGACCGTCCACTGGCAGCAATTTATTGCATCTTCAAAAACCGCATACATTCCCATCGACTCAGCAGAGGAACACGCATTGCCGACTTGCTCCCGACTACTATCCTTCCAGATCTGTGAATTGTGAGGTAGATCAGAGGCAAGATAAGCAGTGACGCCACCGTGCTCACCCTGTGCCACGGCACACCTCAGTACATCAGGCAGTGTTCCCAGTACGCACGAGCAGCACGGCGCTGACGGCGAGGACAAGGATGATGACCCCATGAGGAGGAAGAGAGGTCAAGCTTGCCAAGCGAGAGATGGTTCAAATATACCCTACCGTTGATGCTGTACCACTGCATACCACGGCAGGCGTTGTGAAGACAGTCAGAGATCATCTCAGCGTAATGGAAGAGAGGTGGAGGGAAGTGAGCAGGAAAGGTAACATGTAAAGGTGCACATGCTAACGAGGGAGTGGAGATGGTAAACATCGAAGAGGATACTACTGACTGCGGCATCGACTCGTGTATCACCAAATGAGGGGAGTAAGCGGGAGGAAAGAAAGATGAAAAAGAGCGCAGGCAGTCATGGTTGTTTCTTTCTGCTCCTCGACTTCCTCACCACGCACCACCCTACCTTGTGCTTGAGGATTCGACTATCAGGCACACCATCGTTGCCCTCGACGTGAAGGGCATATCCCCTCTGCAACGCCCAGTCATAACGAGTATACGTGTGGGCCTGGGTGAATTCCACCAGCAAAGCTGGAGAAGAGGAAGGGAAGGACCAGCACGAACTGTTTGTGATCGTTGTTCGTTTGGTGTGTCTGTGGGGGGAGGGAGGGGGAAGGGCGATAGTGTACACGATAAAGTGAGAGTGTGAGGGGGGTGGGTGACTTCGGTACGAGGAAGACACGGCGAGCTGCAGGAAGAACACGACGGCCACCAGAAGTACACACACACACACATGCCAGGCAGCAGACTGGATAAACCGGCAGCAGAGCCAATGTTCCACTATCCTCGTCGTGCGCGCTCCACCACAAGGCGAGCGGCCTCCTCACGACGCTCCGCAGCAGCCCTTTCGCGAGTGGCACGCTCAGTCTCCATGCGGGCTGCCTCGGCTGCCTTTGCTTTCTTGCGCTCCTGCACGACTCGCTGATGTTCAGCCTCACGCTCGCGCTCCCGCTGCGCTTCGCGCAGGCGCTCTTCTTCTTCTTCTTGACGCCTGCGAGCCGCCGCAACTTTTCGACGCTCTTCGCGGAGGGCTTCCATACGTCGAATCTGCTCTCCCGTGATGCCGCGCGGCGCAACCACTCTCAGAACGGGCGGCGTGCCAGGTGGCACGGCGTCTGCTGCCTCGCCATCGAACTCCCCCTTGCTTTTCTTCTTGGCCTTTGCGCCTGTACGGGCGTCCCGAGGCAGCAGTCGTCAGAGGGGTTGGGGGTGCGGCGCCAATAAGCACCGTGTCGTTTGTCAGCGGGTCATCCGTGACCGTGCACGTCAGCATCACCTCGTACGAGCCACCAATCACCAAGGATTGGGCTTCCTCACCACCCTCACTCGGCGAGAGTTTGGTGGCGCGGCGCGTGTGCTTCACCTTTGCTGGTGGCGCTGCAGGCGTCCACTTGAAGAATGCAATGCGGTCTGACACGAAAAATGGCAGCGGGTTGCCCATGCATTCTTGGTAACGCGCGCAGAGCGTCCCGGCAAGTTCCGTCTTGTAGCTCGTCAGTAGCACCATGTCCTCGACCGGTTCCAGCGGCTCTCCTACCACGCAGGCGGGGCAGACTCGCACCAGGGTCGCCTGCCCAGTGATTGTAGGCAGTGGACGCGCATGAGTCAGACAGTGCCGGACGCAGCATAGCCGGCCACAACTCGGGCAGTTAGCGCGGCGCAGCGCCGCTGTGGCAACGCGGTTGCACGCCTCGCATTTTAACGGCCCTGTCTTCGTCTTGATTGTATCAATGACGGTGCGGTACGGCGCCTGCATAGGCAGCACACGCACCACCAGCACCGTGTCGGCCATCGTTGTGACTGCCACCTGTGTGAGAAGACGCAGGTCGATGCGTTTCTGGAGAGTGAAACATGGCGTCAGCGTCATGGCAATGGAACGCTGCTCCTTTGCCGCTGCGGCCGCACGCTTGACGTGCTTTTCGCTAGTAACCGCTGACTCTGAGGGCTTCGGTGTCTCGCGCACTACGTACAGCACGTCGTGAGTTGTCAGAAAAATGAGCTCCTTGGCCGTTTCCGCGGTGGCCCAGTTGACAACACGCTCTACAGTGCAGGAAAAGACAACGCGCGGAGGGTCCAGCTCACGTGGTCGCTCCCAAACTATCTCGTGGGTAAGAGCGTTCAAGAAGAACTTCCTGCGGGGTTGCCCTGCCTCACCCTGGGTCCAGAAGGAGCGCCACGCACTGCCGATGGGGTCAAACTGCAGGATGGCGTCGAGGGCCACGGTGAGCCGGTTGGAGAGCGCACGTGGCACTGCGCTGGGGCCGCCAGCTGCGGCCGGGCTCGGCACGGCCACCACTGTGTCCGTCTCAACGTAGATACCTTCGTAAGCACGGAAGACACTGTCAGCGCGGCGCACTTTGCAGTGCCGCCTGTAAGTGCGGTCCAGCTTCGCCTTGAGACGCTGGAGCTGCCTGCACTGCGTGTAGTGCCGCCACGCGCGTTGAATAGACACCGACAAGGCGTGAAAAGCGGCTTCACGGCTCTGCTCCAACGCCAACACATGCTCCGGCTGTCGAATGAAGACCTTTCTGGTGCCAATTGCAAAGGAGTTGAGTGGCAGCACTCCTTGTTCGTTCTGCAGGTAGGCGAGGATGGCCTCGCACGCCGCCTTGTCGGTGCCACGAAAGGGCCGTGGATAGGTGCTCGGGCACGTGTACTTGAATCGCTTAAGGAACTTGTCAAAGTGCTGCCGGTAGCTGTAGCCCGCCCTACGCACCCGCACGTTCTCCAGAAGACCGAGGTACTTCACCTGGTGCAGCACCCGCGCCTCGTCGAAGAAGTCCGCCCGCTTGGCATCGTTGGACTTGATGGTGCGCACGTAATGGGGAGTGCACTGCTTTAGCGTACGCACGAGGTCAGCAGCCTGTTGGCGAATCTTGAAGCCGGCTGTGGTGTAGGCACGACGAGCTCCACCGGCCCCGGTAGACGGTGACACCGCCGCGAAGCCGTCTGTCAACACCTCCGTCAGTATCTCTAGTAAGAAATCAACCTGACTCTTCGCCAGCACCTCAACCACGTCGGCGCCGAGCCGATCCTTGTTCCGGCCAACGAAACCATCGGTGCTGTACTCGACATCGCCAGCGTAGTGTTTGATGATGAAGCCGCGCTCGCTGCGCAAAAAGTTCGAGTGGCTTCTGTACGCCATATCCAGCTTGTCCAGCAACTTGCGGTCCGCCACAGACTCCTCTTCCTTCGCCATGGTGACGCACACATCGTCCATGATCGCGAACAGGCCCGGAGGACGCTCGCTCTCAATCAGGTCGCACACGACTTGGTTGTCAAAGTACTTGATGGTCTCCCACGGTATGTGCTCCCGTACGTATTCTTCCTGCTCCACTCGTAGCGTCAGCTCAATGAAGATCTGCTGCAGCTTCTCGTTCACGTAGTTAATGCAGAACTGCTCAAATCCGTTCTTGGTGAAAATCTCGAAGCCATAAATGTCGAGCACGCCAAGCATGAGAGCGTGATGGGCAGCGCCGAAGGCGGTGTTCACAGAGCTGACGATGAACTCAAAGACGCCCTCGTAAAGCACCTTCGCCAGGGCATCGCGAGTACTCCGACACTGCTGCACATCGAGTGGGGAGAAGACCACCTCTGTCGTGCCCATCTGCAGCTTTCGCCACGTCAACGCCTTCAGCAGCGCCGCGGTATCGACACCGAGCTTCTCCGCAACAAACGCAAGCTCCTCAGGATTCGAAACGATGCACGGGTGTTGCCCTGCCGCCAGAGCCCCGCCCTCCTCCGGTGCCACAAACTCAAGCTCCCCGAGGTGCAGCACCAGACACAGAACCCTTATGACGGACACCTGATCCTGCGCAGCCATTCCCATCGCCTCCATCGCACTGAGTGTCTCACGCCAGCCGCACAAGTCGTCGATGCCAGTGCGAGACGTTAACTCCTCGCTGTGCTGCCCAGACCCCAAAGATGGGCGAAGAAACTTCCATAGATAATACGATGAACACCGCGAGGAAGAGGCGAAGGCCTTCGACTGGCCAACGCTGCTGCTACTGTCTTCCCTTCGCATGCGCATCTCTTGAAACACCTCGTGCCAGGTGATAGTAGCATTACCAGTGTGATCGTTGTCATCGTAGCCACCCGCAGCAGCAGAAACCTTATGCCCACACCCCGCCCTTCTCTTGACGACCCTAATCCGCTGCCGTCACCGTGCAGCTCAGCAGCTGCGCCAGCGCACACCTGGTAGAAGATATGGAAGTTACTCTCCCCCACCTGTTGACTCGATACACGTGACTTCTCCAGCAAAAAGTGCGAGAGGTGGCCGCCAACGGGGCCACCACAGCTGTCAAAATAAATCTCAAGGAACTTGCCAAAGCGTGAGCTGTTGTCGTTGCGCAGCGTCTTCGCATTGCCGAACGCCTCCAGTAGAGGGTTGGACTCGAGAATGATGCGCTTCACCCGCTGCATGTCCTTCGTGTTGCCAGAGACGGCAGAGATATATTGCATGATCTGCTTCGATGCTTCTGTTTTGCCGGCGCCTGATTCACCGGAGATGATGATACACTGGTTTTCCTCCTCCGACACCATGCTGCGGTACGTGTTCTCTGCCAAGGCGAAGATGTGCGGTCCGCCAAGAGCGGCGTCGCCGGGCTCCTGTCCCTCAGACAGCGCGTAGCGCACGTCGCCCAGCCGGCCGCTGTGCCTGTAGAACTGCATATGCGCATCATTGTACAGGCCTTTAATCTCCTTGAAAGGGTTCACCACGAGCAGCACGGAGCCGATGTTTGTGTAGATCAGATCCTCGCGATGGCGGACAGAGAGATTCTCAGCGATACCTTGTCGCTGAGTTGCGGGAGGAGCACAAGATCCTCGACGCCGACCGTCTCGCGCTGCTTGTAGTCAAATGCCATCAGAGCATGAGTGAATAAAGAGCGCAAAAGAGGTTAATCCAGACGCCAGCACCGTGTTCACTCGTTGTTCCCTCTTTCCAGGGCAACCAGAAGTATAATACGAAAAGTATAGAAATGTGTATGAGGAGAGGGGGAGGGTGGAGGTATCGGTGAGGTAGATAGGTCACGGTTGCATAAGCTGACGAGAGGGGCGATAATGAGAGCCTCCCCAGAGCAATGTCGAGGTGCGCGCTGAATACGGCTGTGGAGCACCTAATCCAGCAGGGAACTTTGTGTGAGGGTGTGTGCTTAATTTCACCTACTGCATTACTTCTCAGAAGAGCGTGTGGACACAGCAGGAGATACAACAGAAACCGTGCGCGGGCAGGCAACAGTTGCACCCTATCCTGGAGGGTAAAGCTATGTCTTTCGCTTTTGCAAACACGCCCACATAGACACCTCTGTTCGAGCACCACTGGCGGTAGTGTGTCACGAGCCTCAACAAAAGGAGAAGAAAGCAAAGGCAGAGGTGGCATCAGCCATAAAAAGAGAAAGGCTCTTGAGACAGTACAGACATTGGAAGAGAGAGAGAGAGAAGGGCGGGCGGGCGGGTTGGTGTCTGCGGCACAGGATTAAGGACCGCAAGGTTGAGAACAACGGCACTGTATTCTCCAGCACCGCGACAGGTACATTCGCCAGTTTCACTAGCAATGGGTGCGTTGAATGAAAGGGTAAAAAAAAAGAGCCAGAGCGCACACGACGAGGCGTTGTCTTAAGAGTGCCCTCTTTTGCATCCCTTCCGCCCGTTCTTCGGAGGGAATGTGCGCTAGATTCGTGAAGACGGCACCACCGCCGATGGCGAGCTGATTGCGACCACCGTAAAGGGCCGCCCAGAAGCACAAACGCACACCTGTAGACATGCCCACGTACAGTAGAGCGCAGAGGTCCATAAGGTCACGAAAGAAAAAACGGACGCAAGCGAGAGGTGACGGAGTTGCTCATAGCCACACACACACACATATCGACATGTAGGCGGTGCTTCGCCGCAGAAAGACTGCGGTGACAGTAAGATCAGACGCGAGGGAAGGGAATAGAAAAGGACGCCAGCAGCTTAAGATAATGAAACCGCGAGCAGAGCAAAGATGCCGTGAAGAGCACAAACGAACAAAAGAGAAAAAGAATGCGGAAAGCAGCAAGCCATCCGGAAGCTTCGGTACACGCAGGTCGATCTAGGGTATTCTGTAGGCCCACGCCCCCGTGCTATTTCTTCGTGCGGCATCCACCTCGCCCCCTAACGACCGTCTCTACCTTCATAGTTAGCACCATCCCCTCCCCTTCCCCCGCCAGCTATCCTTGAGTATTCACCCTTTGGGTCGATGATGGGTTTGAATGTGCGTTCATCTCTTTCCCCCTCGCGGACACTCCATCAACGTCGAGCAAGTCTGTCTTCAAGAGTGGAGACGTCGGCTCTTTGTGTCCTGGCTTGGTCAACTACGACCCTCTCACACCCCTTCTACGCCTATTTCAGAGATGCAAGTGCGTGCATGTTTGATTTCTTTTCTGCACTTGCTCTCTCGTCCCCCTCCACTACTGCTCTCATTCTTCTGCCCTGCATGGCGCAGCTGCCGCGTCCCAAGAAAGCACAAGAATGAGAGCAGTAGGGTAAGGCGAGCAGTGAGGGCAACAAAGAAGCATCAAGCAGAAAAGAGGGAGGGTAGAGATCGCGTGAAAAGAATGGAAGGTCATACTCCCCTCCCCTCCCCCACTTCCCCCGTCTGCGCATACTCCTGCCGTTACTGAAAACACTTTTTCTCTTTTTTTTAGGGACAAGAAGGGCGAGTGAATGAAGCATGCAAGTGCACCACATGTGTCGCCGTCAGTTGTGCGCAGCTTTGTCAACTCACCGTCTTGTGAAAATGGCCTCGGTGATGGGTATGGTCACTCTTTCATCGTGTGGGTGTGTAGGTAGTGGTGGATAACTTTCGCTATGTACACCGGAGGGGGAGAGGGAGGAGCCGTGTGCGAGGTGAGAAGCGAGGGAGCGGAAGAACACAGAGCTACTGGGGAGAGGGAGGAGAAGCGGGAGACACGGCAAAATACGCAGCAACCATCACAGGGAGGAGGCGCCAGAAGAAGAGAAGAACTCAAAAGAGGGAGAATAAAAAGAGAGTTGACGTCTAGCCCATTCACAAGGCACAATGGTAAGAGAGGCAGTCGGTAGGGCCGAGTTCCACGCGGAAGAACGAAGTGAAGAAGCGAAAGAGAGCAAAGACACACATGCGAAATAATACAAACTTATTCACGTCCCTAAACCAAAAATGAAGCAACTTAACTTCAAAGAAAAAAAAGAAGAGGATAAGCTTGAAAGACTGTGTGTGTGTGTGTGTGTGTGTGAAGGAGAGATGAAAGGGGGAAAGAGACCCGAGGGGCGGGAAACAAAGCGTAGACGAGAGCAGCTTAGAGACACGGCAGGAAGGAGGTGAGGTACAGAGGGAACGTCTTTGCCAATACATTTTGACGGGCATAGCAAAGTACATACACGCGCACACTCAGAGGCCACTACAAACGCGCAACACAAGCGAGCAGCGGTGCTGACGCTCTCCAGACATCAAGAGAAGAGAGCAGCGGCAGGGAAAAATCGTAAGTGGGGGACTGGGGGCTTGTGGGCCTCTGCAGGCTCTGATCCACCACCCTTCCCAGTTGCGCATTGCCACGTCCACCAGTAAGATGATGGACCAGAGCAACGATGAAAACAGAGGAAAGGAACGATGTATCCTTCACTTTAGTACCCTTCGGAAGCACTTCGATGACACGGGCAACAGAAAAAAAAAACAGAACGAGAGAAACACGACGGGGAGCAGAGGGAAAAGACAGCTGATCCATTTGTGGAAAAGAGGAGAGGGAAAACAGAAGAAGAAAAAGGGGGGCGGCACTGCACCCATACATGCAGGCACACCGACAGACCGCCTCTTCAATAACCACCTCAGAGTCTCAAGAACTGCCTTTTGCTTCGTACTTTACGTGTCTTGTGTGATACCGGCTCTCTTTACCTTTCCAGCACGCTGTGCTGCGTAGCACACCTCTTTTCTCCGCTGCCCAGCGGGGGTTCTTGAAAGCACCGCAAGGCCCAGCAGGAAAGAGAAGAATAAACGAAAGATCCCGCACGGACGCAATCGAGAGCCAAGGAAGAGAATCGAAGGAGAAACGATCCGAGACACACGCACAAGTGAAAAAGTCCACGTCGCACATCCGTACAAGAATAGGCTACAGGAAAGGAAAGGCAACGAGAGCAACTGTAGTACAGCGCGCGTGTGTGTATGTGTGGGGCACTTTGTCTACAAATCGCTATGGAAGAACAAAAAAAAAGAAGAAGGAAACGAGTTGATGCCAACGATGCCTGCAAGTGAGTGAGAAGAGGCAGAAGAAAAAATAAAAGGAACGGAAGAGAAGACGTCCAAAAAAAAAAAGAAATGAACACACCGACGTCACACCGACAGGGACACCCGAGATGGTAGTGCGAGGAGTAAAACTCTGCACAAGCGAAAACAAACAAAAAACGAATTAGAGAGAAACAACAGAGAGAAACTGCACTCACCAGGGTGGAGAAGAGATGAGGATACTAGAAGAAGCCTATGACCTGTTGAGTCAGTCAATCGTGTTTCAGGGCGTGGGTGTGGGTGTATGGGGAGAGTAAAAAGGGAAAGAGATGGGAAATGGAAACGCGTCGTGCTCGACAAAGCAATCAAAAGAGAAGTACTCAGTGAAACGCATAGGAAGCGTTTCACTGCACCTTTTTTCCTTCCTCTGCTCCTCAGTACTGATAAACTTTCCATGCACTCGTTTTTTTTTTGGGGGGGGGGAGGAGATCTGGATGTTTTGCTAATGTGGCATTAAACTCAACTGGTAGCTGTACTGCGTGTCTCTACCCTTTGCGTTCTCTTTGTAAATCCTTTTCGTCTTCCCCGAGATGAAGACAACGCAGGAAAAAAAAGTAACGCCGTGGTTGTGCGTTGTTGCCGTGCTGATGAGTTATAGGTGAGCTCCGGGATTTGGGGGGGGGGGGTTGAGTCACGATCTGGGTGAGCCTGTCCTCTACATGTGAAGCACGACACTAGTAGAAGCTCTACACCTGACACATACACGCAGGCAAAACCAAAACTACTCGGTGCGTCGAGGCGCAGCGAGGAGAACAGAGGGAACCATAACATCGAGCAAAAACTAAAAAATAAAAAAATGAAGAGTTCGTGACAAGACGGTATACGGGGAAATAAAAAAAAAAGAAAAGAGATGCGAAAAAGATTTAGGACACCGAAACAACAGTCCGGCCAATGGAAAGTACTGAGGGGGGAGGGGGGGGGGGGTAGGAAGGGGGAAGCTGCACAGAGAGGAGAGGCGAAAGGGCACAATAGAGAAAGTGTCGATGGCATCTACGCCAAGGAAGCACCTGCTTAGAGTGTAAATCAAGGGATGGGATGAAGGGCTGCCTTACCTGGTAGGCGCAGGAGTGGCAAGTTTTCGTTTTCAGTGTGGTGAGCACCAAACTAAAGCTCCACTCGAAGAAACGGAATAACAGTAAAGGCCAGAGAAGAAGTGTGATGGCGGAGCTGTGGTTGCAGAAGGTACCCACGAAACCCTAGGCTACCAAGAGCAAGCAAAGACGCAGTAAGAACTAAAGAAATGATCACCTACGCGCAGCGGATGTGCTAAGAGTAGTAGGGGAACACAAGACGAGAAGGGGTAATGAAAACGCCGTCGTGGTTAGATGCAATGACGTTGTGAAAATGGGCTATTTGCGTGCGAAATAGAGAACGTCATTTATTTGCTGCTACGTTTGAGGCGAAGAAGACGTGCATGCATGAGCGCGGGAAGAGGGTCGACGTATGCATCACAAGAATCGAATGGAAGGGAGTGATGAGAAACTGAAAGTCGGCAGGGGAGGTGAGGGCAACGGTTTGTCTAGATGTGCAGTGTGGCCATGGCAGTTGTTAGAAGAAAAAACGAGTGTGTGTAGAGAGGGAGCAAGATGAGGTGGAGTAGGGTGGCCTAATAGTGAAAAAGGAAAAAAAAATTGTAAATCAAGAGGAGCAGATGGGCACAGTAGAGCAACGAAAAGAGAAAGAGGGGAAGAGGCCCAATAGATAGGGTTGAGCAGCATTTTCCTTGTCAACACATAGCTGCTTCTTTTCCTTTAAGGAGCATTTTGAGGGTAAAGAGGACATGGCACCACGACGAGCATGAGTCAAAGCTGCAAACCGTGTGTTTGTAGGAGTCTAGGGACTTCTTTTTTTTTCCGCCGGCGTTATTTTGTGTTCCAGGTAAAGCGTTGAACTGCCCCTCCTTTTCGCCTCCTCATCACTGGCTACTCCTCACGTTGTCCTCCCGATCCTGCCGCCGCCACAGCGGCCTAAGTCCACCACCTCACCTGAGGAGGGAAAACAAACACATGAGAAAGGGAAGAAGAATGGATAAACCAAGACGCAGAGGAAAACCTGAAGAAGGAAAAGAAAAAGGGGGCAACCCCAATAAGGAGGCAGACAAAAGGTGGAGAGTGAAGGCGACGGCGCCTTTCCCCACCTTTTGTCTGGTATCGGAAGGCGCTGCACAGGCCCCTTCAAATGAGCATTTTTGTAATACACGCGCACCGATATGTACGGCATACACGGAAGAGCGTGTGTGTCTCTCTTTGTGTGTGTGTGTGTGTGTGTGTGTGTTGACACAGTCGTCATCCTTCCTTGGCGTAAGGAGTGTCCGTGTACGCATGTGCAAGCCCTACTCCCCCCCCTCCACCACCACCACCACCACCACCACCCTTTCTTTACTGGCTGCATAGTGTACATCAAGTGGCCGTAGGCGCCGATTACAGAAGAAAAGGGTAGGCAGAGGAAAGGAGGCAAAGATCCTAGGTAGAAGACAAATTAGGAGACAGTGAAAGAGAGCAAGGAAGAGCGGTTGTATAGTCAGCACTCTCCCCCCCCTCTGCGTTCTGCACCCCCTTCCCCCCCCCTATATTGCCTCTGTTAGCTTTGTTCCTTTCTTCCCCTCCCGAAGACAATTAGTGCAACTCTCCCTACCCATGTGCGCGTCGGTGTGCTTGTCTGCCTGTCTGCGTGTGCCGTCGTGTCTCTCTGGGTTGCCACCATGCACCTACGCACATTGATAAAGGCACAGGCAGAGACATAAAAAGAGGGGTGATGAGGCGGAACGAGAAGAAGAAGAGAGAGAGAGAAGCTCTAAAATTGTCCTGTGTGCTAGATGGATGCCGTCGATGTGAAAGAGGACCGAATATTAATAATAATAATAATAATACGAGAAGGTATGGCGGGAAGCTGGAGGAGATCCCGGTAATAATTTCTGTCGTCTTTTCCAGTAATCGAGCGCACTCTCCAGCAACACACACACAAAAAAAAAACAGAAGGAGGAGTGCCGAGACAAGAAAAGGCCCCAACGTTTCCATGGAACGGTGATAGAGCCAAGGCGACAAGCGAAACTCTTGTTCGGTGAAATAAATGAAAGAAAGGGAAGCGAAAACAAGTAAGAATGAAGAGCGCACGGTATTGGGGAGGTGAGGCAGACATAGTCAAATCCACCGACCAGACGCACATACACATGCATAAACCAGTAAGTAAAAACGATCGAGAACAAGTACAGTGCGAGGAGGATGCCTACTTCCTCCACTGAAAACCCTTGTCCACCTTTCTTCACCTTGATCGCATCTGCGTCCCCCTACACATACACTCATACAAACAATACACATACGCCCTCGTCTCCCGACCTGCTTGTCTACGTTCCCTTTTTTCTCATATGATCACTACGTGCTATGCGACCTCGACGCACAGTTGCAGAAAAACCACACAATGCAGACAACCGCGTAGTAACAAGTTAGTTTTGCCTTTCACTCTCCCCGCACGCCCCACACCACGCCATCTCAACCCCTCTTTACCAGGTGTAGGCGCACAGGTCGATTACGCAAACGTGTGCACTAGTAAGGTGAACGCGCCCAGGGAATGCAACATAGGCCATGGTGTGAGGCGGATTCTGTTTTTTTCTTTGGTGGCGGGCTTCAGCGTGGCATTCTGCCACGAGCTGGCCAACTGCAGGTCGGGGTCCTGTGAAACTCTGTGCCATGCCTGGGAGCCATGCCCTGCTCTCCGACGCTTGCACCTGCAGCATGCCCCAGTATGATGCAGTGGTTCTCCATACTGCAATGAGAGGGACTCGATAGTGCCACTAGGGGTGACCCCCTTATGCTTCCGGAATCTGGGGCTCATCGCACTATCTGGTTGAATAGAGAAGATGCCGCACACCTCACACGAATGCATTGTGGGGCTGATCGTAATGATCTCTGTGCGCCATTTTTCGCTTAGTGCTCGTGCTCCGGTCACCTCTGCAGGCCATCTGAGAGTGATACATCGTGCCAGGAGGGCTTGACAGCGTCTGCGTACAGCGTTTGCACTTTCAGATATCCGGGTCTGTTTCAGGAGGGCGTCATTGTGGAAGAAGAGAAGCCCGCTATCCTCCTCTTCTGATTCGGGCAGTGTTATTCACATGCTTGTCCGAATGGCTTGCCTGCCTGGGGGAAACTAAAGAGAGAAAAGGGGAAATGCGACCCAAGGTGAGTCCACGCAAGTGTTAGAGGGACGGAGTTGGAAGGTGCAAGAAAGAGCGTACGGGAGCCCAGTGCAAGCAAAGCAAAGCAAAGCAAACAAACAAAAACAAAAGGGAAAATGTATGGGATAAATCAATGACATGACGGATTCAAGACGAGCGATGCAAAGGATCGCTGAGGAGAGCACAGTACACACACACACACAAAGAAGCGAAGATCCAGAAGTGATTCGAATAAAAAGAAAATGCAAACACAAAAGTGATGGGGAGAGAAGGGGTGGGGGACACGCGTAAAATAAGACCCAATGTCCCAAAGCAGCGGGAGAGCAACAAAGAGAAGTGCTGCTGAGGGAGACACCCGCAGGGGCCTTCTTCTTACCTGCTACATCACTTGCACCAAAGAGCCGAAAGAAGAACAACAACTGTCCCACCACCACATAGATACACCGAAGTATCCCACCCCACCCCCTGTATCGCTCCGCTTTGTAACTGCATCTCCTTGCCCTTCTATGCATGTGGAAGGGTGTTGGAAAGCGGAGAAGCCTGAGATCTCCTTTCGATGAAGAGTACAATAGGGCAAGAGGCTAAGCACTGTGGTGCACATACACAGAGAAAGACCTGCAACGCTGAGGGGAATAGTAATCCCCCAGGAGCTTTCTCGCCTCACGTCAGGGACGTCAACGCACATCGTCCTACATTACAAGAGAGAGGCCAGAGGTGCGAAAGGAAAAGGAATAGTCGAGAACACTTTTCCTTTTTTCTTTGTTCACCACAAGCCGCAAGAATACGTGCGCATCAAACAACAAATAAAGCGGTCCAGCAACGGCTTCTAGTGAAGGGTGTGGCACGTACACGCAGAGAGGAAGAGAGCCCTGAGTAGAGAAGTGCCACCGTAGCATAAGAAAAAAATACGATTTGACGTGCGTTTCTTTTTCTTTTTGTTTCTCGGCGCTGTCTACTGGTGTGCCCCTTCGCTCTGATCCGGAGTGCGAAAGGAAGAGATCAATTACGGCACGAAAAGAGGGAAGAAGAAAAAAGGACACATGGGTGGAAAACAACGACTGCAACAACACACACACACACACACACACACAGATGAGAGAACAAGAGAGAGAGAAACTCAGAGGGTGAATAGGAGCTGAAAAAGAGCGTGGGAGGCACCGGCACAACAAACACAAAAATGCCAAGAAAACCAACCACAGTTGTGAGGACGGCAGCATCCATAAGGAAGCATACTACACACTCAACGAGACACGCACATACTTGCACTGCATATTTGCTCGCAATGCATCCATTCTGCTACCAAGCATGAGGTTCAGCTCCATTCCACTCGGCGCCAGTTCTGACTCACAGGCCTAATTACGTGTTGCGCGCCGTCTATAAAACGATTCTACATGAATGGGTCAACATGGCTATTCATGGGCGACCCCTGTATCAAACGCTACCCTTCCACCGCCTCATAGACTGCCTTTTCACTGCACCCATTATACCGATCGCCACGCGGCGCATGCGGCTCGGGTGGCATGCGGGCACCCCTTACCAGGAGGCAGCGAGGGCTGGGCGGGATACGCTCGAGTCACACTGACTCCCCGCCATCGCATGAGTAGTGCCAACGTGCTCGGTGTCGCGGGCCGCTCCACCGCAGCGCCACCCAGGACCTGACCGCTGACATCCGCAGCGATACATCGCTCCGACCTCCCCTGCGTCGTAGGTGCTTGGCCCCGTCACCACGGGAGGTGGCGTGGCATTGGCAGGGATACGGGGGAGCTGACTGGCTTCCCCACACCAAGTGGGCATCCTAGACCCTGGAGACCATCCCCACCCCGTCATCTGCGTTTGCCCTACATAAGGGCGTTCGGCGAGGAAAAAAAAGACAGCTGCCCTCATTTTGAATCCCTGTGCCGCCTTTTCCTTTAGGCTTCCCTTCCTCTCGTGGCGTTGTCGTCCCAGTGCAAAAACGAGTTCTACGGCAGCGACTTCCGACCCCTGCCACTCCTGGACTAGCACGCAGCCGTTTGCCACGTCACACGCACCAACAGAGGTACGTAAGCATAGCCGTCATAGCGGATGGCCGCAAAAAAAAAAACACCCACCGACAAGCGCACTCAGCTCAAAGAAGCAACAACAAAAAGAAGGCGGTGCACAGTCTCTCTGCGTTGGACGGTTACTCACAGAAAAACAAACTAGAGAAAAACCTATGTGTTCTCCATCGACGTGCATGGGTGTCAGGTGCAGCAGGTCTCCCAGTGTTTGTGTGTGCCCGTTGTGGTCTTTTCCTCCTGTAGCGTGCAAAGCTTTGAAGTTGCAAGTGCTCGTTCTTTTTCTATACCATTTCGCTTACCACTTTCTTCTTTCTCAACGCATCGCAACTACCCCCACCCACCCCCCCTCACTCCTCCCTCCAGCGTCACAGCCGACGAGCATTCTGCTTCACGCTTTTCCTGTCAATGTACAGTACCGTCTGTTCCCATCTTTCTGTAATGGGGGTAGGTGTCAGAAAGCTCGACTTTAGCATGGAATAAAAGTGACAAAGATGTTCACAATACTGATGACGCAGGCGAAAATAAGAAAGATGAAACCAACACCCAGCTGCATTCCATCCGGGTGCGAGTTATCAAGACCAGGGAAGTCTTGAATCCTTATGCATACGTCCACGGTGTCGCGCATGAAGCTACCCTGATTACGCAGATAGCAGTCCAATATGCAGCCCCAGCTAATCGAAAGCGCAACCGCGGCCACCAAGTTCAACAGAATGCACAAGTACTTTACGCAGCAGCAGCAGCACGCATTCAGAAGATTTGCCAAGATCGCAGCGATGAGAATGATGGCAGCTCCAATGGCGAAAACCTGCGCCGTGTTGAAGCGACTCACGCGCCCCGGACACTCTGACCAGACATCGGCAGTCTTCGCTGAGTACGTCAATGTAAGACATCTATCACGAATTCCCCACATCGTGATGCAGTAGCCATTGGTGACTTGCTTAGGGTTCTCGCTCCGCGGCACGTACATCGCCAGCGAAGCGCCAACAGCGATAAAGAGTACTGCCACAAACTGGAGGATACCAAAGAGAAAACTCGAAATGCAGCCCATTTTCTCTTCGCAGGTGGTGATGGAAGGGTGAGAGGTGATTGTCTTCTGCTTAAGGTACGTGTAGGTGTACGCTGGTGTGTGTGTGTGTGTGTACTTCTTCTGTGTATACGAGGAGGATTTTTACACCCTGCAGAGGGACTCGAAGTACAAAGAGAAAAGACAGATGACCAAACTGTAAGAATGAGCTGAAGGAAGTCGGAAAATGCGGGCAGGGGCGAAGACGAGGTTCAAGAGGGCAAAGGCACAAAACACTAGAAAACAGAAGGGTGATGACACTAACAGAACAAAGAGGAGGCGCGTCTTGTGCACTTCTGTTTTGTTTTGTTTTCTTTGGAGGGGGCAGGGGATTAGTGAGGAGCAGGGCTCAATAAAGAGAACGGGCAAGTGAGTGATCTCGCTGCGCTTGAGCGCTTGTCTGTATGAGTGTAGGCACGTAAAGTAGGTGCGTCAGCGACACACGGTCAAAGAGAGCGAATAATAGTGACTTGGTGGGCAGAAGCGGGTTTTTGTTTCGCGAGAAACAAACAAACAAACAAAAAGTGCAGAAGTCAACGAGAGAGATGAGTAAAACATAGAGGGAAAGAGAGAAGGAAATAAGCAACGAACATGAAAAGGACGCTTTCAGCAAAACAAAGCGGCGCAAACAAAAATCAAACTGAAAGAAAAAAAAACTGAAGATAAGGAGGTCGATGGCAGCGAACGAGAGAATGGAGCTGAGTCGTATGGTATATTCCACGGTGGTATTTGGTTTCGAGGACAGCGACTTGCACAGAGCGAAGACACTTCAAGAGTACATTTGTGCGTATGAGTGTATTTGCATGTGCGTGAGTGAGCGTGAGTGTGTTTGTGTGCACGTGCATGTATCCGTGACGCACAGACACACGTGGAGAAGGCCAGAATCAATGTACATAACAGTAGAAGTTGTGTGTTTCGTTGTTGGGTTTGGATAACCAAGAAAATGCAACTCAGCAAGGAAGAGGAGTCCAGAGAGAATGCAGAAAGACAATCGAATAGTGTGTATCTCTGTGTGTTTGTCAGCATAAGAGACAGCCTACGTAGTCAGCGTGAGGTTGAGTAGACTCAACATAAATACTTCAGCTGACACCAATTCCTTCTGTTGATTCGATTCGCGGGAGGCGGTTCGAAAGGTACGAAGGGGAAGAGGAGCAGGCGACTAGAGATGCTGCACACCCGAGATAACAGAAGCTCTTTTTTTTTTCAACTCTACCATTGCGTAGATTGGTGGGAGTTTTGGGGGGAGGCTTTGCTTCTACTATGCTCTCCGTACATGATTGCGCGCGTAGATGAACGTTACGAGAGTGCAGAGGCCCTTTAAGGTGAGCACACGTTCCTTTGCATAGCACCATGTCAGTAACACGTGGCTTCCATGAGCCCTAATGCACATCTCTTTTGTTTGTCTGTTGTGTACCTGCCCTTCTCCGAGTGGGAGTGTAAGAGCGTTTTCCTTTATGCTGTGTAAGAGGAAAGTGCCGCACATTCTCGACATAAGGCGTCGCTGCTTTTTTTTTTCTTTTCGTGCGGCTTCCAAAAGAGACAAAACGAATAAAGAGAGAGAGACACTTTGAGCGCTGTCCGATCACTCTTTGTCTGTCGTCCTCCCAGTCTCTCATGCTCGCTTTTCTTTCGTACTTGCGAAGGTGCTTCTTCATTCCTCTCTACCTCTGTCTGTCGCGCCTCGGGTACTGCTAGTTGCTTTGAACCCGCCTCTGGTGTAGTGATGATGGTAGAGGGGGAGGGGGGATAACTGCGCAGAGGTGAGTGCGGAACTGTGAGCTTATACGCACGAGCGCGCGGTCGTTTACTCCAATCCAACGTAATGTCCGCATAGATCAGCATTTTTGTTCTCGTTTGTTGCATTTCCCACTCCCTTCGAGGTGTGTTTTTTTGTTCTTCTCGCCCCCGCGTTTGTGGCTACGGGCTAACTCCACGCCTAAGGGAAGCGCTCGCAACTTTGTCGCACTCCGTGAGGGGGGGGGCATTCAATCCAGTAGGTCTCGCTGTGCAAGCGTCGGCGCATCGCTTTCGTGAAGGAGTACTGGTCTACAGCACCGCGAAGAGGAGGCCTACATCATTGGGGTTCGAGGCCTGTCGTTGATGTCTTCGTTGTGATGCAAAAATTCACCAATAGAGAGAGAGCGCAGGAAGAAGGAGACACGAGGAAAACATCAAGTCCACCCAACCGGGAACATGACAGGAAGAACTCCGATAATATGTGAGCAACACCATCAGGCAACGCGAAGAAGAAAAAAAAACGAAAAGAGATCCGCACAAAGCTGATGCAGAGGAGCAATGGAAACACGTAACGACAGCGCTGAGAGGGAAAACTGGGCGTGGGAAAAAGAAGACCCAAAGACGCCGAGGAAGAGAACAAATAACAGGGAAGCAAGCACACAACACAAGTGTCACTCAATCAATAACAACTAAAACAAAATAAAAAAACTGAAAAGAGAATGCAATAAACGACACGACACTGCCTGGGGGGCATTCGCTCGCTCTTTCACAACGCACACATCCGTAAACGCCAGTATACGTCTATGTGCGCGCACACACAAAAGCACGCTTGCGGTGTCTCACCAGCTAATTTAAAGAAAAGGGGGAAGAAGGGAAGAGAGGGCCCACATCCGATGTCGTAGGCCAAATCACATTCACGCTCTTATTGCTTGCTGTTGTAGTAAAGATAGCCTGTCGGAGATGTCCACTCCTTTCTTCCACCTTCTAGGGACGAACGTAGTCGCGAAAGGATTCTATGACTTTCCACAGCGCGAAGTAGACACATGATGCAATGATGTCAGGACAAAGACAGGAGAACAGAGAGAGAACGGAAGGGAGAAGAGGTAGAAAGGCAAAGAAACCACACCAGCAAAACAAGACACCAGACGACTGAGAATATGGAGAACACCCCCGAGGGATAAAAACAAAAAAACGCGTGTCACACTCAGAGAGAAGATGACAGCCGTCGAAAGACGCAGACAAATGCACCACACCAGAAACTCCAAGAAGAGGCACAAACAGCGCGTGATCCCCATGTCGCTCACTCCAAAAAGAGAAAATGGGGTGACGCGAAGACGAGGAAAAGACATCAGCAAGAGTAGCAGGCAAGCGGGATATACACAACGCCAACAACACAATCAGCTCAACCATTCTTCTCTGTAGATTTTGATCGCCTTCATCTAAACATACTCCGCCACACCTTTTCAAGATACCACGCCTAACATCTCCACGGCCGCTACACCGCGGCACCAGACACTCACATACACCTGCTCCCTCATTCACCTTTCAACCGCTTCCAATGACAGCCTTCTTGGCAAGAAATTCGCCCTCATCTTCCACCTTTCTTTCCTCCCACTGGCCCGACAACGAGAACAAAAAGTAACGCAAGCAAAAAAAAAACGCGGCAACCGCCCTCATAAGTGCGCCGTCACCGCAATCGCACGCCCCTCGCCCCACCACAAACCAAAAGACAGCATTGCGACCGATCAACGCAGCAGTCCGGCCAATCCCTCCCTCATGAAAAAGAAAACTGACAGAACTCATGAAACTCCACACACGACACGACAGAACAACACAACTACCAGCGATAATGCAGCGCACAAAAAAGGGAGGAGGTGCCCTCCTGCCGCCACGGTGTGCAGCTACCCTCGGCGGCAGAGGACCGAGGAGAGGCGAACAAGAGCATGCAAGGCAGTGGGTGAGAGGAGCGCGAGAGGCCACAGGAAGACCATCGGCGGAAACAGGCGAGTGCGAGGCAGCAACGCACGCAGACGCGGCACCCCACCCCCCGCTCCTCGCAGCGCACCACAGGCGCCTCACTCGCCCGCAGCGCTCCGCTCCCTCACTTCACCCCGCTGCGGTGGCCACGCGCGTGAGAGAGGCAGAGAGCCTCACGGCGAGGGTGCGAAGGCGGGTGCGCAGTCGTGCCTGCCCCGCCCCCTCCCCATCGCTGTCTTCTCGCTGCGCCACCGTGTGCCCGTCTCGCCCTCCATCTCGGCAAGGCGGAGGCAGTCGCCCACTTCCCAAGCGAGCACCAGCTCGCGCGCACGCACATGCGCAACAGCATACGCATCGGCAAGAGCACGGCGCAGCACTGTCGTGGCACACAGGCACGCAGGGCGGAGGGCGGAGGGCGGAGGGGACGCTGGGTGCGAGGGGCAGACACGAGAGGCGTGGAGCGAGAGAGGTGAGGCGCGAGAGGGAACGCAGACTCTATCCTATTGACCGTTGAGCGAAAGGGGAGAAGGGGACAGAGATGCCTAAGCAAAACACAGAGAAAGCACAAGCAATACAAAACACCACGCACCCGGCTGGATGGACAGGTGGAGGGGAGGGCGTCAACGAGGGGAGGAGAGCGGCACCGCACGCCGCGCTCGCCCTCCGCTGCCGCACACACACACACACCCTCACTCACACACAGGCAAAAGACAGGGGGAGGGGTGTAGAAAAGAGAGCACAGAGAGAGGGGAAGAAGTGAAACCAACATAAAACAAAGGGAGCAACAAAGACAAAGGCGTCGCCGCCCTGGGGCCGTGCACGTGTGGGCGTGGCGTGCGCGGCGGAGGGAGCACGCGCCTGCGCAGCAGAGACCAGACCCGCCAGGCGGCACACGCGCACGCACACCGCACAGCCCTGCCACGACCAGCAGCAGGGGGGCAGTATGGGTGCACGCCGGAGGTGCTGCAGGTCCGGGCCTTGTGAGGCCCTGCGCCATGCCTCGTCCTCCCGCGCTTGCACCCGCGGCCCGGCACCCTATGCTGCGGTCACACTCCACTCCGGTGTCCGTGGCATTCAGGGGAGGGGGTCATCAGGCCATGCACGAAGGGCACAGAGAAAGCCGCGAGCAGCGCAGGAGAGGCAAAGCCGCAGAAGGGCGCAGCGAGGATGCCTGACCACTCTCTCCGCGTCGCCGGGGCCCGCTCTCGCCCCCTGCAAGGGCCAGGAGCACGGGGGAGTCGCAGCAGCGCCACAAGGGCGGGGCGGCGTCCCACGCAGGAGGGGAAGGGGCGGCCGCCAGAAGGTGGCGAGGCGCCGGAGGCACGGGCGGGCCCGCCGCCGCCAAGCGCAGCCCGCCGTGCAGGCAAAGCAGGCAAGCAAGGCTTAGCAGGGAACGCACAAACGCATGAAGAGGGACGCTTAGAACGGAAGGCAGAGGCGCACGGGAGAACCCACCAAAGCAGTGCTCGTGCATTCCTTCCGCCACGCGCCGCTCTGCCGTGGGCAAGTCGGAACGCGCTCACACGCACCGCGCCAGCGCGTGAGGGGGGAGCAGCTCGTTAGGATGCGCGCACACCGAGGGCCCTACAAATAGGTGAAGGGAAAGACACGCGACAGCAGAGGCAGCGCCAGCGGATCCCAGCGACGCGGTATGGGGGCGGAGAGCGCCGCACACGGGTGCACGGGGAGGGCGGTGACAGAGACGCCGGCGGCAAGCAGGCACGAGCACCCATGGTGTTCGCTCCCCTCCTTCGCGCTCGCACCAACTCCGCCAAGGGGGCGTCGCGGTGGGGGATGCCACGCCGCCGTCAGGGTCGACCACCGCTTCCTCCGGTTCTACCCACCGCATTGTGTGTTCTACGGCTCTGGGGCTGTTTCTCCCACATCAGTCTCGCGCCTAGAATGGCAGCAGCAAGGAGACAATGTTGAGGATATCCAGGATCCACGCCAGCACGAAGAGAGTAAAACCAGAACCATAAACGTCGGTGCGCTTCTCTTCCGGACAGTAGAAGCCCTCGTACCTGGTGTACGTCACCACCATGGCTGCCCAGACAACGCACACGGTGACGGCGCCCATAATGTTCAGCGCCAGGCAGACCCAGCGGAGGTAAGAACAGCAGAACAGCAGAATGACGCCCAGGACGAACGCCGCGCAGTACACGAAGATGGAGATCACAGCGAACGCCTGAGCAACGCGGAAACGGTTGAGGCGGGATGGGCAAGTACTCCACTGTTCAGCAAAACTTAGACCGTACTCGGTCGAAAAGAGACCCTTCTTTAAACCCCACAGGGTCGTCGCAATGACATCATTCGGGGTACGCGACGTACCGGCTAGACGGAACATGTCGAGCGGCGTCCCGAACAGCACAAAGAAGAAGGCAAAGAACTGTACGACCGCGTAGAGAATGAGACCAATGCGGTTGTTGAACAGCGACACTTCTAAGTCGGAATCCCTGCTATGCTTCTCGGTGGTCGCGGTCTCCGCGACACTAGGCTCCTTAGACTTCTCGGAAGAGAGGTTCGACATTGCCGAGAATAATGCGGGGGTCGGGGTTGTGCTGCAGTGCAAACAGAGGGGGGCAGGCGGCAAATGGGGGAGAGCGAAAGGGTGTCTTCGCGAAGTGATACCTGGGGTGCTGCTGCGTGTGCGCGCGCGTTGTTGGCGTTGGCGCTCGTGTTGCAAAGGGGAAGGGGTGGGGGAGGCGTGCATGGTGGAGGGGGGAGAAGAACAGAGAGAGACAAACAGAGGTGGGGGTGTGCAGTGAGGCGACGGGCAAGCGAGGGTGCGAAGCGTGCACAGCAGCATCACATGCAGGCACACGCGCAGTCGTGGTGGAGAGGGCACCGGCGGCGGCACACAGCCGCCCACACAGGGAAGGGGGTGCCCTCCTGCCGCCACGGTGTGCAGCTACCCTCGGCGGCAGAGGACCGAGGAGAGGCGAACAAGAGCATGCAAGGCAGTGGGTGAGAGGAGCGCGAGAGGCCACAGGAAGACCATCGGCGGAAACAGGCGAGTGCGAGGCAGCAACGCACGCAGACGCGGCACCCCACCCCCCGCTCCTCGCAGCGCACCACAGGCGCCTCACTCGCCCGCAGCGCTCCGCTCCCTCACTTCACCCCGCTGCGGTGGCCACGCGCGTGAGAGAGGCAGAGAGCCTCACGGCGAGGGTGCGAAGGCGGGTGCGCAGTCGTGCCTGCCCCGCCCCCTCCCCATCGCTGTCTTCTCGCTGCGCCACCGTGTGCCCGTCTCGCCCTCCATCTCGGCAAGGCGGAGGCAGTCGCCCACTTCCCAAGCGAGCACCAGCTCGCGCGCACGCACATGCGCAACAGCATACGCATCGGCAAGAGCACGGCGCAGCACTGTTGTGGCACACAGGCACGCAGGGCGGAGGGCGGAGGGGACGCTGGGTGCGAGGGGCAGACACGAGAGGCGTGGAGCGAGAGAGGTGAGGCGCGAGAGGGAACGCAGACTCTATCCTATTGACCGTTGAGCGAAAGGGGAGAAGGGGACAGAGATGCCTAAGCAAAACACAGAGAAAGCACAAGCAATACAAAACACCACGCACCCGGCTGGATGGACAGGTGGAGGGGAGGGCGTCAACGAGGAGAGGAGAGCGGCACCGCACGCCGCGCTCGCCCTCCGCTGCCGCACACACACACACACCCTCACTCACACACAGGCAAAAGACAGGGGGAGGGGTGTAGAAAAGAAAGCACAGAGAGAGGGGAAGAAGTGAAACCAACATAAAACAAAGGGAGCAACAAAGACAAAGGCGTCGCCGCCCTGGGGCCGTGCACGTGTGGGCGTGGCGTGCGCGGCGGAGGGAGCACGCGCCTGCGCAGCAGAGACCAGACCCGCCAGGCGGCACACGCGCACGCACACCGCACAGCCCTGCCACGACCAGCAGCAGGGGGGCAGTATGGGTGCACGCCGGAGGTGCTGCAGGTCCGGGCCTTGTGAGGCCCTGCGCCATGCCTCGTCCTCCCGCGCTTGCACCCGCGGCCCGGCACCCTATGCTGCGGTCACACTCCACTCCGGTGTCCGTGGCATTCAGGGGAGGGGGTCATCAGGCCATGCACGAAGGGCACAGAGAAAGCCGCGAGCAGCGCAGGAGAGGCAAAGCCGCAGAAGGGCGCAGCGAGGATGCCTGACCACTCTCTCCGCGTCGCCGGGGCCCGCTCTCGCCCCCTGCACGTGACCGCCTTGCCGGTTGGTCCATGCACCCGCCGCTCCGAGGCGGTCTCACGCAGACGCGGCACCCCACCCCCCGCTCCTCGCAGCGCACCACAGGCGCCTCACTCGCCCGCAGCGCTCCGCTCCCTCACTTCACCCCGCTGCGGTGGCCACGCGCGTGAGAGAGGCAGAGAGCCTCACGGCGAGGGTGCGAAGGCGGGTGCGCAGTCGTGCCTGCCCCGCCCCCTCCCCATCGCTGTCTTCTCGCTGCGCCACCGTGTGCCCGTCTCGCCCTCCATCTCGGCAAGGCGGAGGCAGTCGCCCACTTCCCAAGCGAGCACTAGCTCGCGCGCACGCACATGCGCAACAGCATACGCATCGGCAAGAGCACGGCGCAGCACTGTCGTGGCACACAGGCACGCAGGGCGGAGGGCGGAGGGCGGAGGGCGGAGGGGACGCTGGGTGCGAGGGGCAGACACGAGAGGCGTGGAGCGAGAGAGGTGAGGCGCGAGAGGGAACGCAGACTCTGTCTTATTGACCGTTGAGCGAAAGGGGAGAAGGGGACAGAGATGCCTAAGCAAAACACAGAGAAAGCACAAGCAATGCAAAACACCACGCACCCGGCTGGATGGACAGGTGGAGGGGAGGGCGTCAACGAGGAGAGGAGAGCGGCACCGCACGCCGCGCTCGCCCTCCGCTGCCGCACACACACACACACCCTCACTCACACACAGGCAAAAGACAGGGGGAGGGGTGTAGAAAAGAGAGCACAGAGAGAGGGGAAGAAGTGAAACCAACATAAAACAAAGGGAGCAACAAAGACAAAGGCGTCGCCGCCCTGGGGCCGTGCACGTGTGGGCGTGGCGTGCGCGGCGGAGGGAGCACGCGCCTGCGCAGCAGAGACCAGACCCGCCAGGCGGCACACGCGCACGCACACCGCACAGCCCTGCCACGACCAGCAGCAGGGGGGCAGTATGGGTGCACGCCGGAGGTGCTGCAGGTCCGGGCCTTGTGAGGCCCTGCGCCATGCCTCGTCCTCCCGCGCTTGCACCCGCGGCCCGGCACCCTATGCTGCGGTCACACTCCACTCCGGTGTCCGTGGCATTCAGGGGAGGGGGTCATCAGGCCATGCACGAAGGGCACAGAGAAAGCCGCGAGCAGCGCAGGAGAGGCAAAGCCGCAGAAGGGCGCAGCGAGGATGCCTGACCACTCTCTCCGCGTCGCCGGGGCCCGCTCTCGCCCCCTGCAAGGGCCAGGAGCACGGGGGAGTCGCAGCAGCGCCACAAGGGCGGGGCGGCGTCCCACGCAGGAGGGGAAGGGGCGGCCGCCAGAAGGTGGCGAGGCGCCGGAGGCACGGGCGGGCCCGCCGCCGCCAAGCGCAGCCCGCCGTGCAGGCAAAGCAGGCAAGCAAGGCTTAGCAGGGAACGCACAAACGCATGAAGAGGGACGCTTAGAACGGAAGGCAGAGGCGCACGGGAGAACCCACCAAAGCAGTGCTCGTGCATTCCTTCCGCCACGCGCCGCTCTGCCGTGGGCAAGTCGGAACGCGCTCACACGCACCGCGCCAGCGCGTGAGGGGGGAGCAGCTCGTTAGGATGCGCGCACACCGAGGGCCCTACAAATAGGTGAAGGGAAAGACACGCGACAGCAGAGGCAGCGCCAGCGGATCCCAGCGACGCGGTATGGGGGCGGAGAGCGCCGCACACGGGTGCACGGGGAGGGCGGTGACAGAGACGCCGGCGGCAAGCAGGCACGAGCACCCATGGTGTTCGCTCCCCTCCTTCGCGCTCGCACCAACTCCGCCAAGGGGGCGTCGCGGTGGGGGATGCCACGCCGCCGTCAGGGTCGACCACCGCTTCCTCCGGTTCTACCCACCGCATTGTGTGTTCTACGGCTCTGGGGCTGTTTCTCCCACATCAGTCTCGCGCCTAGAATGGCAGCAGCAAGGAGACAATGTTGAGGATATCCAGGATCCACGCCAGCACGAAGAGAGTAAAACCAGAACCATAAACGTCGGTGCGCTTCTCTTCCGGACAGTAGAAGCCCTCGTACCTGGTGTACGTCACCACCATGGCTGCCCAGACAACGCACACGGTGACGGCGCCCATAATGTTCAGCGCCAGGCAGACCCAGCGGAGGTAAGAACAGCAGAACAGCAGAATGACGCCCAGGACGAACGCCGCGCAGTACACGAAGATGGAGATCACAGCGAACGCCTGAGCAACGCGGAAACGGTTGAGGCGGGATGGGCAAGTACTCCACTGTTCAGCAAAACTTAGACCGTACTCGGTCGAAAAGACACCCTTCTTTAAACCCCACAGGGTCGTCGCAATGACATCATTCGGGGTACGCGACGTACCGGCTAGACGGAACATGTCGAGCGGCGTCCCGAACAGCACAAAGAAGAAGGCAAAGAACTGTACGACCGCGTAGAGAATGAGACCAATGCGGTTGTTGAACAGCGACACTTCTAAGTCGGAATCCCTGCTATGCTTCTCGGTGGTCGCGGTCTCCGCGACACTAGGCTCCTTAGACTTCTCGGAAGAGAGGTTCGACATTGCCGAGAATAATGCGGGGGTCGGGGTTGTGCTGCAGTGCAAACAGAGGGGGGCAGGCGGCAAATGGGGGAGAGCGAAAGGGTGTCTTCGCGAAGTGATACCTGGGGTGCTGCTGCGTGTGCGCGCGCGTTGTTGGCGTTGGCGCTCGTGTTGCAAAGGGGAAGGGGTGGGGGAGGCGTGCATGGTGGAGGGGGGAGAAGAACAGAGAGAGACAAACAGAGGTGGGGGTGTGCAGTGAGGCGACGGGCAAGCGAGGGTGCGAAGCGTGCACAGCAGCATCACATGCAGGCACACGCGCAGTCGTGGTGGAGAGGGCACCGGCGGGGCACACAGCCGCCCACACAGGGAAGGGGGTGCCCTCCTGCCGCCACGGTGTGCAGCTACCCTCGGCGGCAGAGGACCGAGGAGAGGCGAACAAGAGCATGCAAGGCAGTGGGTGAGAGGAGCGCGAGAGGCCACAGGAAGACCATCGGCGGAAACAGGCGAGTGCGAGGCAGCAACGCACGCAGACGCGGCACCCCACCCCCCGCTCCTCGCAGCGCACCACAGGCGCCTCACTCGCCCGCAGCGCTCCGCTCCCTCACTTCACCCCGCTGCGGTGGCCACGCGCGTGAGAGAGGCAGAGAGCCTCACGGCGAGGGTGCGAAGGCGGGTGCGCAGTCGTGCCTGCCCCGCCCCCTCCCCATCGCTGTCTTCTCGCTGCGCCACCGTGTGCCCGTCTCGCCCTCCATCTCGGCAAGGCGGAGGCAGTCGCCCACTTCCCAAGCGAGCACCAGCTCGCGCGCACGCACATGCGCAACAGCATACGCATCGGCAAGAGCACGGCGCAGCACTGTCGTGGCACACAGGCACGCAGGGCGGAGGGCGGAGGGCGGAGGGGACGCTGGGTGCGAGGGGCAGACACGAGAGGCGTGGAGCGAGAGAGGTGAGGCGCGAGAGGGAACGCAGACTCTATCCTATTGACCGTTGAGCGAAAGGGGAGAAGGGGACAGAGATGCCTAAGCAAAACACAGAGAAAGCACAAGCAATACAAAACACCACGCACCCGGCTGGATGGACAGGTGGAGGGGAGGGCGTCAACGAGGGAGGAGAGCGGCACCGCACGCCGCGCTCGCCCTCCGCTGCCGCACACACACACACACCCTCACTCACACACAGGCAAAAGACAGGGGGAGGGGTGTAGAAAAGAAAGCACAGAGAGAGGGGAAGAAGTGAAACCAACATAAACAAAGGGAGCAACAAAGACAAAGGCGTCGCCGCCCTGGGGCCGTGCACGTGTGGGCGTGGCGTGCGCGGCGGAGGGAGCACGCGCCTGCGCAGCAGAGACCAGACCCGCCAGGCGGCACACGCGCACGCACACCGCACAGCCCTGCCACGACCAGCAGCAGGGGGGCAGTATGGGTGCATGCCGGAGGTGCTGGCCAGGTCCGGGCCTGTGAGGCCCTGCGCCATGCCTCGTCCTCCCGCGCTTGCACCCGCGGCCCGGCACCCTATGCTGCGGTCACACTCCACTCCGGTGTCCGTGGCATTCAGGGGAGGGGGTCATCAGGCCATGCACGAAGGGCACAGAGAAAGCCGCGAGCAGCGCAGGAGAGGCAAAGCCGCAGAAGGGCGCAGCGAGGGTGCCTGACCACTCTCTCCGCGTCGCCGGGGCCCGCTCTCGCCCCCTGCAAGGGCCAGGAGCACGGGGGAGTCGCAGCAGCGCCACAAGGGCGGGGCGGCGTCCCACGCAGGAGGGGAAGGGGCGGCCGCCAGAAGGTGGCGAGGCGCCGGAGGCACGGGCGGGCCCGCCGCCGCCAAGCGCAGCCCGCCGTGCAGGCAAAGCAGGCAAGCAAGGCTTAGCAGGGAACGCACAAACGCATGAAGAGGGACGCTTAGAACGGAAGGCAGAGGCGCACGGGAGAACCCACCAAAGCAGTGCTCGTGCATTCCTTCCGCCACGCGCCGCTCTGCCGTGGGCAAGTCGGAACGCGCTCACACGCACCGCGCCAGCGCGTGAGGGGGGAGCAGCTCGTTAGGATGCGCGCACACCGAGGGCCCTACAAATAGGTGAAGGGAAAGACACGCGACAGCAGAGGCAGCGCCAGCGGATCCCAGCGACGCGGGATGGGGGCGGAGAGCGCCGCACACGGGTGCACGGGGAGGGCGGTGACAGAGACGCCGGCGGCAAGCAGGCACGAGCACCCATGGTGTTCGCTCCCCTCCTTCGCGCTCGCACCAACTCCGCCAAGGGGGCGTCGCGGTGGGGGATGCCACGCCGCCGTCAGGGTCGACCACCGCTTCCTCCGGTTCTACCCACCGCATTGTGTGTTCTACGGCTCTGGGGCTGTTTCTCCCACATCAGTCTCGCGCCTAGAATGGCAGCAGCAAGGAGACAATGTTGAGGATATCCAGGATCCACGCCAGCACGAAGAGAGTAAAACCAGAACCATAAACGTCGGTGCGCTTCTCTTCCGGACAGTAGAAGCCCTCGTACCTGGTGTACGTCACCACCATGGCTGCCCAGACAACGCACACGGTGACGGCGCCCATAATGTTCAGCGCCAGGCAGACCCAGCGGAGGTAAGAACAGCAGAACAGCAGAATGACGCCCAGGACGAACGCCGCGCAGTACACGAAGATGGAGATCACAGCGAACGCCTGAGCAACGCGGAAACGGTTGAGGCGGGATGGGCAAGTACTCCACTGTTCAGCAAAACTTAGACCGTACTCGGTCGAAAAGAGACCCTTCTTTAAACCCCACAGGGTCGTCGCAATGACATCATTCGGGGTACGCGACGTACCGGCTAGACGGAACATGTCGAGCGGCGTCCCGAACAGCACAAAGAAGAAGGCAAAGAACTGTACGACCGCGTAGAGAATGAGACCAATGCGGTTGTTGAACAGCGACACTTCTAAGTCGGAATCCCTGCTATGCTTCTCGGTGGTCGCGGTCTCCGCGACACTAGGCTCCTTAGACTTCTCGGAAGAGAGGTTCGACATTGCCGAGAATAATGCGGGGGTCGGGGTTGTGCTGCAGTGCAAACAGAGGGGGGCAGGCGGCAAATGGGGGAGAGCGAAAGGGTGTCTTCGCGAAGTGATACCTGGGGTGCTGCTGCGTGTGCGCGCGCGTTGTTGGCGTTGGCGCTCGTGTTGCAAAGGGGAAGGGGTGGGGGAGGCGTGCATGGTGGAGGGGGGAGAAGAACAGAGAGAGACAAACAGAGGTGGGGGTGTGCAGTGAGGCGACGGGCAAGCGAGGGTGCGAAGCGTGCACAGCAGCATCACATGCAGGCACACGCGCAGTCGTGGTGGAGAGGGCACCGGCGGCGGCACACAGCCGCCCACACAGGGAAGGGGGTGCCCTCCTGCCGCCACGGTGTGCAGCTACCCTCGGCGGCAGAGGACCGAGGAGAGGCGAACAAGAGCATGCAAGGCAGTGGGTGAGAGGAGCGCGAGAGGCCACAGGAAGACCATCGGCGGAAACAGGCGAGTGCGAGGCAGCAACGCACGCAGACGCGGCACCCCACCCCCCGCTCCTCGCAGCGCACCACAGGCGCCTCACTCGCCCGCAGCGCTCCGCTCCCTCACTTCACCCCGCTGCGGTGGCCACGCGCGTGAGAGAGGCAGAGAGCCTCACGGCGAGGGTGCGAAGGCGGGTGCGCAGTCGTGCCTGCCCCGCCCCCTCCCCATCGCTGTCTTCTCGCTGCGCCACCGTGTGCCCGTCTCGCCCTCCATCTCGGCAAGGCGGAGGCAGTCGCCCACTTCCCAAGCGAGCACCAGCTCGCGCGCACGCACATGCGCAACAGCATACGCATCGGCAAGAGCACGGCGCAGCACTGTCGTGGCACACAGGCACGCAGGGCGGAGGGCGGAGGGCGGAGGGGACGCTGGGTGCGAGGGGCAGACACGAGAGGCGTGGAGCGAGAGAGGTGAGGCGCGAGAGGGAACGCAGACTCTATCCTATTGACCGTTGAGCGAAAGGGGAGAAGGGGACAGAGATGCCTAAGCAAAACACAGAGAAAGCACAAGCAATGCAAAACACCACGCACCCGGCTGGATGGACAGGTGGAGGGGAGGGCGTCAACGAGGGGAGGAGAGCGGCACCGCACGCCGCGCTCGCCCTCCGCTGCCGCACACACACACACACCCTCACTCACACACAGGCAAAAGACAGGGGGAGGGGTGTAGAAAAGAAAGCACAGAGAGAGGGGAAGAAGTGAAACCAACTTAAGACAAAGGGAGCAACAAAGACAAAGGCGTCGCCGCCCTGGGGCCGTGCACGTGTGGGCGTGGCGTGCGCGGCGGAGGGAGCACGCGCCTGCGCAGCAGAGACCAGACCCGCCAGGCGGCACACGCGCACGCACACCGCACAGCCCTGCCACGACCAGCAGCAGGGGGGCAGTATGGGTGCATGCCGGAGGTGCTGCAGGCAGCGGGCCAGCTGCAGGTCCGGGCACTGTGAGGCCCTGCGCCATGCCTCGTCCTCCCGCGCTTGCACCCGCGGCCCGGCACCCTATGCTGCGGTCACACTCCACTCCGGTGTCCGTGGCATTCAGGGGAGGGGGTCATCAGGCCATGCACGAAGGGCACAGAGAAAGCCGCGAGCAGCGCAGGAGAGGCAAAGCCGCAGAAGGGCGCAGCGAGGGTGCCTGACCACTCTCTCCGCGTCGCCGGGGCCCGCTCTCGCCCCCTGCAAGGGCCAGGAGCACGGGGGAGTCGCAGCAGCGCCACAAGGGCGGGGCGGCGTCCCACGCAGGAGGGGAAGGGGCGGCCGCCAGAAGGTGGCGAGGCGCCGGAGGCACGGGCGGGCCCGCCGCCGCCAAGCGCAGCCCGCCGTGCAGGCAAAGCAGGCAAGCAAGGCTTAGCAGGGAACGCACAAACGCATGAAGAGGGACGCTTAGAACGGAAGGCAGAGGCGCACGGGAGAACCCACCAAAGCAGTGCTCGTGCATTCCTTCCGCCACGCGCCGCTCTGCCGTGGGCAAGTCGGAACGCGCTCACACGCACCGCGCCAGCGCGTGAGGGGGGAGCAGCTCGTTAGGATGCGCGCACACCGAGGGCCCTACAAATAGGTGAAGGGAAAGACACGCGACAGCAGAGGCAGCGCCAGCGGATCCCAGCGACGCGGGATGGGGGCGGAGAGCGCCGCACACGGGTGCACGGGGAGGGCGGTGACAGAGACGCCGGCGGCAAGCAGGCACGAGCACCCATGGTGTTCGCTCCCCTCCTTCGCGCTCGCACCAACTCCGCCAAGGGGGCGTCGCGGTGGGGGATGCCACGCCGCCGTCAGGGTCGACCACCGCTTCCTCCGGTTCTACCCACCGCATTGTGTGTTCTACGGCTCTGGGGCTGTTTCTCCCACATCAGTCTCGCGCCTAGAATGGCAGCAGCAAGGAGACAATGTTGAGGACATCCAGGATCCACGCCAGCACGAAGAGAGTAAAACCAGAACCATAAACATCGATACGCTTCTCTTCCGGACAGTAGAAGCCCTCGTACCTGTAGTACGTCACCACCATGGCTGCCCAGACAACGCACACGGTGACGGCGCCCATAATGTTGAGCGCCAGGCAGACCCAGCGGAGGTAAGAACAGCAGAACAGCAGAATGACGCCCAGGACGAACGCCGCGCAGTACACGAAGATGGAGATCACAGCGAACACCTGAGCAACGCGGAAACGGTTGAGGCGGGATGGGCAAGTACTCCACTGTTCAGCAAAACTTAGACCGTACTGGGTCATAAAGAGACCCTTCTTTAAACCCCACAGGGTCGTCGCAATGACCTCACTCGGGGCACGCGACGTACCGGCTAGACGGAACATGTCGAGCGGCGTCCCGAACAGCACAAAGATGAAGGCAAAGAACTGTACGACCGCGTAGAGAATGAGACCAATGCGGTTGTTGAACAGCGACACTTCTAAGTCGGAATCCCTGCTATGCTTCTCGGTGGTCGCGGTCTCCGCGACACTAGGCTCCTTAGACTTCTCGGAAGAGAGGTTCGACATTGCCGAGAATAATGCGGGGGTCGGGGTTGTGCTGCAGTGCAAACAGAGGGGGGCAGGCGGCAAATGGGGGAGAGCGAAAGGGTGTCTTCGCGAAGTGATACCTGGGGTGCTGCTGCGTGTGCGCGCGCGTTGTTGGCGTTGGCGCTCGTGTTGCAAAGGGGAAGGGGTGGGGGAGGCGTGCATGGTGGAGGGGGGAGAAGAACAGAGAGAGACAAACAGAGGTGGGGGTGTGCAGTGAGGCGACGGGCAAGCGAGGGTGCGAAGCGTGCACAGCAGCATCACATGCAGGCACACGCGCAGTCGTGGTGGAGAGGGCACCGGCGGCGGCACACAGCCGCCCACACAGGGAAGGGGGTGCCCTCCTGCCGCCACGGTGTGCAGCTACCCTCGGCGGCAGAGGACCGAGGAGAGGCGACAAGAGCATGCAAGGCAGTGGGTGAGAGGAGCGCGAGAGGCCACAGGAAGACCATCGGCGGAAACAGGCGAGTGCGAGGCAGCAACGCACGCAGACGCGGCACCCCACCCCCCGCTCCTCGCAGCGCACCACAGGCGCCTCACTCGCCCGCAGCGCTCCGCTCCCTCACTTCACCCCGCTGCGGTGGCCACGCGCGTGAGAGAGGCAGAGAGCCTCACGGCGAGGGTGCGAAGGCGGGTGCGCAGTCGTGCCTGCCCCGCCCCCTCCCCATCGCTGTCTTCTCGCTGCGCCACCGTGTGCCCGTCTCGCCCTCCATCTCGGCAAGGCGGAGGCAGTCGCCCACTTCCCAAGCGAGCACCAGCTCGCGCGCACGCACATGCGCAACAGCATACGCATCGGCAAGAGCACGGCGCAGCACTGTCGTGGCACACAGGCACGCAGGGCGGAGGGCGGAGGGCGGAGGGGACGCTGGGTGCGAGGGGCAGACACGAGAGGCGTGGAGCGAGAGAGGTGAGGCGCGAGAGGGAACGCAGACTCTATCCTATTGACCGTTGAGCGAAAGGGGAGAAGGGGACAGAGATGCCTAAGCAAAACACAGAGAAAGCACAAGCAATGCAAAACACCACGCACCCGGCTGGATGGACAGGTGGAGGGGAGGGCGTCAACGAGGGGAGGAGAGCGGCACCGCACGCCGCGCTCGCCCTCCGCTGCCACACACACACACACACACCCTCACTCACACACAGGCAAAAGACAGGGGGAGGGGTGTAGAAAAGAAAGCACAGAGAGAGGGGAAGAAGTGAAACCAACTTAAGACAAAGGGAGCAACAAAGACAAAGGCGTCGCCGCCCTGGGGCCGTGCACGTGTGGGCGTGGCGTGCGCGGCGGAGGGAGCACGCGCCTGCGCAGCAGAGACCAGACCCGCCAGGCGGCACACGCGCACGCACACCGCACAGCCCTGCCACGACCAGCAGCAGGGGGGCAGTATGGGTGCATGCCGGAGGTGCTGCAGGCAGCGGGCCAGCTGCAGGTCCGGGCACTGTGAGGCCCTGCGCCATGCCTCGTCCTCCCGCGCTTGCACCCGCGGCCCGGCACCCTATGCTGCGGTCACACTCCACTCCGGTGTCCGTGGCATTCAGGGGAGGGGGTCATCAGGCCATGCACGAAGGGCACAGAGAAAGCCGCGAGCAGCGCAGGAGAGGCAAAGCCGCAGAAGGGCGCAGCGAGGGTGCCTGACCACTCTCTCCGCGTCGCCGGGGCCCGCTCTCGCCCCCTGCAAGGGCCAGGAGCACGGGGGAGTCGCAGCAGCGCCACAAGGGCGGGGCGGCGTCCCACGCAGGAGGGGAAGGGGCGGCCGCCAGAAGGTGGCGAGGCGCCGGAGGCACGGGCGGGCCCGCCGCCGCCAAGCGCAGCCCGCCGTGCAGGCAAAGCAGGCAAGCAAGGCTTAGCAGGGAACGCACAAACGCATGAAGAGGGACGCTTAGAACGGAAGGCAGAGGCGCACGGGAGAACCCACCAAAGCAGTGCTCGTGCATTCCTTCCGCCACGCGCCGCTCTGCCGTGGGCAAGTCGGAACGCGCTCACACGCACCGCGCCAGCGCGTGAGGGGGGAGCAGCTCGTTAGGATGCGCGCACACCGAGGGCCCTACAAATAGGTGAAGGGAAAGACACGCGACAGCAGAGGCAGCGCCAGCGGATCCCAGCGACGCGGGATGGGGGCGGAGAGCGCCGCACACGGGTGCACGGGGAGGGCGGTGACAGAGACGCCGGCGGCAAGCAGGCACGAGCACCCATGGTGTTCGCTCCCCTCCTTCGCGCTCGCACCAACTCCGCCAAGGGGGCGTCGCGGTGGGGGATGCCACGCCGCCGTCAGGGTCGACCACCGCTTCCTCCGGTTCTACCCACCGCATTGTGTGTTCTACGGCTCTGGGGCTGTTTCTCCCACATCAGTCTCGCGCCTAGAATGGCAGCAGCAAGGAGACAATGTTGAGGACATCCAGGATCCACGCCAGCACGAAGAGAGTAAAACCAGAACCATAAACATCGATACGCTTCTCTTCCGGACAGTAGAAGCCCTCGTACCTGTAGTACGTCACCACCATGGCTGCCCAGACAACGCACACGGTGACGGCGCCCATAATGTTGAGCGCCAGGCAGACCCAGCGGAGGTAAGAACAGCAGAACAGCAGAATGACGCCCAGGACGAACGCCGCGCAGTACACGAAGATGGAGATCACAGCGAACACCTGAGCAACGCGGAAACGGTTGAGGCGGGATGGGCAAGTACTCCACTGTTCAGCAAAACTTAGACCGTACTGGGTCATAAAGAGACCCTTCTTTAAACCCCACAGGGTCGTCGCAATGACCTCACTCGGGGCACGCGACGTACCGGCTAGACGGAACATGTCGAGCGGCGTCCCGAACAGCACAAAGATGAAGGCAAAGAACTGTACGACCGCGTAGAGAATGAGACCAATGCGGTTGTTGAACAGCGACACTTCTAAGTCGGAATCCCTGCTATGCTTCTCGGTGGTCGCGGTCTCCGCGACACTAGGCTCCTTAGACTTCTCGGAAGAGAGGTTCGACATTGCCGAGAATAATGCGGGGGTCGGGGTTGTGCTGCAGTGCAAACAGAGGGGGGCAGGCGGCAAATGGGGGAGAGCGAAAGGGTGTCTTCGCGAAGTGATACCTGGGGTGCTGCTGCGTGTGCGCGCGCGTTGTTGGCGTTGGCGCTCGTGTTGCAAAGGGGAAGGGGTGGGGGAGGCGTGCATGGTGGAGGGGGGAGAAGAACAGAGAGAGACAAACAGAGGTGGGGGTGTGCAGTGAGGCGACGGGCAAGCGAGGGTGCGAAGCGTGCACAGCAGCATCACATGCAGGCACACGCGCAGTCGTGGTGGAGAGGGCACCGGCGGCGGCACACAGCCGCCCACACAGGGAAGGGGGTGCCCTCCTGCCGCCACGGTGTGCAGCTACCCTCGGCGGCAGAGGACCGAGGAGAGGCGAGCAAGAGCATGCAAGGCAGTGGGTGAGAGGAGCGCGAGAGGCCACAGGAAGACCATCGGCGGAAACAGGCGAGTGCGAGGCAGCAACGCACGCAGACGCGGCACCCCACCCCCCGCTCCTCGCAGCGCACCACAGGCGCCTCACTCGCCCGCAGCGCTCCGCTCCCTCACTTCACCCCGCTGCGGTGGCCACGCGCGTGAGAGAGGCAGAGAGCCTCACGGCGAGGGTGCGAAGGCGGGTGCGCAGTCGTGCCTGCCCCGCCCCCTCCCCATCGCTGTCTTCTCGCTGCGCCACCGTGTGCCCGTCTCGCCCTCCATCTCGGCAAGGCGGAGGCAGTCGCCCACTTCCCAAGCGAGCACCAGCTCGCGCGCACGCACATGCGCAACAGCATACGCATCGGCAAGAGCACGGCGCAGCACTGTCGTGGCACACAGGCACGCAGGGCGGAGGGCGGAGGGCGGAGGGGACGCTGGGTGCGAGGGGCAGACACGAGAGGCGTGGAGCGAGAGAGGTGAGGCGCGAGAGGGAACGCAGACTCTATCCTATTGACCGTTGAGCGAAAGGGGAGAAGGGGACAGAGATGCCTAAGCAAAACACAGAGAAAGCACAAGCAATGCAAAACACCACGCACCCGGCTGGATGGACAGGTGGAGGGGAGGGCGTCAACGAGGGGAGGAGAGCGGCACCGCACGCCGCGCTCGCCCTCCGCTGCCACACACACACACACACACCCTCACTCACACACAGGCAAAAGACAGGGGGAGGGGTGTAGAAAAGAAAGCACAGAGAGAGGGGAAGAAGTGAAACCAACTTAAGACAAAGGGAGCAACAAAGACAAAGGCGTCGCCGCCCTGGGGCCGTGCACGTGTGGGCGTGGCGTGCGCGGCGGAGGGAGCACGCGCCTGCGCAGCAGAGACCAGACCCGCCAGGCGGCACACGCGCACGCACACCGCACAGCCCTGCCACGACCAGCAGCAGGGGGGCAGTATGGGTGCATGCCGGAGGTGCTGCAGGCAGCGGGCCAGCTGCAGGTCCGGGCACTGTGAGGCCCTGCGCCATGCCTCGTCCTCCCGCGCTTGCACCCGCGGCCCGGCACCCTATGCTGCGGTCACACTCCACTCCGGTGTCCGTGGCATTCAGGGGAGGGGGTCATCAGGCCATGCACGAAGGGCACAGAGAAAGCCGCGAGCAGCGCAGGAGAGGCAAAGCCGCAGAAGGGCGCAGCGAGGGTGCCTGACCACTCTCTCCGCGTCGCCGGGGCCCGCTCTCGCCCCCTGCAAGGGCCAGGAGCACGGGGGAGTCGCAGCAGCGCCACAAGGGCGGGGCGGCGTCCCACGCAGGAGGGGAAGGGGCGGCCGCCAGAAGGTGGCGAGGCGCCGGAGGCACGGGCGGGCCCGCCGCCGCCAAGCGCAGCCCGCCGTGCAGGCAAAGCAGGCAAGCAAGGCTTAGCAGGGAACGCACAAACGCATGAAGAGGGACGCTTAGAACGGAAGGCAGAGGCGCACGGGAGAACCCACCAAAGCAGTGCTCGTGCATTCCTTCCGCCACGCGCCGCTCTGCCGTGGGCAAGTCGGAACGCGCTCACACGCACCGCGCCAGCGCGTGAGGGGGGAGCAGCTCGTTAGGATGCGCGCACACCGAGGGCCCTACAAATAGGTGAAGGGAAAGACACGCGACAGCAGAGGCAGCGCCAGCGGATCCCAGCGACGCGGGATGGGGGCGGAGAGCGCCGCACACGGGTGCACGGGGAGGGCGGTGACAGAGACGCCGGCGGCAAGCAGGCACGAGCACCCATGGTGTTCGCTCCCCTCCTTCGCGCTCGCACCAACTCCGCCAAGGGGGCGTCGCGGTGGGGGATGCCACGCCGCCGTCAGGGTCGACCACCGCTTCCTCCGGTTCTACCCACCGCATTGTGTGTTCTACGGCTCTGGGGCTGTTTCTCCCACATCAGTCTCGCGCCTAGAATGGCAGCAGCAAGGAGACAATGTTGAGGACATCCAGGATCCACGCCAGCACGAAGAGAGTAAAACCAGAACCATAAACATCGATACGCTTCTCTTCCGGACAGTAGAAGCCCTCGTACCTGTAGTACGTCACCACCATGGCTGCCCAGACAACGCACACGGTGACGGCGCCCATAATGTTGAGCGCCAGGCAGACCCAGCGGAGGTAAGAACAGCAGAACAGCAGAATGACGCCCAGGACGAACGCCGCGCAGTACACGAAGATGGAGATCACAGCGAACACCTGAGCAACGCGGAAACGGTTGAGGCGGGATGGGCAAGTACTCCACTGTTCAGCAAAACTTAGACCGTACTGGGTCATAAAGAGACCCTTCTTTAAACCCCACAGGGTCGTCGCAATGACCTCACTCGGGGCACGCGACGTACCGGCTAGACGGAACATGTCGAGCGGCGTCCCGAACAGCACAAAGATGAAGGCAAAGAACTGTACGACCGCGTAGAGAATGAGACCAATGCGGTTGTTGAACAGCGACACTTCTAAGTCGGAATCCCTGCTATGCTTCTCGGTGGTCGCGGTCTCCGCGACACTAGGCTCCTTAGACTTCTCGGAAGAGAGGTTCGACATTGCCGAGAATAATGCGGGGGTCGGGGTTGTGCTGCAGTGCAAACAGAGGGGGGCAGGCGGCAAATGGGGGAGAGCGAAAGGGTGTCTTCGCGAAGTGATACCTGGGGTGCTGCTGCGTGTGCGCGCGCGTTGTTGGCGTTGGCGCTCGTGTTGCAAAGGGGAAGGGGTGGGGGAGGCGTGCATGGTGGAGGGGGGAGAAGAACAGAGAGAGACAAACAGAGGTGGGGGTGTGCAGTGAGGCGACGGGCAAGCGAGGGTGCGAAGCGTGCACAGCAGCATCACATGCAGGCACACGCGCAGTCGTGGTGGAGAGGGCACCGGCGGCGGCACACAGCCGCCCACACAGGGAAGGGGGTGCCCTCCTGCCGCCACGGTGTGCAGCTACCCTCGGCGGCAGAGGACCGAGGAGAGGCGAGCAAGAGCATGCAAGGCAGTGGGTGAGAGGAGCGCGAGAGGCCACAGGAAGACCATCGGCGGAAACAGGCGAGTGCGAGGCAGCAACGCACGCAGACGCGGCACCCCACCCCCCGCTCCTCGCAGCGCACCACAGGCGCCTCACTCGCCCGCAGCGCTCCGCTCCCTCACTTCACCCCGCTGCGGTGGCCACGCGCGTGAGAGAGGCAGAGAGCCTCACGGCGAGGGTGCGAAGGCGGGTGCGCAGTCGTGCCTGCCCCGCCCCCTCCCCATCGCTGTCTTCTCGCTGCGCCACCGTGTGCCCGTCTCGCCCTCCATCTCGGCAAGGCGGAGGCAGTCGCCCACTTCCCAAGCGAGCACCAGCTCGCGCGCACGCACATGCGCAACAGCATACGCATCGGCAAGAGCACGGCGCAGCACTGTCGTGGCACACAGGCACGCAGGGCGGAGGGCGGAGGGCGGAGGGGACGCTGGGTGCGAGGGGCAGACACGAGAGGCGTGGAGCGAGAGAGGTGAGGCGCGAGAGGGAACGCAGACTCTATCCTATTGACCGTTGAGCGAAAGGGGAGAAGGGGACAGAGATGCCTAAGCAAAACACAGAGAAAGCACAAGCAATGCAAAACACCACGCACCCGGCTGGATGGACAGGTGGAGGGGAGGGCGTCAACGAGGGGAGGAGAGCGGCACCGCACGCCGCGCTCGCCCTCCGCTGCCACACACACACACACACACCCTCACTCACACACAGGCAAAAGACAGGGGGAGGGGTGTAGAAAAGAAAGCACAGAGAGAGGGGAAGAAGTGAAACCAACTTAAGACAAAGGGAGCAACAAAGACAAAGGCGTCGCCGCCCTGGGGCCGTGCACGTGTGGGCGTGGCGTGCGCGGCGGAGGGAGCACGCGCCTGCGCAGCAGAGACCAGACCCGCCAGGCGGCACACGCGCACGCACACCGCACAGCCCTGCCACGACCAGCAGCAGGGGGGCAGTATGGGTGCATGCCGGAGGTGCTGCAGGCAGCGGGCCAGCTGCAGGTCCGGGCACTGTGAGGCCCTGCGCCATGCCTCGTCCTCCCGCGCTTGCACCCGCGGCCCGGCACCCTATGCTGCGGTCACACTCCACTCCGGTGTCCGTGGCATTCAGGGGAGGGGGTCATCAGGCCATGCACGAAGGGCACAGAGAAAGCCGCGAGCAGCGCAGGAGAGGCAAAGCCGCAGAAGGGCGCAGCGAGGGTGCCTGACCACTCTCTCCGCGTCGCCGGGGCCCGCTCTCGCCCCCTGCAAGGGCCAGGAGCACGGGGGAGTCGCAGCAGCGCCACAAGGGCGGGGCGGCGTCCCACGCAGGAGGGGAAGGGGCGGCCGCCAGAAGGTGGCGAGGCGCCGGAGGCACGGGCGGGCCCGCCGCCGCCAAGCGCAGCCCGCCGTGCAGGCAAAGCAGGCAAGCAAGGCTTAGCAGGGAACGCACAAACGCATGAAGAGGGACGCTTAGAACGGAAGGCAGAGGCGCACGGGAGAACCCACCAAAGCAGTGCTCGTGCATTCCTTCCGCCACGCGCCGCTCTGCCGTGGGCAAGTCGGAACGCGCTCACACGCACCGCGCCAGCGCGTGAGGGGGAGCAGCTCGTTAGGATGCGCGCACACCGAGGGCCCTACAAATAGGTGAAGGGAAAGACACGCGACAGCAGAGGCAGCGCCAGCGGATCCCAGCGACGCGGGATGGGGGCGGAGAGCGCCGCACACGGGTGCACGGGGAGGGCGGTGACAGAGACGCCGGCGGCAAGCAGGCACGAGCACCCATGGTGTTCGCTCCCCTCCTTCGCGCTCGCACCAACTCCGCCAAGGGGGCGTCGCGGTGGGGGATGCCACGCCGCCGTCAGGGTCGACCACCGCTTCCTCCGGTTCTACCCACCGCATTGTGTGTTCTACGGCTCTGGGGCTGTTTCTCCCACATCAGTCTCGCGCCTAGAATGGCAGCAGCAAGGAGACAATGTTGAGGACATCCAGGATCCACGCCAGCACGAAGAGAGTAAAACCAGAACCATAAACATCGATACGCTTCTCTTCCGGACAGTAGAAGCCCTCGTACCTGTAGTACGTCACCACCATGGCTGCCCAGACAACGCACACGGTGACGGCGCCCATAATGTTGAGCGCCAGGCAGACCCAGCGGAGGTAAGAACAGCAGAACAGCAGAATGACGCCCAGGACGAACGCCGCGCAGTACACGAAGATGGAGATCACAGCGAACACCTGAGCAACGCGGAAACGGTTGAGGCGGGATGGGCAAGTACTCCACTGTTCAGCAAAACTTAGACCGTACTGGGTCATAAAGAGACCCTTCTTTAAACCCCACAGGGTCGTCGCAATGACCTCACTCGGGGCACGCGACGTACCGGCTAGACGGAACATGTCGAGCGGCGTCCCGAACAGCACAAAGATGAAGGCAAAGAACTGTACGACCGCGTAGAGAATGAGACCAATGCGGTTGTTGAACAGCGACACTTCTAAGTCGGAATCCCTGCTATGCTTCTCGGTGGTCGCGGTCTCCGCGACACTAGGCTCCTTAGACTTCTCGGAAGAGAGGTTCGACATTGCCGAGAATAATGCGGGGGTCGGGGTTGTGCTGCAGTGCAAACAGAGGGGGGCAGGCGGCAAATGGGGGAGAGCGAAAGGGTGTCTTCGCGAAGTGATACCTGGGGTGCTGCTGCGTGTGCGCGCGCGTTGTTGGCGTTGGCGCTCGTGTTGCAAAGGGGAAGGGGTGGGGGAGGCGTGCATGGTGGAGGGGGGAGAAGAACAGAGAGAGACAAACAGAGGTGGGGGTGTGCAGTGAGGCGACGGGCAAGCGAGGGTGCGAAGCGTGCACAGCAGCATCACATGCAGGCACACGCGCAGTCGTGGTGGAGAGGGCACCGGCGGCGGCACACAGCCGCCCACACAGGGAAGGGGGTGCCCTCCTGCCGCCACGGTGTGCAGCTACCCTCGGCGGCAGAGGACCGAGGAGAGGCGAGCAAGAGCATGCAAGGCAGTGGGTGAGAGGAGCGCGAGAGGCCACAGGAAGACCATCGGCGGAAACAGGCGAGTGCGAGGCAGCAACGCACGCAGACGCGGCACCCCACCCCCCGCTCCTCGCAGCGCACCACAGGCGCCTCACTCGCCCGCAGCGCTCCGCTCCCTCACTTCACCCCGCTGCGGTGGCCACGCGCGTGAGAGAGGCAGAGAGCCTCACGGCGAGGGTGCGAAGGCGGGTGCGCAGTCGTGCCTGCCCCGCCCCCTCCCCATCGCTGTCTTCTCGCTGCGCCACCGTGTGCCCGTCTCGCCCTCCATCTCGGCAAGGCGGAGGCAGTCGCCCACTTCCCAAGCGAGCACCAGCTCGCGCGCACGCACATGCGCAACAGCATACGCATCGGCAAGAGCACGGCGCAGCACTGTCGTGGCACACAGGCACGCAGGGCGGAGGGCGGAGGGCGGAGGGGACGCTGGGTGCGAGGGGCAGACACGAGAGGCGTGGAGCGAGAGAGGTGAGGCGCGAGAGGGAACGCAGACTCTATCCTATTGACCGTTGAGCGAAAGGGGAGAAGGGGACAGAGATGCCTAAGCAAAACACAGAGAAAGCACAAGCAATGCAAAACACCACGCACCCGGCTGGATGGACAGGTGGAGGGGAGGGCGTCAACGAGGGGAGGAGAGCGGCACCGCACGCCGCGCTCGCCCTCCGCTGCCACACACACACACACACACCCTCACTCACACACAGGCAAAAGACAGGGGGAGGGGTGTAGAAAAGAAAGCACAGAGAGAGGGGAAGAAGTGAAACCAACTTAAGACAAAGGGAGCAACAAAGACAAAGGCGTCGCCGCCCTGGGGCCGTGCACGTGTGGGCGTGGCGTGCGCGGCGGAGGGAGCACGCGCCTGCGCAGCAGAGACCAGACCCGCCAGGCGGCACACGCGCACGCACACCGCACAGCCCTGCCACGACCAGCAGCAGGGGGGCAGTATGGGTGCATGCCGGAGGTGCTGCAGGCAGCGGGCCAGCTGCAGGTCCGGGCACTGTGAGGCCCTGCGCCATGCCTCGTCCTCCCGCGCTTGCACCCGCGGCCCGGCACCCTATGCTGCGGTCACACTCCACTCCGGTGTCCGTGGCATTCAGGGGAGGGGGTCATCAGGCCATGCACGAAGGGCACAGAGAAAGCCGCGAGCAGCGCAGGAGAGGCAAAGCCGCAGAAGGGCGCAGCGAGGGTGCCTGACCACTCTCTCCGCGTCGCCGGGGCCCGCTCTCGCCCCCTGCAAGGGCCAGGAGCACGGGGGAGTCGCAGCAGCGCCACAAGGGCGGGGCGGCGTCCCACGCAGGAGGGGAAGGGGCGGCCGCCAGAAGGTGGCGAGGCGCCGGAGGCACGGGCGGGCCCGCCGCCGCCAAGCGCAGCCCGCCGTGCAGGCAAAGCAGGCAAGCAAGGCTTAGCAGGGAACGCACAAACGCATGAAGAGGGACGCTTAGAACGGAAGGCAGAGGCGCACGGGAGAACCCACCAAAGCAGTGCTCGTGCATTCCTTCCGCCACGCGCCGCTCTGCCGTGGGCAAGTCGGAACGCGCTCACACCGAGGGCCCTACAAATAGGTGAAGGGAAAGACACGCGACAGCAGAGGCAGCGCCAGCGGATCCCAGCGACGCGGGATGGGGGCGGAGAGCGCCGCACACGGGTGCACGGGGAGGGCGGTGACAGAGACGCCGGCGGCAAGCAGGCACGAGCACCCATGGTGTTCGCTCCCCTCCTTCGCGCTCGCACCAACTCCGCCAAGGGGGCGTCGCGGTGGGGGATGCCACGCCGCCGTCAGGGTCGACCACCGCTTCCTCCGGTTCTACCCACCGCATTGTGTGTTCTACGGCTCTGGGGCTGTTTCTCCCACATCAGTCTCGCGCCTAGAATGGCAGCAGCAAGGAGACAATGTTGAGGACATCCAGGATCCACGCCAGCACGAAGAGAGTAAAACCAGAACCATAAACATCGATACGCTTCTCTTCCGGACAGTAGAAGCCCTCGTACCTGTAGTACGTCACCACCATGGCTGCCCAGACAACGCACACGGTGACGGCGCCCATAATGTTGAGCGCCAGGCAGACCCAGCGGAGGTAAGAACAGCAGAACAGCAGAATGACGCCCAGGACGAACGCCGCGCAGTACACGAAGATGGAGATCACAGCGAACACCTGAGCAACGCGGAAACGGTTGAGGCGGGATGGGCAAGTACTCCACTGTTCAGCAAAACTTAGACCGTACTGGGTCATAAAGAGACCCTTCTTTAAACCCCACAGGGTCGTCGCAATGACCTCACTCGGGGCACGCGACGTACCGGCTAGACGGAACATGTCGAGCGGCGTCCCGAACAGCACAAAGATGAAGGCAAAGAACTGTACGACCGCGTAGAGAATGAGACCAATGCGGTTGTTGAACAGCGACACTTCTAAGTCGGAATCCCTGCTATGCTTCTCGGTGGTCGCGGTCTCCGCGACACTAGGCTCCTTAGACTTCTCGGAAGAGAGGTTCGACATTGCCGAGAATAATGCGGGGGTCGGGGTTGTGCTGCAGTGCAAACAGAGGGGGGCAGGCGGCAAATGGGGGAGAGCGAAAGGGTGTCTTCGCGAAGTGATACCTGGGGTGCTGCTGCGTGTGCGCGCGCGTTGTTGGCGTTGGCGCTCGTGTTGCAAAGGGGAAGGGGTGGGGGAGGCGTGCATGGTGGAGGGGGGAGAAGAACAGAGAGAGACAAACAGAGGTGGGGGTGTGCAGTGAGGCGACGGGCAAGCGAGGGTGCGAAGCGTGCACAGCAGCATCACATGCAGGCACACGCGCAGTCGTGGTGGAGAGGGCACCGGCGGCGGCACACAGCCGCCCACACAGGGAAGGGGGTGCCCTCCTGCCGCCACGGTGTGCAGCTACCCTCGGCGGCAGAGGACCGAGGAGAGGCGAACAAGAGCATGCAAGGCAGTGGGTGAGAGGAGCGCGAGAGGCCACAGGAAGACCATCGGCGGAAACAGGCGAGTGCGAGGCAGCAACGCACGCAGACGCGGCACCCCACCCCCCGCTCCTCGCAGCGCACCACAGGCGCCTCACTCGCCCGCAGCGCTCCGCTCCCTCACTTCACCCCGCTGCGGTGGCCACGCGCGTGAGAGAGGCAGAGAGCCTCACGGCGAGGGTGCGAAGGCGGGTGCGCAGTCGTGCCTGCCCCGCCCCCTCCCCATCACTGTCTTCTCGCTGCGCCACCGTGTGCCCGTCTCGCCCTCCATCTCGGCAAGGCGGAGGCAGTCGCCCACTTCCCAAGCGAGCACCAGCTCGCGCGCACGCACATGCGCAACAGCATACGCATCGGCAAGAGCACGGCGCAGCACTGTCGTGGCACACAGGCACGCAGGGCGGAGGGCGGAGGGCGGAGGGGACGCTGGGTGCGAGGGGCAGACACGAGAGGCGTGGAGCGAGAGAGGTGAGGCGCGAGAGGGAACGCAGACTCTATCCTATTGACCGTTGAGCGAAAGGGGAGAAGGGGACAGAGATGCCTAAGCAAAACACAGAGAAAGCACAAGCAATGCAAAACACCACGCACCCGGCTGGATGGACAGGTGGAGGGGAGGGCGTCAACGAGGGGAGGAGAGCGGCACCGCACGCCGCGCTCGCCCTCCGCTGCCGCACACACACACACACCCTCACTCACACACAGGCAAAAGACAGGGGGAGGGGTGTAGAAAAGAAAGCACAGAGAGAGGGGAAGAAGTGAAACCAACATAAAACAAAGGGAGCAACAAAGACAAAGGCGTCGCCGCCCTGGGGCCGTGCACGTGTGGGCGTGGCGTGCGCGGCGGAGGGAGCACGCGCCTGCGCCCACCTCCGCGTCGCGACTCGCCACTGTCTCCGGTGGCTGCAGAGAAGCACGCACCGTGCAGGCACGAGGTCGCAGCAGAGAAGGGATGGCTGGATGGCGAGGCGCAAGCACACGGAGAGGCGGCGCTGCCAGAAAGCACACGCGCGGCACAGGCCTGCCAAGGACAGGAGCAAGGGAGCCAGGGTTCCCCCACCCCGTCTTCCTCGGGTGCGAGAGGGTGGCAGTGGCGGCTGCGACGCTAAGCGGCACGGCACACGCCGTAGGACGCCGTAACGTATAAAGCAAGGGAGGCAGCGCAGTGCACACGCTCCTCGCCCCGCTTTTCCTTTGAGTTGTGGCGCTCTGCCTGCCTGGCTGCGGTGCAGCAGGCCATCTCCGCGCTGCACCGCACTCAGCGGCGAGCTGGTCAGCCCACATTCTCGCACGACGGCGCAAGCGGCTGCTGCTGTCGTGGAGGCAGCAGGTGGAGCATAGATGCATGGTGGTCGAACTGCGGGGGATGCTGAACAACACCAGGTCCGGGCCTTGTGAGGCCCTGCGGGGGTGCCGTGCTCCTCCCTCCCGCGCTCCAAGCTGTGGCACGCCACCACAGCGGGCGGTGACTCCGCGCACCGGGGTCCGGGGCATTTGGTGGGCTAAATGGGCAAAAAAAAAAAAACAGTGAAAGCAGAACAGCACACGGGAGGGGTGGCAGCAGAGGGGCGCAGCAAGTGAGGACGCACCCCGGCAGAGACCGGTAGGGTCGAGTCACAGAGACCATACGGTCTCCGGTCCCACTGCCGCTGCCTTGGACATCCGCATCGGCTCCCTCTCACCCCGCTACCACCGCCAGCACGCGGCAAGGGGCACACAGCGAAGGGGAGCGTCACAGCTGCTGAGGTGCTGAGCCACGCGCTCGTACAGGCATCACGCAACGTCTCTCCGTGGGCGACGGACGGCGGCGAGCGTGAGAGTCGCGCAGCAAGGGATGGTGACAGAGGCTGCGCAGCAACCGGCGGCAACCCACGCAGGGAGGGGTAGGGGAGGCGCACGCCAGCCAGGAGACGGGCGAGAAGAAGCACAGGGAGGTGCACGACAGCGGCACTATGACACACGCCCAGCGGCGCGGGGGACGCAGTCGAGGTGCGCCACGGCCAGCACGCGTGGACGACGCGAGAGCGCTGGTGGTGTCTCCCGAGAGCCTCCCCGCGGAGCCGCCACGACGAGAGACGTGTGACGAACAGAAAGGGGGGAGGGGCGCGAAGGCAGAGGCAACCACCCGCGGCGCCGGCCTGTCTCCCCCTCTCTTTGTTCTCTTCCTCTCAGTCCGCACTTTTGTTCTCCATCGCGTTTGCAATCTCACCTGAGCCGCTGTCCCGGATCGAGAGCAGCAAGAAGACAATGTTGAGGACATCCAGGCCCCAGGCCAGCGCGAAGAGAACGAAACCGGCACCTAAAATGTAGAACATCTTCACTGCACCACAAGTGATGCCCCCATCCTTGTTGTACGCCACCATCATGGCCACCCAGACAATGCACAAGGTGCCGGCGCCAGCAATGTTCAGTGCCGGGCAGACCCAGCGGAGTCAACGGCAGCAGAACAGCGTGATGAAGCCCAGGACGAACGCAGCGCCGTACAACCACGATGGAGATGATGGCTAACACCTGGGCGGTGCGGAAACGGTTGCGGCGTGCCGCGCAGCACAGCCACAGATCGTCCGAGTTAACTACGTAAACCCTTTTCCTGCGGTGCTTCTTTCAAACCCCATAACGTGATGCGCTGGTCATCAAAAGATGTGAGAATGCCTCTACCCCGACACATGTCGATGGACTTACCCACCAGCACGAACATGAACGCGATGAACTACACCACCACGTAGGTGAAAAGGGCGGCATTCCACGCCATCTTGGCAGACGCTCCACAGTAGACCGGGAACGGCGAGGCAGTGGTGGGCAGCAGAGTGTGCGACGCGGGGGTCGAGGTTGTGCAGCTGAGCGCAGGAGGGGGAGCAGAAGGTGGGGGGAGGCGGGCGAGTAGGCAAGAGCAGCGATCTGCGCGGAGGAATAGCTCGGGTGGTGCGGATTGTTTTGCGTGTGTGTGTGTGTGTGTGTGTGTGTGTGTGTTGGGAGGGCGGTGGTGAAGTGGAGAGGAGAAGGAGAAAATGGAGGGGCGACGAGCATGTGGAATCTATACCACGGGTGCAAAGGGGGGGAGAGTATGCCTCTGCGTCTGCGTGCAGAGGCGCCGGCGCTGCCACCCGCCAATGCCGCCTCATTGCTTCCGAAAACAATGGGCACATCGGCAGCCGCGCGGGAGAACAGGCCGGCACAGCCGGAGGGAACACACAGAGAGCCCGCACCGCAGTAGAGCTCCACTGCACACCCAATCAAGAGCGGAAAGCAATGTGCAGGTGGTGTCAGAAGCGACGAGGTGGTGCATGAGATGGTGCCTCTATATCGGTGCGCACTCCCTCTAACCGCACACACACACGCACACAGTCAGCATCACCGGGCGGCGAAGGGGAATGGCTTGTGGTGGAACAGCGACCCACTCTCTACGGTATTTCACAGCACAGTGTCCACCAGCGTCTGGCTGCGCAGCGCCGTTGCGTCTTCGATGGTGTGCGGTCCCGTTGTCGTGGGGAACGTGGCAGCGCGAAACGAAGCTGCGGGTGGCTGGAGCACATCCCGTGAAGCTGAAGCATTGCATTCAGCAGCTCCCGGCTCGTATGTGTTGCCACCAAACGCGGCACTGACGCACAGTGGTAGACAGTATGCCCGCATCGTTGCTGCTCGCCCCAATGGTGTCGACCAAATGACTAGGACGGGCAGAGTCGACGCTGTGCTGCTCGGGGGCGAATGCCTGCTCGAGGTCGAGCACGGGACCCACGCAGAGGTCAGGGAGCGACAGCCCAGTGCCTGCAATGGGGAGTGACCCGATGGGCACCCCCCCCCACAGCGCGATGGCTCAGCCAACGGTCGGACGCCGGCGCGGGTGCATCCTTGTACACTGCCGCATACCGCCGCCCCGTCGTCAGAAGCCTTGGCCGTTCGTCACGCCTCCTCCACAATGCACAGCAAGCCACCGCACACCTCGACATTGTTTACACCGCGGGCGTCGACATGCACGGACAGCACACCCACCACACATACGGCGCTGCACCACAACACACGGCGCACGAGGGCCCCCCCTCTCCCAGAACTGTACCTCACACCGAAAGCTCCATAGGCCGCCGCGAGCGCACACCCACCCGCTGCAATGGCCACGCAGTTTTGGAGAGGGCACCGACACCTGTCTGGAGCCAATAACCCCGCTTCTACCGCCGGGAGGAGCGTGCAAGCCGCACGGCCGCCAGTCTTGGCGATCGCGCACTTCGCGTACATGCCAGACCGCACACCGACGTAGCCCTCCTTGCCGGCACGGAACCTCCTCGCCTTGTACGCCGGGTACGTCGGGCGCACGCCAATCAGCAGCCCCTCCAGGCCGTCTCACAGCTCTGTCACAGGCAGTAGAGGTTGCGCCGCGCCATAGGGCCACCGACTGCGCTGACCAGGGTCCCACAACGCGAAGTGTGTGCCCGTGCGTGTGTGTGGGCGTGAAGGATCGGCGTTGGCGAGCGAGAAAGCGAGCACACAAACGCCTCAGAGACCCATGCGCAGGGATCGGGCAGCAGAAAGCGCGCTAGAGGCGAGCAGCGCTCTGGGGACCTTCTCCAGCACCGCCGGCGAGAGTGCGTGCACCTACACCGGCGTGCAAACATAAAGAGGGGTGGCAAACGTGTCTGGCATATGCGCCGAGGAGCGAACGCACACACGCGAGACGCGCTCCCTCGGTGTCCGCGAGCCAGCGGGGGCGGCTTTTCCCGCAAGTGCACAGGAAAATCAAAGCTTCCTCGCCTTCACCCGCTCACTTTGCGCGCTCAGACCTCCACATGCCCCTCCCCCGTCTGGGCAGGCGACCAGCTGACGCTCACCTCGCCCACTCCTCCGCCCTCGCTTTGAAGGAAAGGATTCGCCTGTCTTCGTGCCTGCGCCCTTTTCGTTGGCCGCCCGCGCATGGAGAGCACGGGGGGAGGGGGGGTAAGCGCATCTCCGCCAACCCTGCACGCGACCCGCATACTTGTGGGGGCCGCCGGCAGAGAGGACAGGAAAGAGACACCCAAAGGGCAGGAGAACCAATGTCCAGCAGCGCAGCAGCAGTCCTGCATTCCCTCATCGGACGCAGACCCACGCGCACAGACGGTACTCACACCGCAGTCCCCTTGCTCTTCCAGCTAAGGCCACTCGAGCAAGATGGATGACCTCAGCAGGAGCTGCGAGAAGCCGCTGCACATGCGCACATAGGCACAGCAGCCTGGAGCCCTAAGCCACCCGAGAGCACAGCTGCGGGCAGACACAGCGGATGCGCCGACCCTCCTGCTCCCTGCCACATGCGGCAATGCGAAGGCGCCTCACCAAACAAGCACTCACTCTCTCTCTACCAAGCTGAGCGGGACTGTGACAGGGCCAATGCGCTGGCCGACACGACGAGGAACTTGGGCGTCCGTCTATGCGAGGCTCGGGGTGACGGCACTCGTCACAGGCGTTCTCTTGAGCCTCATCCTGCAATGGTCGCAAGAGGGGTGGCTGCGGCGCCGTGGCGCGACACCCACGTCTCCGAGCACGCGGACGTACGCGGGCAGCGCTGCAGCGCATCAGCTGGCACACGAAGAAAGCAGGCATGGGTGAGAAGTGGCCGGGGAACAGCTGCCTCCGCCGGGAGATACGGCGAGGCGGCGACCACTCTCCATCTCCCAGGGACAGGTGTCGCGGGAGTGTGCCATCGAGAAGGTCCAGCGGTACGCCATGGAGAGCGACACGCAGCGGCGCGTAGGCAGCCCGCTATGTCTCACTCCACACAACCCGCCCATCTCCCTCCCCACTCGCGATCTCCCTACTGCGCGTGCCGTCAATAGCGCGAGAGAGTGAAGGGGTGGTGGTGGTAGGCAAGGCGGAGCAACGCGGGGGTACAATCGGGCGTGCGGGCGGGTGGCGACAGAACGGAGGGGACGCACACGCATAGCGCGGGGCACGCCCCTGCTGTCGGAGAGCCGGCACTGGGCGGCCGTGCAGTGCCGTTTCCCCGCACCCGTGCAGCCCACACGCCGAGGAAGCAAGCGCGCGGCAACCTCGCAGAGTGCAAGGTAAACGACGCAGAGCGGCACGAATCGTACCAAGCACCACAGCGCTAATGGTTGCCATCCGCACAGAGGGACAGGTAGGCACACAGACGCTCGCGCAGGCACACACGCCAGACGAAAATGCCTCCTCAACGTGCCGATTCAGCCATTCAGAACGAGCTCTGCTCCGCTGTACCCCGTCCGCCGCGTGGGGCACAGCAACTCCAGGCACGCGTCACAGCAGCGCGCCGACCCAGTCACCTCAGCACCGCCCTCGGCCTCAAACTCCACTCGACCCCGCCCAGCCGGTCGCCCCGTGGCGCCTCCCTCGGAATGACACTCAGGCTCCCCACGTCAGTGGGCGGTCAGGCTCGGGTAGCATGCCCTCCAGTCACGCTGACACGATGTCCAATCATACGGGTGGCACAAACCTGCTCACTGCCGCAGGCCGCCTCGACGCAGTGTCAGCCACGACACGATGGCCAGCATCCCTAGGGACGCATCGCACTAAATGCCTCACGCCAAAGGGCCTTGTGTCCGTCACCGCCAGAGATGGCTCGGCACTGGTAGGGAGAGGGGAGAGGAAGGGGGGCTGCCTTGCTTCCGCGCCCTGGGTCCGCGTGCGGTGGGTCCTGCGATTCCTGCGCACTGGGGTACCTCAGGCTCCCATCATTGAGGATTCCAGAATGTGAACGAACAAACCAAAAAATAGCGAGTGAAAGACAGAGGGGCGGTGAACAGGGTCCAACGAAGAGACAAGGGAAGGAGAAACGCAACACCCCCTGTGCGCGTGCGCGCGTGGGTGGGTGTTCGAAAGACCCACGCAATTGAAAAGAAAACACAACACCAACGGCGACAAGCGAATGGATCGAAACAAAAGGGCGGCAAACAGAATGGGCCAAATGCCTGTACGTGTCGTGGAGTATATGCAGCTGCCTTTGCTCTCGTCTCCTCCTTCCCGCCCTCCTCCGCCGTCCCGAGTAGTCTCTGCCACCATGGCGAGAAAGGAGTTGAGGAGGGTGTGAGAGATGGTGCTGGAGAGGCGCAGGCGTGGTATACCAAAGGCACAGCACAGAAACAGACCTCCCCCGCCCCCCTCCCACACACACACAGAGCCCGAGAGAGGCACGCACTGAGACTTAACGGTCGACATGAGCGGTCCAAGGTGGACACACAACGGGGGGGAACAATTTGGTACCACCATGACAGCGCTACAGGAACACACAACAACAACAACAACAAAAATAAAAACGTAAAGGTGCACCACAACAAAGTGAAGATGCGCTTGAAAAGGGCATCTCCCACCAGTAGGCTGGCAACCAAGTCGGTACTTACTGGGGATGGAGGGTGCACACAGACGCAGACGCTGGTGGTGTACGTGAGTGCCGACTGCACAGGAGTACCAGAGGCACAGACCTACCTGAGCAGACAATGTACCGTGTCGCGCAGCAGCAGCGATGCCGATGGACGCTAGTAGTTCAGTGTCGTCGGCGTGCACGCCTCATCGCGCTGGCTCGGTGGAATAGGCATCTCTAATCGTTGCCCGCGAGGGAGCTGGAGCAGCGGCAGCGGCGGCGGCTGAGGTTGCTGACGGCGCTGCTCATCCTCCTCCTCTCCCTTGCCAGGGTTTGCTGGTACAGCCAGTCGATGTACATCCTGTTGAGTTGTCGTGAACAGCCACATAGAGGCCTCCATGAGCGCACTCACACACCGCAGCGCGTCCACGGTGGCAGTTACCGCACCATCATTTCCGAGTGGCTGCTGCTCTTCCACCTGCAGTCGGCAAAAGCTCTCCGCGCTCTCCGTCCATTGCTGCATTGCCGAGGAACTCGACAACAGCTGAAGCTGCTCGGAAGAGGGCCGGAGGTACTGTAGAACCTGTCGTGCAGTAGGTCGCTGTGTGGGGTCGCTGTGTAGCAGCGCCACGACAAGCCTTACCAAGTCCGCTGAGTATCCGCGGCGGTGCAACATCTCCACCGGCACGCGGCGGCGGAGAGCTAAGAACTGATCACCATTTCGCGGGAGCGGCTGACCGGACATGAGCTCAAAAAGTGACATACCCAGCGAGAACATGTCACCTGCCTTGAAGTGCTGCTTCTCATTCAGCATATCAGCGCATAGGTACCGGCAGTCACCCTCGTCAACGCTCGTTGTGCTCAGTTCGTTGCCTTCGTTCCAGCTGTCGGGGTTCAGGGCAGTGGCCAGCTCGCTACCACCAGGGCCTGTGTAAACGACAGGTCCGCTGTTTGGGTTCACGTGAGTGACACCTCCGACCTCACCAGCCCGTTGGCCTCGTGCTGGGGAGCCGTAGCCGTATCGCGTCACCGGCCTCGGTCGGCCTCGCTCATCCAGCAACACGCTGCAGCCGAAATCAGACAGTTTATACGCACCGTCCCTATCGATTAGGATGTTGTCCGGCTTGAAGTCGACGTGGGCAATGCTAGCGCGGTGCAGTGCATCGAGCGCGATGCTCATATGCACTAGGAATACCTTCACCTCCGCCTCCGGCCAGGGTTCATTCCGGTCCTGTTTCTCATTCGCGACAGATGCGACGGAGCCGCCAGGGCAGTATTCCAGCTGCATGTACATGCGCGGCACCCGGCCTTCCTCCCAGGCAGCAGAGAGCTGCACAATGTGCGGCAGCCCCCGCACCATGCCCATAACAGACCGCTCGCGGCGGTAGCGCCGTTCCATCTCCGGTGTCCGCAGCGGGGGCGACATCTTCACTGCGACGTACTCGCCTGAGCTGATCTCCTTGAATAAGGATACCGTGCCGAAGGAGCCTCTGCCGAGAAGTCTTACTTCGTTGTACTCGGTCAGGATGCGTCGTGCCAAAAAGTTGGAGCACTCGGTGTCAGCCTGCGACATGTCGAGGACGTCCTGCGACGGATGCAGTAGCACCTGAGAGAAGGCATTCGACCCACCAATCTGCTGAGACAGAGTCACAGGCGTGGCGTAGTCAATGATAACGGGGGAGACAGCGCCGATCGCGTTGCCACCGCCGCTGGCGCCCCGATAGACAGTCGTCGGCGGTGACGGCTGCGATGGGAAGGCGTTGTGCACGTTACTGTGGTGGATGCTGCTGGTAAAGCGGCACGCGCCAGTCTGCGCAAAAGGCGTTGTCGGTGTTTCGTCGAGGTCAAGTGCGCTGAACTGCGACAGAACGTCTGCGGACCGCTTCCGACTGCCCTCGCGGCGATAGAGCATGAAGGGCTGCGGAGGAGGGGCGGTCCCCACACCCGACGTGGTGGTCCGTGAGACAGTCCCTGACGCGTGGCTTGTCACCGGGTTGCGGCCGAATCCTCGAAGTGGCGCAGCAATACGCAGGGAAGGCTTTGGCGACGCACCTCCTGCAGTGGCGGAGGCAGACGCTGTAGCAGCACCCAAGACCCAGGCTCCAGTGCTGGCGGCGGCGATGGGCAGTCCGGGACCGGCGCCGATGCCTCCGCTTGGAAGAGTTCCCCTGCTGCCCACTCCTGTGTGGATCGTGCGACGCTGCTTCGCTGGTGGTAACGGTTCGGCAACGAGCACTGTGTCCCCTACGTTGGTGAGTGTCACAGGCGCCGCAGGCGACGCTGATGATACTGCAACGCCGTTAGGCACCGTCATTAAGAGAGGTCGTTGTACCCCTCGGTCACCCCTACTATGATTTCCAACTGTTGTCTCTGCCGTGGATTTGTTGCTACTGCCCGCGTAGCCTCCGTGGATACGTGCAGCATTCGAGGACGCAGATACGTGCGTTTTGGTGGGTTCACCCAGAGAGTGATTCGAGGTTTCACGGGCAACAGCTGAGCGCTTCCCCGCCAGGGTGCCCGCCGTATCTGTGGTCGCCATGGTCGGGGTGGAGGGGATAGGGAGAAGGGAGGCATACAGGGCGGTTCCGCCTCTAACGAGGCCGCCACCTTCCGGCTTCGCGCTCACCGCGCCGCACAGAGGGTCAGGCTGCGGCGCCTCCATCGATGTGAAGAACGGCGGTGGTGATGATGTCGTGTACGCCAGAGAGGGTGCTATCGGCGTTGCAGGTGGTGGGCGCTGGAAGAGAGGCTCCTCATTGCTGTCGGACTCGCAGGACAGGGGACAGTAGGGGACAGCACGAGTAGCCGCAAACACTTCGTGCTGCGGCTGCTGCATCAGCACTGGCGATGACGAGGGACGATGCAGTGGTGGAGGCGTCGGCAGCTGCGCGGAGGGGTAGTAGAGGACTGCGTTGGTTGTGGTCATCGTGGCCATGGAAGATGGCGTGCTGCCGCCATCAGGGCTGGCTGCGTCACTGCCTGGTGCATTAATGGCGTCGGTAGCTGCTGTGGCGGTGCCGATGGCACCGGTGCGCGTGGGAAACGGGGAGCTGATGAGAGGACTCACCTGTGCCGAAGGCGGAAGGGTGACGGCCACCGACGAGTTCTCGTCGTCTATGTTGGCTCGCATGTATGGGAATCTTCTCCAGTTACTAAAGAGGCCGATGGCACGCGCTTGTGCTTTGCTTCTTCGCCTTGGGGTGTCTTTGTTGATGACGTTTCAACACCGCCACCGCCACACACCCCAAACAGCACCGATGCGCCCACGCACGCAACGACTAGAAGGCAGAGACAAGGCGCAGGCACAACAGAACGAGAGAGAGAGCGAAAGAGAGACAGTGGGTGCGAGAAGCAGCTGGAGGTGGAAGGAGCTTAGGCGAGATACGTACTCCTCATTCACTGCTGGCACCCCAAAGCAAACGCTCACGTGAACGGTGAAGCAAAGGTGTATGAATGTGCGTGCGTGCGCTTCTTTTGCATGGCAATGCGTGAGCCCTACGCCAAAATAATCAGACGTATGGTCTTCCAATAGGTGATCCCTTCATAGTTCACTGATGGGAAAGAGAGAGGAAGAGTAAGAGAAGGAGAGAGGCGCGCGCAAGAGCGTGTATGTGTATGCGCTATGTGTAGGTAGACCTAGGCGCGAGGCAAAACAGCGTGGAGAAGAGCCTCACAGCTTTGTTGCCTAGACAACGGTACGCTCTCTTATAGGTGAGCGCCTCTTTCTTGCTGCTCTGTGGTCAGGAGAGACGCGTTAGTGTGCGTGAAGGGCTTGAATATTGAGGCCTGGGTGCAACCGTGCGATGATGTGCGTCTGGTACGTACGGGCTCCTTGCTGAGTTGCGGCTCTGTCGTGGTGAAAGCCCCAAAACAGCTTCAGAGCGATGAAGGTATAGCACACTTGATCCTGATAATGCACAGCGCGAGTCCGACAACAACAAATTCTAAAACGTCCAACGTAAAAAAGAAATGAATGGCGCGGTTGGGCGTCGCGATCGATGGAGGCGCTCAGGCCACAAATAAGCTGCAGAGCGGCGAAAGGGAAGAGGGAAAATGCGCCGGAATGTGAATAAGACAAGCATCTAGCAACGGCAGTAACGCTGGGGCTTTGGGGTGTGGGTGAGGATGCCCTCACAAGTAATGGAATGCTGTAGTGTGCGCTATCGCCCCCGAGCTGTCATGATCATGTTGTCGTCGTCGTCGCGGTAAGGAGCGTCCGCCGCACACGATGAGCGAGGGGAGAGGGGAGAAGGAAAAACAAAAGCGAAGGAGATAGCGCCAACAAATAAAGCACAGACGGGGGTGGAGTGTGATGTGAGAGGTCGGCACACGTAAGGCTGCGTATACGTGCTCCCCGCGTCGATGTCCGCTTCCTTGGCAAGAGGGATTCCCCAGCAGTCGTGCAACGTGCAGATGTCCCTTTTCTCCTTTTCAAACCCAGAGAAGGCGTAGAAGTGTACGCTCAGTCAGTGCGGAGACGTACGCCACGTAAACACGTGCGCGTCGCAACACGAGAGCGCACACGCCGACCATCCAAAACAAAACGGAAGAAGAACAAAAACACCGTGGCAAATGTGTGCCACGATGTGCCTCCTCCTGTGGTGGGTGGCGCGTGGGCTGAAAGCGGCATGTGGTCCACACGCGCACCGCGTCCGCATACCTCACGTGGCGCTGCAACGGCGACTCCCCCCCCCACATGTAGGCGTTTCCTTTTCCCCTTTTGCTCTCGTGTGGGCCTTTACGTGACTCATACGCCAGATGCGTTATGTAAACAAGACGCACAGCAAGTGAACGCCGGCGAGGGAGCTCAATAAGGTGATGTAAGACACGACAACGCCAAACACAACATCAAAACGCCACAGACTAACTAGAAAGCAACGCACACCTGCGGATGCAGCGAGAGAAGGGGGAGACAACATGCGACTGTTCACTACACACCGCGCCTGTGTCCGGCTGTGTGGATCATTAGTGAGGGGAGGTGGCCTTCCCATATCCATCAACGCACTGTCGGAGACGACATTACAGAGTACATGACGCAGCCATGTGCACGAGGCACACACTGACCAGCCTAAGAGAGCGAGAGACAAGAGGAGAGAGGAGTGGGCCCTTCTACCCTCACCGCCCCACGCCTCGCAGCTGTGTCATTCAGCGTCGCACACATTAATGCTGGATGTCTTTGCGGGCCTGCTGTTGCATCATTTCCAACCGCATCTTCTCGAACTGGTCGCGCTGGTACTGCTCATAGAGGCTAGTGAAGTGTAGGAACTCTCTCTTGGCGAATCCGGCATAGAGAATGGCGAACTCCTCCACGCACAGGCGCTCCTCTGGTGTGAGGTCGTACCCGTCATCTTTTCCCTTCGAGGATGGCACGACGCACTTTACAAAGGCACGGTGCACGACACGGTGGCGTGCCTCGTGGTACTTGAGGAGCTGCTCAGCCGCGGCGGTGTCCTTGGCGAGCGCTGCGCCGTTGGATTGACCCATTCAGGGAGGAGGGATTCGTGTATGCTTGATTGATGTAGTGGGACTCTGCGTCTCCCTTGATAGCGCTGCTTATATATGTGCGTGTCGGCACACTCGCGTGCTTGACCTTCTCAGCGTCGCTTAGCGAATGAAGTGCAACGTGACAGAGAGTCGGTTGCCGCACTCCCTCTCGCTCTTTTGGCCGCTGTGGAGAGGAGAGAGATCGCAGTGGAGCGTATTGGGCAAACGGCAGCGAGCTCTCTTCACTCACGCAAAGAACAAGTGAGAGACACGCGACTACTTCCGCACATGAACACGTGCGCGGCGACAGCACCTATCAATATAGGCCGCGGTCAAGCCGGCAAGACTGATGCACAATGGGTCAGGCACACAGAGAGAGAGAGAGCGAGATGAGAGAGGGGAAAGACGGACGAGTAATGGGTACGAAGAGGCACACCAGTACAGAGGGCAAGTGCAACGAGGAGGATTTGAGGGGGAAACCGTGCAGGTGGAATGGGAGCGATGAAGATCCCTGCTTTGCGCTGGTGTCTGATTTCGCCGAGGGTTATGCAGATCACCGAGAAGCGAGGCAGCATGGGTCCTCATCGCATCGAAAGACTGGAAAGAAACGATGGACAAGACGCACCCACAACGCACAATTCAACCCTTCGGCAGTGCTCTTGTCATCGGGCGTTATGTGTCCTCGGTGCTTGCCACCAGACGGACAGATGTGAGCTCCCTTGCGAGACAAGCCCCCCAGCTGTAGTTGCCTCATGCATGACTGCACGGTATTTCTCTGCTTGCTTGTGCCTATGACAACTCCCGTGGTGCGTCCAGCTACGCATCCCAAGTGCTTCAAGTTCCTCCACCATCCCCCCTCTCGCCGTCTTCCACTGCTGCTCTTGCCTGGGCAGCGCACGGGTACAAACGCATACACAAGCGCATCACATGGACAGACGCAGACATGGGTCTCTGGGCACCAAGATGTAGCGGAGGAGAAGGGGAGGAAAAACGCAGATATAAAGTGGCGGATTGTGCGTTTCTCTCTGTGCACATCTGTTCGGCTACAACCACCTCACACCACGTACTCGAGCTCACAGAAAGCTTCGTGTACCGTCTTGGTGTCGTGCAGTCCACGGCAGCGCACCTGCAGTGCCGCGCCCGCGGCAGGAAGAGACATGCACTGAGGGTATTCGTGTGCAGCTGCGCTGGTTCGCAGCAGGTCCGCTGACGCTGAGTCACGCCGGCAATGTCACCGTGGACGCGACGCCGCGTGGGTGACCCGCCTGGAGACGCGGATGTGCGCAGGTGCGCACCGCGGCCAGAGGGAGAGCCATAGTTTCCTGCAGAAGCGCAGATGCTGTGCGATTTGCCACGCGTGGTCCACCATGGTGAAGCAGTTTCTGCCGTAGAGGCGGCAGGGTGAGCGTAGAGAGCGTGTGCGTGACTACCTCACGCATGCCAGCCACGGAGACACCGTTCATCCATAGTGTCAGCGCGCCACCGTAGCCGCCGTCGCCGCTGTCAGCCTCTACGCGCCCCGCTCCGCTGCACAGGCTCGCTGATGCGCAGTGACGCACGAGACACACGCGCACCGCGTAGATGCCGGCCCTCTCCACGAGCATCGTTGACGTGTCGGGCCAGCTAGCGAGGGACAACGTCCATGTCATCCAGCCAAGCCGAGCTCACCGTTGTGACCGCTCGTACCTTCCTCTACTGACTGCTCCACTCACGTAAGTTGCGCTGGTGGGCCGCCCACGTCCCCAGACTGTACCAGCAGTCGGTACGGGCGTCGAAGGCGTGATACTCCGTCCATGGAAGCGCCGGACTCACCCCGTTCAGCATCGGCTGCGGTCCCGCGTTAGACAACTTCATGGCGGTAAAGCCGTTCTCTGCGCGGCGGATGGCAGTGGAGAAGTGCTCTGTGCATCCCCCAGCCAATACCACCGAACTCGGCGGCCGGAGGCTGGCAGCGCGGAAGAGAACGCGACAGCGCACGCGCCACTCGGCGCACGCGTTGGGCCAGACAAACACACGGGAAGCATAGTGCCCCTCGCGGCGGAGGGGGATGGATGCCGCACCGCGAGATGAAACGGCCGCGGCGAATTTCCACGAGTGCTCGCCATGTCCACCCTGCTGGTCCTCTTCACGTTGCTAAAGCGCCTGCCCCCCAGGTCACGGCAGCTGCCTTTTGATATAAGCCGCGACTGCCCACGGCTGGCGGCACGGCGGTGGTCGTCTTCAGCACCATCATCGAACGGGTTCTCGCCCTCAGCCAATGCGGCTGGTACAGACCGCAGAAAGTGTTGCCACTGTCGCCGCAGTCGCTGCACCTCGCGCATCATCTTCGGCGTACCGGCTGAGCCGGCAGCAGTCGCCGATGCCAGTGCGTGCGGGATGGGCGCGGGTGCACCTGTTGTGGCAGCTCTACCCCTTCGACAGGACTGCTCGTGCCGATCAAGCAAAGATGATGTCGAAGATGTGAGCGGCGACGAAGAGGAGGAGCTAGAGGACGAGCGGTGGCGACACTCTGAGGCGGCCGCTCCATCGCCGCCAGCATAAGCCCTGTCCTTCAATGTCAACGTGGAAGTGTTGGAGGTGACGCTGCTCGAGCACGCATGATGCTGGTGGTGGTGGGAGTGTGGGCATGACAGGGCAACCGCCTTCAGTCGGTGCCGGAGACGCTGCAGCTCCTGCTGAAGCGGGACTACTCGTGCTTCCACGGCTGCCTTGCACATTGCCTTGACCGCCTCCGATGTTCGTTGATCGAGCTGCCCTGAGGGGATCTGCTGTTGAGCCTCAAGACGGAACAGAGACTCCCACAACCTGTCTGTTTCCTCGCGGTGAGCGGTGGTATCCAAGCGATAGCGCTCCTCCTTGACATCTCGATCTCGCACGAGCACAGTCGTGTACTGCTGAAGCTGCTGCAGTGAATCCTCCAGCTGCCGCACTCGGGCAGCGTGCGCTTGCGCTGTGGCGGTGAGCAGCTTCACTGCGTGCAGGACACAGGGCTGCACGTTCAGCCACGTTTTCTCCTGTCGGTGTTCCGTTGCACAGATGCCTCGCAGCACCTCTTGAAGACGTGCCACGGTGTCGGCCGAGTCGCTGGCACCACTGTCAGGTGAGTTGAAAGAGGCCATGCCACCACTCTCTCCAATGGGCATTGATGCTGACACGGGTGGTGCAGCAGCTGCAGAAGACGCTGGGATAGAAAAAGAGGAGGGGTAGGCGGCAGGCGGCAGCAGCGGCTTTGGGGAATGTGGGAACTGAGGAGGAGCAGCCGTCCCCGCTGACGAGGTGGGGTGCGCATCATGCAGTGGTGACGGGGAACGGCGCATACCGTGCACCACACGCGATCGCCATGCTGCGTAGTCGTTCATGCTTTTCTGTGGTGGAGCAACAGAAGCAAGGCCCACTGGCTCTCTCCCTCAGTTTGTGTATATGCTTGTCTATGTGTGTGTGTGTGGGTGGGTGGGTGGGTGTGCGCGGGTATTTGAAGTTTATGTGCGAGAAGGGGGAGGCTCCTACAAGGAATGTGAATGAGGCTAAGAGCTGCGAAGTGAATCATCAGAAGAGAAGGGAGAAAACAAAGCGCAAGAGAAAGAGGAGCGTCGCTGTGCTGAAGGAGGGTGGAGGAGAAGACACAGCAGAGCACAGAGAAAAAGACTTTCCTGTCCGAAACGCTTGTGCTTCATCGAGTATACGGTCCCCACGCCTTCCTCCTTCCCCTCTCCTCCGCAACAGACGGGTGTCCAGCTGCCAGGTAATGGCACAAACGAGAAAACACCTGCGATTCACCTCCTGTCCTGTGTGGGTAGGCGTACGTGCGCACGCACACGCGACGGAGACGACGTGGAGGGAGGTGGGAGGAAAAATGCGGCAGTGCGCCGAGAAGGCCCCACCCCTGTGCCACTGGCGTGGGAGGGCACCGAGACCAAAAAGAGGTGGCCTGCAGACTCCCTCCGCGCAGACGATGCGGGAAAAAAGAGGGGAAGAGGAGAATGGCAGTAGAAGGCGAGGTGGCGAGAGAAAGGGTAGAAGGGCACAATCTCCCTCATATAATCCCTCCCGAAAGTGTAGACCCCCCCCTTCCATGGATGTCTGTGTCGCCGGTGGGAACACTCGCCACACCGGAGGGTTTGCACGCCGGCCAACCAACTAACCCACTTAGCGGGCAAACGGAAACCACCTTCGCGCCATGAAGAACAGGAAGGTCACATGTGCTTAGAAGGACCAGGTAAAGAAGTTGTTCTTAGCATCTGCCTCCTAAGCCACAGCCTCCCCTGTACACAAGTGCATGCAGGAGTGGGGCTGTATTACGCCACGCGCGCCAAGAGCACCTACTCTGTGTCGTGGCGTGTGTGGATCGTGTCAGCCTCACGTCTCCCCGCCTGGTGATTCATTACGCGGATGTTGACTCTTTGCACTGCCTGTGGATGTGGAGCCTCTCACTCGTACAACAAGACTAAAGGGGGGGAAGAGGGCACAGAAAAACGCTTCAAGAAAACAACAACAAAGGAGGTGACGAAGACTTCGAGAGAGGGGGGAGGACAGCCCCGCAACGGGCGAGCACAGCGCCGACAACAAAAAGGGAGGCGGATGGAGCCCAGACGGTGGTGATGGGGGAGAGGCACATGTGCGTGGTGGCAACTGAGAAAGAGAGACGCAGAGATGCAAGAGGCTCACCCCCTCGTTCGCTCTGCCTCTTGCATTGCAGCATCGCCTCTTGTCTCGGTAGCGCCTACGATCGTCTCGGTCGCTGTACTCACCGCTGCGGGACACCCATTTCTTATTTAGCGCACACACGTCACCCGGGGCTCCCTTTTCCCGATCCTCAACCATATCGGCAGCAACGCACGGGAGAATAGTGGAAACAGGAGCGGGCAAAACCAACGACTGCGGGGTTTCCTCTCGCCCTCCCCCTCCTTGCCTACCTGCCTTATACCTCTACGTACTGCTTTAGAAGGTGCGACAGATCGCTTCGGCGATGTGCGAGCACTCCAGTTCTGTGCTCCACTGCGTGTACGTCTCGTCAAGCACACGGCGCAGCTTCTGCTCGGCACGCTTCTCCTGGATAAAGTGGATGACCGGCAGCTTGTTGTACACAAAGGACGGAACGATCATGTCGGCCCACAGCACAGGCAGCCAGAAGAAGAACGAGTACCACCACACGCACGTCCATGAGGCGAGGTACCACACGCTCATCGGCTCCAAGTGGCGGCGAGACTCCACGAGGGAAGGCTGCACCACCGCCTTCGACTCGACCAGCTTGGCCATGGAGCCACCGTTTCGGCGAACGGTGTTGCTGCAGACACGACGCATCATCTTATGCTGTTGTTGTTGTTTCTCGGTCGTTAGAGAAGGTGTAGAGAAGGAAGCAAGAAAGGGAGACGGACAGACCCGCACGCCAGCACTGACGACGTGTATGCGAACTGCGTCGGTATGAGCAACAACCACACGTGAGAAACACCACGAGAAGGAGGGAGGACCACGCAGGGGATACGGAGGTGAAGAGTACACACAAAAAGGCACAGACCGGGAAAAGAGCGGAGGAACACGTTGCGCTTGTTTTTTTACCCGCTAAAGGCACATGGAGGGGTGCAGCAGAGCCGGAAGGAGTACCACGACGCATGGCACGGCGCGAGCTGGAGCGAGCATCTGCCGGTCATTCCTCCAAGAGTGTCTGGTGAGAGAAGAAGGGGTGAGATGGTCAATGTGTTGTCATCCTGATTTATTGCCTTCACCGAGGTAGCAAATAATAGAAGGAGGCGTGAGCACAGGCAAACAAGCAAAGCGCTGCGTTAGCAGCAGAAGAGGCCCCGTGGAAAAGAAAGGAAAACAGAAGCACCGCAGTGGTATCGCGATAATCCTCACACACCCACACACCCACAACTAACACCTGCAGAAGGGGCTGCTCGGACAAGAGAAGCGGCAGAGCACTGAAAAAACGCTGCTCTCTCTTTCTCTTATTGTTTCGTTCGGTCCAGGTAACATCGTCGCGGCACGTCTGTGCGACTGTACGAACAAAAGCTCGCAAAGTGGAAAAGGGGGCAGTGAAGTCGAATCAATGGAGGATGATCCGCCTCTCTCCTTCCCGCCCTTCACCTCCTCCCTCCTCACCCTTGAAGATCACGACAGCACCCGAGACACGGTGCTGCATCACCACACAGAGAGCGAAGCCGGGCTATTCTCTTCGTAGTCTTTTAGAGCAGGAAGGTGCACTGCCTAGGGAGCCATGCTCACTGCACCCGTTCACAGCAGTTGTCGCAGGAGACCCAGCCCAATAGCAAACAAAACGATGAGGGAAGCGTATCGGCGCCACTGCAGCTGACCGCCTCCCTGGGCTACGGCACCAAAAGTGTTCTTGCCCTGATGATGACGACGGGGCTTCTGGGCAGCGGCACAGGCGGTTGCCACCACAGTGTCTGCAGCTTCACCTTTTCCGCTACCAGGGGTTTTCTTAGTCGGAGCGGGAGCTGTCTCGCGAGACGTCGTACGCTCCTGTGCAGCGGCTTCAGATTTCGCGTCTGCCGGCGCTTCCTCAGCTTCAGTAGCCTCCTCCTCACTACCGCTGCCGTTGCTGCTACTGCCTTCACCCTGCGGAGAGATGACATCATCCTCGATGAAGGCTGCGTCCGCTGCAAAGGCGTCGGGCAACACGCGCTTGTACACCGCATGGAGGCGCTTCACGTTGTACTTTCTGCTGTTCGCCGCATACTTGCGTCGCTCCTCAGCGGTGGCGCTCATCGAGCCTGTCGTTGGCTCCTCCGAAGCGAAGAAAGACACGAGTGCGATGAGGATGGTGCGGAGCCCCCACATCGGGGACCAGTTCTCGGGGTGATAGGAGCTGTTGGACAGGCAAATCTGCATGCCCGTCTTGAGCCGCCCGCTCGGGGTGCACATTTGCACACTCGGTGGCTTGAACGGGTAGTCAGACGGGATCTCAATGAGCCCCACGTAGCGGCCACCCTCGTATGGTGTGTCGGCAGGTCCATCCACGACAAAGTAGCAACGCAGCATGTTCTGTGGATCGGCACCCACCCGAAACGGCAGCTCCCCTTCCGCGTTGAGCTTCCGCAACTCAATTTGTAGCCTTTTCAGGCATTGCGCGGTGGGAGCGGTCATTAATAGACAACTAGGAGGAAGGTGGTAGGGCAAACTATGTGGAAGGTCTGGTATGGGAGGTTGGTCGAAAACCGGCTGGCACACAACGACCGCACCCTGAGAGGAGTAGGAAGAGGAGAGAAAGAGGCTGGAATATGTGAACACAACGTGCGCCAGGTTCACGTGCGCCTTCTCCCCCAAGCACGGTTGGTTTACCATGCTTAGTGCCAAGGAAAGGGAGGAGGAAAACAGGGTGCACACGGAAGTGGACAGGCGAATGAGATAACGCGCACACACTTCCGTCCGATGGAAATATGCCCAGAAAACAACACAAGAGAAGGACCAACGAGCGCACTCGACAGCGCACGCAGACACATTAACAGCCCAAGTGGATGGCACAAGTGGAAGTTATAGCAGCGGAGTGACACAAATACCCAACAACAAAAAAAAACTGTTTTTTCGCTTGATTGGCTTCTTCTCTGCCATTGAGCAGGACTCGAACGCCACGCCACTCCACCCACGGTCCGCCACACGCCCATCGCGGCGTGCGATGCAGGCGCAGGCACGCGCCACAGCAGCGCGCCGACCCAGTCACCCCAGCACCGTCCCTGCCTCAAGCCCCACCCACACGATCCGCAGCTCACCCCCCTCGGTCGCCACCAGGGGCAACCGCAGGGGCGGCTCAGGCGCCACACACCAGTGGGCAGCCAGGGCCGGGTGGGGTGCACTTGAGCCATGGTGACGCCATCCCCCCATCGGGTAGGTGGCACAACCCTCTTCACTGTTGCGGGTCGCTCCCACGCAGCGCCCAACACCACCAGTCTGCCAGCATCAGCAGCGATACATCGCTCCAGCCTCCCCACGGCGTAGGCGCTTGGCCCAGTCACCACCAGAGGTGGCTCGGCACTGGCAGGGGGGACGGGGAGGGGGGCGGCCTGGCTTCCGCACAAGGTGAGAGTGCGGTGCCCTGGGGATGCCGCGCACTGAGGTGTCCCTCCGCCATCAGAGCCATGCAAAATAGAAGGGGAGAGTAAAGAACCGCATCAACGTCCCGCCTTCTCCGGTTGCAGCAAAGGGTCACTGTAAAATATTTAATGAAGAAGCTGTAAGCTGCGCCTGCTAGACTGTATGTGTGTGCCAGGGGTGCGTGGAAGAAGAAAGGCCGAGGAATTCTTGCGTATTTGTGAGATGTAGCGAGTGCAATAACCCGCGCCACTCAGCTACTGTGTATGGCTTGGTAGCACATTTGAGCTGTGATTTGACTATTGATGCCCAAAAAGCCTCTGTCGGATGTTGAGCATTGATGTTTACCTTCTGTTGTCGTGGATGCGATTTTTCTGACTGTGGTGGGGATGAATGTCCACGTCGTTCCCCCCTTCCCTTCCCTCCAATCTCGCGGCCTCCCGCTTGATTAGTTCGTTTTTTTTTTGCACAAAAAGAAGCGCAGAAGAGCCGCGAGTATTTGCGATGCGCTGGCAACCGCAAAGTCGTGCAGCAGTGCTGCAGAGCAACAGGGCGCGGGGAGAGGGGTGGGGCGGACGCAGCGTCTTGATTCTAGACGAAAGGAATGAGATGGTAGGGTAAAGAGAAGGTCAGGTGCCACATTCCGTTCCATTACAACAGCAGACGATCTCTGCAGGACGAGCCAGATGCGCGTTTCTCAGTAAGGGAGCAAGGATAAAAGAAGTCCTCATAAGGTCCGGATACCTCTGCCTAAGTCGCGGTGAACGCGCGACGAGGGCTCTGATCTTGCCAGAATTCCTTGTCATGCAGACATGGCACATGTAAGACAAGCAACAAGTTGGCGTCGCGCACTGTGGGCACGCCAGCACCTGGTTTTTTTTCTCAGTGCTGCTGACTTTATGTGTGCTGCTGCTGTTGCCATATGTACATACAAGCTGGTGTGATTGTCCTGCTGCAACGCTGGTACACCTCGAGGCAATGGATAGCACACAAGGGGGGTTGCAAAAACATCAGCAAGAGGGACCGAGCAAGGGGACGACAACATGATTGCCACCCCGTACCCGTTGCTTCGCCAATATTGCTTGCCCCTATTCTCACCTGCGCGACACGCTCACCAGGCCACTACGAAGGCGTCTGTTGGCCAGGATCCATGGTCACCAGCAGATGAGATGAGCTTTGGTAGCCATGCGATGCGGACTTCCAGCGTCCATGCACCATTCCCCAGCGATTGCAAAAGGAGGCATCACTGGGAGGGGAACGATGACGACGACGTCGCCGGCTCGGCAAGTTCGTCTCATATTCCCTTGAGACTGCGCAGTTGTCAAGAATAACGCTGAGATCACACAGAGGGGTGGGGATGTGCATGGCAAAGCAGAGAGGGAGAGAGAGAGGGCAATGTTCTGGCAGAGTTGCCCGTGCGCCCTCGCACTGCAGCGTCCACACAACCTCACCGATAGTGCGGCGGAGGAACGCACCTCCAATTTCACCTTGTTCACTGAAGAAAAGGGTGCTGCTGCTTGTTACTGCACGGGTGGTGGGCGGTACAGAAATGGTGGAAATCAGGCGCCCATCATGCAGAGCGATACCGTCGCCCTCGCCTCCAGGAGCCTGATGTTCTTCAACAGATGCGACATCTGCAGTCTGCGACGCCGGCGTGCCTGTCGCCCGTGGAAGACATAGCAAGCACAAGAGTCGCTCTCTGAATGCAGTCGGAGAGAGGCAGTCGCTTGACTTTGCGTAAGCTGACGAGCCCAAGTCTCGGGAATAGAGAGACGAGCAGGAAGCGCAACACGACCCTGCGACAAGCAAGGAGTTGCACTCTGTGATAACTGCGACCTCCAAAGAGGATCGAAAGAACTCAGAGAAGAACAGTGCGGCTCGCGTTTTTCCAACTCGTCGGTGGTGCTGTTGCCGCCACATCCTCCAAGGGCTCGGAAGACATGGTTACGCGCGGCGGGGACAGCGTTGCAGCAACAGAGGACCACAGAGAGGTTGGTGATGCTGTTGACGGTCGCATCGCACTTAGAGAGAGAAAAGACGTACGCACCGGTGAAGACGGCGTGCCGCGCTCTGCCCTCTCTCCAGTGCACCGTTGAGGCGGTTTCCGAGTCCGTCACAAGTCGACCACCTCCCTATCGAGGCGTTGGCGCGTGGGCCAGTGTTTCTCCCTTCCCACCTCCGACTCGTCCCCACTACACGAAGAGGGTGTAGTGTGCGCATAGAGCATAAATTGCGTTGGCACACTGAAACCCGCACCCGCACTCGGCTGCTCATGAGAAACAGTCGGCGAGGTCGATACTGCAGACGATGTTGTCATCCTACTCTGCAGAGTTGTCAGTGTAACAGTGCGTCTCGGTTCAGATTTCTTTTACTGGCGCCGTGACGGGCGCATCCCCATCGAGGATGCAAAGAGGCTGCACTGTCGTCACACATTCAGCGCAGCAAGAAGAACGGAGGCACAGAAGTCAACACCGCGCTGTCCGCCACGACCCATCAGAGCGCCGCCGTTCTATACGAGTCGAGAGATGAGGAGGAAGAGTAAGCGCCTTGGCTAAGCAGTCGAATGCTTAGCCAACGATCATCACTTGGAAAATCTTGGCGGAATAGGAGCTCTGAATGACGTTGATACGAGACTCTTGGAACACGGCAGATACGCGGAAGGGGGCTATCACTGGCGCCGTGTAGAACGCACGCATGTCTGTTGAGTTCTGCAAGAGAGAGGGAGGGGGACCAAGAGGTGGACAAGGACAAACTGTGCTGTAGTTCCAGTACGTCACACATAGTACCACAGTGCAGAGTGGATGGAGGGTTCTTTGTCATTGGAAAGCAACCCTCCTCGGACGCTACTCACTCACGTCAGTCCTTTTCGTTCTTTGGTCGCTTCATGATTCGCTCGCCACCACCACCAGCTCGAACCATCCTCTTCCTTCGCAGCGCAGAGACGAGGGGTCGTACACGTTGTGCTGCCTCTCTTGTTCGGCTGTTTTATGCGATATGTTCGACGTCAAGTACGCAGGCACAAGCCGACAGACGGGGCCAAAGCTAAGCACCCTGTGTCACCCATTGGTTGACGTGTCCTGCTGCGCTGCGTCGTGCGTGGGCGGGTCGATGGGCGAGTGTGTGGCTACAAGTGCTTTGCGTCTTTACTCGATGAGAAACAGAATAAAATCCAACAGAGTAGAGAACGGAATAAGAACAGTTAAGAGGTAGTCTCCACACGCATTGATGCGGCTGCCCAGTAGCACAGTAATAAGTGCCTTCTCCCCTCTCCCTGTAGATGTTCCACTGCATTCGCGAGGTGTAGCACAACGTAGAAAATACGCTATGCATCGCTGTTAAACTTGAAAATTGAGCGATACCACCGCAACTGCTGTTTGTTCTTGTCCTGCAGCCTGGCAAACGGCGCCAGTAGCCCCAGCATGAGCTGCGAAGAACACACGGAAGAGGCTGAAAGTGGAGACGGCAGCTCGAGCAGTGCCAAGGCACCGCTATGCCGGGTTTTAACCACTGTGAAGATTGACTCCACTGTAAACAACAGATGGCGAGCGAAAGTCAATTTAGTATGACAACAAGCCACGCGCTCTCATCTCCCCTCACCCGCCCCAGAAGTGACTTCGCTCGGTAACTTTTCCGTTTGCTTCGTACGTAGCGATGTGTGTGTGGGGTGACTTTCTTTTTCCCCCCATTAAGTGCTGCTTTACCGACATATTGCTGGTGTTTTTCTATCGCCCCCATCAACACCGCATCGACCCAGTCGCGACTGGCGCAGCCAAGGCACGGGTGCACTGCTGAACGCGCAAATACACACTGCGCCGACACACAGGGCATTCCCTTTGGTAAGGAGATGCGTACCAAGGAAACACATACACAGTCAAGAGGGGACAATACAGTCACCAAAGCCTCCACTAGACGCACAAGCCCACTTGTACACCCACGCACAGAGATAAAAACAGCAACACACACATACACATACTCACCACTCACTTTAGATGTTGGTGTAGCGTTCATCCGCCGGGCGATCAAAGTCCACAAGCAGCTCGCTGACGCTCCAGTCCTCGTACGTATTGTCAGGCAGCACGCGACGAATAATAAGCGGCGTGCGACGCTCACGCAGTTCCTTGATGGCAATCGTCAGTGGATCGGTTTCGCCCTCTAGTGCCACAGCGACTGGAGCGTTCATGCTAATCTGCAGCGCGCGCGTACCCAGCACGCGTGCCCGCTCATACTTGGTCATGACTGCACTCGTCACGCGTTCGTTGATGCCGCGGGCCCGCGCACCCTTTGCGGCTTGCGCGTTGCCAGACAAAACGACGTTGGTGGCAATGTCCTCGGGCAGTTGATCACCTCCCTCCTCCTCCTCCTCATCGCCGCTGCTGTGATGGATATCGCTGCTGCTATTGACCTCATTACGGTCGTCTCCCAGATTGAGGCTGAGGACATCGTCGTCATCACCGTGATCCGACATCGATGCGGCGCCCGTGTTGGGCAGTGGTGAAAATACGTATGAATGTGTGTAGGGAAGGGCGGAGACGGGTGCTCGACACCGCTCAAACCAGGGATTGTGCCGCCTCACAGCCACTGCTGCTGTGTCAGCGGGGACATTCAGAGAAAGAGAAACGATCGTCACAGCAAAGAGGAACGTTCAACAGAAATTCGAAGAGGGGAACGCAGAAGAGATTCATATCATCGGCACGAGAGGTCGTCAGAAGGCGAGGGGGCCTCAATAAAAGAAGGGGCCGACGCCAACAAAGTTTTTTCCTTTTCACGACAACGTGTCCCTCCCCTGCCATTCAGCAGGACTCGAACGCCACTCCAGCACCGTCCCTGCCTCAAGCCCCACCCACACGATCCGCAGCTCGCCCCCCCTCGGTCGCCACCAGGGGCAACCGCAGGGGCGGCTCAGGCGCCACACACCAGTGGGCAGCCAGGGCCGGGTGGGGTGCACTTGAGCCATGGCGACGCCATCCCCCCATCGGGTAGGTGGCACAACCCTCTTCACTGTTGCGGGTCACTCCCACGCAGCGCCCAACACCACCAGTCTGCCAGCATCAGCAGCGATACATCGCTCCAGCCTCCCCACGGCGTAGGCGCTTGGCCCAGTCACCACCAGAGGTGGCTCGGCGCTGGCAGGGGGACGGGGAGGGGGCGGCCTGGCTTCCGCACAAGGTGAGAGTGCGGTGCCCTGTGGATGCCGCGCACCGAGGTGTCCCTCCGCCATCAGAGCCATGCAAAATAGAAGGGGAGAGTAAAGAGCATACTCACGGTGTGCAACATCTGCCAGAGAATGGTCACAGAGAAGTGCTGGCGTTGCTCTCCTCGACTCGTGCGGTCAACTCGCCTGGGTAAGAACTCGTCACTTTCCTTAAGGAGCACCAAGTGTGTGTGTGTGTGTGTGTGTGTGTGCGTCGCCGCACACGCGCAGAGAGAGGCACAGTTTACGTCATTTTTGCGGTTGCTGCGGGTCCGCTCAGGACGTGGATGCAGCTCTTTGTGCACGCGATACGAGTGTGTGCGTGTGCTTTGCGCGCAGCACGACCCCACTCCTAACTGGTCCCTACACTACCCAGTTGGAGGAGCGCTGCAGTCCGTCCAAGACATCGGCCAAGTACACCCGAAGTGCCGTGTCGTGCAGCCGCTCCGAGTCGTCTGAGCTTCGTGCAGAGGAGGAAAAAGGAAATAGCAGCGCCGTCTCCGACAGCTCCGCGATGCTGGCGTACAACGTGCGGCGGGGCGCATCGCCCAGCATGCGGGGCAAGATCCCATGTTGTTCGGCCTCATCCTCAGCCATCTCCTCGCCACCCGCGCCAGTGCACACCCACGATGTTCCTGAACGCGCCATTACTCCCCGCTGCACGCTCATCGGCCGCGTAGTCAGAAAATGCGCGCGGGAGTCCATCACGGTTGGCTGTTCCAAAGGCACTGAGCCGTCGCTGAGGAACTGTTCACGCGCAGCGTGTGTGTGATCATAGTAGAGAAGAGCAAAGTGGGTGCGGAAGCCACCGAGCAGTGGCTGAAGGTCGGCCACCGTCGTCACTCGCCTGGAGCACAACAGCTGTTGCAGAACATACGCTCGGTCATCGGCAGAGAGAAAGTAGCGGCGGCGGTCGGCCCACAGCAGGAGTTGGTCAGCCCACACGGAGCGCAATGGCAAGCCGAGGTCGTCGACGGCGTGGCGGTATACCGTGATGAACTCTGGCGCCTCCACGCGCAGGTAGAGCTTCAGCAGTCGTGATACGATGGGCGCCGTCATGGGTACCTTTGTCTCCTCCATTCTCGCTAGCACCTCGGCCGCCCGCTGTGCCGGACACATGGAGTTGTGAGCCTCTTGCAGAAGGCAGCTGTAGTAAAACTCGTCTGTGCAATGCAGCACCTGCCTCTCGCGCGCAGGCTGGAGATAATCCTGCTCGTAGCGTGGCAGCTGGCACTTGGAGAGCGCGTTGAGTGAGGTTTGCAAGAGGTACTCCAGTGTATACCGCTCCGCTGTAGTGCAGCCGCTACCGCTACTGCCACCACTGCATGCAGGGCTAGTCAAGCGCTCCAAGACGTAGCTGTACACCGTTAGCACCACATCTGCCGCCCGCGCGGCGCCAGCGGAGATGAGAAGCGGCGTCCATATATGCGCCTTCACCTGAGAGACGGCCCCTGCGGCAATAAGCGCTCGGGCGAGACGCACGACGTGGTGGTTTTCCTTCGCTGTCTGCAACATGGAGAGGAGTCGGTGAAGCAGAAGCTCTGTCAGGGAAAAGCCAACGGTGATGGCCCTGGGGCTGGCATTGTCACGGTACGCACCGGAAGAAATGGTAACGGGGTGACTCTGTGAAGAGAGAAGGGGAGAAATGCCCAGATCACTGCTTGGGAAAGAGGCGCCAAGTGGCGCCGGCAGCGGTGTGCGCGGCGCAGCATTGACTGCTTCTGACGACTTCTTAGCAGTGACGGTCGCCGTCACGCAGCCAAGTTGAGTCCCGCTTCCGCCGCCTGCCCCGCGCCGCAGCACCGCCTCTGCACCAGTGTCCTCGCCGTCCGCGAGTGGTGGGCAACCAAGGAGGCGCCTCGCCTCGGCGAAATAAAGTAGTGCCTCCGAGACAAGCCGCCCTGCGGCGCACGTATCAATGAGTGCGGCGTAGAAGACCTGCACTTCATCCTCACTGTACGCAAACACGCTCGCGCCGCCAGTCGCCGCTGCAGAGGAGAACGATGAGGTGGCATTGCTAGCCTCACCCTGCGCACTCCACGACAGCGGTTGTGGCGACCACAGGATCCTTTCCTCCTTGCAGAACTGGTAGAAGGCGAACTCGCCATCATCGCCGAGGGAGGCGTAGCGAACAAAGTTGAGAGCCACTCCCAGCAACTCCGAGGACTGCCTCTGCGATAGCGTCGGTGTTGTGGTTGCAAAGTCCGAGTGCCCGTAGCAAGAAGGGTGCCCTGTAGCAGCTGCAGTCAGCACCGCTACGGCTGCCTCCCTCCGCATGGAAGCCACCGGCCGGCACGCCTCCAAAATTGTGAGAGCGTCAGCAAGTGCTTGCTCCGTGTTCCCTTTGACCGCCCGTGTGCCGGTGGCCTCAGCACACTTGTAGTACTCCGCTAAGCACAGCGCACGCCACAAACAACGAACCAGTGACAGCTCTGTTGCCACCTCGCGCGGTGTGCGAACCGCTAACGCCCGCAAAACCTTCCCAGCTGCGGCGCTGGTATCTCCGGTGGTGGCGCCATGCCCTTGTGCATGTAACGGCGCCAGCAATTGCGTGACGCAGTAAGAGGCAAGTCGTGTGAGTTCCGATGTCCGTTGTGTGGCGTACGCGCTATCCACTACGAAGGCGCTTACAAGCACGGCGCTATCGGTGGCCAAGTTTGTGGCGCTATTACTCGCCATCGATAGCCCGACATGCATGCTGGCATCCAGCTGCCCGACCCCAGTGACAGAACTGTGAGTTAGAGAAGCACAAGGAGGCCGTAGCGATAGCGCTGCGGCGGACATGTGCTCTCGGGCAGCGTGGTAGAGCTCGATGCATGTCTCGTGCATGTCAGCTGCGTTCGCAACTTGAAGATGGTCTTGGACCGTCTTCGTAGACGCATACATCAAACGCTTAGACTTCATGAACTCCTTGAGATGCGCGTAGAGCAGCGGTCGCTGCGAAGGAACGAAGTTTGAGCGGCTGAAACGGTGTATGCGCTGGACGAGGTCCTCATTAGATAGGAGTGAGAGCTCCCGCGCCAGAGCAGGTGAAACTGCACCGCTGATGACGCATCTGCCAGAGTCTCCAGCGTCTTCTGGAGCTCCGTGTGAGGTAGCGGAAGAGAAAATCCGTGACTCAGTCACATCGGTTACGCGCACAAGTGTCGGCATCACAGGAGCGCGCAGCACTCGCGAAGGATGAATCGCTGCGGCAGGGACATCCGTGGTAAACGGCAACTGGTCGCATCCGATAGGATTTCGAGCTGCTTGCGCCGAGTGCAAGAGCAAATGCCCAGCATCAGTAGCGCCAGCACGGTCGTGTGGGATCCGGCTAAAAGTGGTGCTATACAGGCGTATTGCGACCGTGGTGGGGTCTGCGCTTAAATACACCAGCCGGCACGCAGCAGCTCGTCTCCTCCATTCCCGCATGGAAGTGAACAGCAAAGGGGCGCCTTTATGTGCATAATGCCCTGTAGGACTCATCTCGCCTGTTTCACCCTTCGTGTACTTTTTTCCCCTTCCGTATGTTCACTCTGAATCATCATCCAAGCGAACACACGCATACGTGCCGGAAAGAGAGAAACTATGGCTAAGGTCGAGGAGATGTCACCTGCAGGCAATGCGGCGAGCAAGCAGGAAGTGGAAAGGAAGAGATGAGGAGGAGAGCAAGCGCGAAACAACATGGTGCCATAGAGCAGATCGCGTTAGGCTCGCTCTTCGTCTCGCTTGAGAGAAATAGAGAACGCATTTCAATTTATCAACAACAGGTCATAGCCATATCGGTCGAACAGCAAGCCTCGCCACTGCGTATGCTGCTGATCATCTTGCAGCTATGGCTTGACGCTGTTGCGCTGCAAGCCGCAGCCTGCTGTAGAGATTGTGCGAGAAAGCGAGAGGGCCAAAACGACAACGCCAAAGTCGGTGCTGCGTAGGTCGGCCACTGACAAGAGAAAGCGCATCTACCCATTAGAGACGTGCACCTTACCGACACACACAAGCCAGTGGTGGCTCCGAAGTGGCCGTGTGTTTTTTGGTTCTTTAGCATGTGTACGCCTTCAAGGGCTGTCCGTACTCGCGCACGCGTTGGCTGCTTCCCTTGCTCTCGTGTCGCGCGCCAAAGGGAGAGCCGCCGAGGGAACGGTGGGGAGAACAAAAATTTGTATTCGGCGTTACCACGACGCAAAAGACTCGCAAGCACAGACGCGCTCAGAGAGAAGAGGAGAAAGGGGAGGCGCGTACGCAACACGCATGCGTGCCCACCCTTCGAAGAAAGAAGAACAGCGTACAGCACTGCCACCCGTGACGGTGTCAGCCGTAACAACAACGAGGAGGGAAAACCTTCTCTGATGGCCCTACTCTTCCGCCTCATCTGCTTTCTCTGGGGTGTCCCTCTTGATGCCCTTGAGAGCTGACATGATGTCCATCAGGTTCAGCTTTGTCGCTGAGGCAGGGGCTGGCACTGGAGCGGGCTCATCCTCGGCCTCTTTGTGGACTGCCCCTTCGCTGGTGGCATCGTCGTTGGCATCATCGTCGCCGTCGTCCTCTTCCTCTCCTTCTTCATTCTCCTCTCCGTCCATGGTATCCTCCTCGTCAGCAACCAGGGTCGTCAGCACCTCATCGGCCGTCTGAGCTCCCTCCTCCCCTTCCACATTCCTCTTCCCTTCCTCGACAGGCTTGGCCTCGACGGCCGACGTTGCTTCTGGCGCCACCTTCGGCCTCTTCTTCGGCTGACGAGGAGCAGGACGCCGCCGCGCCGGGACGTATGTTCTAAACAACTGCTCCAGCGGGCCGTTATGCCACAACTGCCACTCCGCACTGTTGGGGCTGTCACGCCGCCGACGCACCCACGCAGCCCAGGCGCCGTCCTCGTCCTCCAGGTCGCCTTCGAAGCGCTCGCGCGGCGGTGGGTCAGAGATGTCAGGGAGGTCGTATACCTCCTGATGCAGAAGGTGGCACGTTTGACCACAGACCGTCGGGTGTGTGTTGCGGTTGCGGCGAGTGTTACGCGCACCCTGGTTGTTGCGTTGGTTGTGTTTGTGATGGTGATGGTGTTGGCCGCTGTAGATGTGCCTATTATTACTCCGATTCACGTTGGGGCCGCTGCCTCTACCACCGCCTGCTGGAGCTCCACTGATGGGGATATTGCGTCCGCGACACAGTCCCATCAAGTACGCCAGGCACAAATCAGCAGGCGCATTGCGGAAGAGACACGTCTCGCCGTGCTGACACACACCCCACACGCGCAGGCACGGGTGGGTGCCGGTTGGGGTGTCGTCGCTGCCCTGGGCGAGTACCTCGTCTATTGTTGGGCCCCCATGTCGTCCACCAGTCGTATCATTCCCGCGGCCGCGGCCACCAGCCGCGATATTCATGGCGATGGCTGGCAGCTTGCCCAGGTCGGTTGCTCTGTCGCCGCCCGTCAGCTTTGGAGCCGCCATGCGCTCGCCTGACGGCGCTACCGCCTCCGCCGGTCGCTCCAGCACGTCATCGGACATCGTCATTACATGAGAAGGCTTATAGTTAAGCCAAGACAGTAGTGATGGGAAGGGTATCACCCTGCTCGGCGTGTACGTGCGCGGGCGAATGATGCGGGTAAAGCAGGCCGTGCATAGCATGATACGGTTCTTCAAGTCGATGGCAACGCTGTCCGACTCGACGTTGTCACGGCGGCACTTCACGCAGCCGAAGCAGACGCGCTCGGGGAACTGGTAGAGCTGCGTGTGCAGCGCTGCCTTCACATTTGCATCCGGTGGGAGCCTCTTGACGCGCGCACGAAAAGCCGTAAAGTTGTTAACGGTGAGTCGTGCTGGACGATGACTTCCGACAGTCGTTGCAGCAGCAGCACCAGCGGTGCCCGCAGTCAGCGCGCGCGTGGCCGCAGTGGCTCCTGTAGACGAAGACGCAGCTAGCACAAGCGAGCTTGACGGCTTCGCGTACGGCGCCGACGACGAGGCGTAGGGACGAGAGAGCTGCGGTTCCTTCGGCATTCTCTGAACCTACACAACCTAACCGTGGAAGAGGATGGTAAGGTGAGGCCTCAAAGAAAAACAAGGAGAGAGAGTCGAGCGACACCAAGATGATAAACAGGCAGTGGTGCGGAACCGCATGCTATGAACGGCTGCAGAAGAGTTCCACGGAGCGCAGCATGAAGGAATCTGCAAACGTAATCAGCAGAAAGGTGTGACTCTGCATGGTAAGTTGCATAACGCATCCGGGAGTAGCGATAGAGGCACCCGGTGCTGACGCTGCTGTTGGCACCGCCCCCCTCCCTACGGAGTTAGTAGCACAGGCGTATACGGAGACCAGACGTCGGTGTGGGAGAGGGACGAATCGAAAGCAGGCGATGGAGGGGGAAGAAACAGCTGAAGCCGCTCCGACCACACGGGGCTATGTTTCTCCGTTCCCCCCCCCTCGCCAGCCTGCGGCTCAGACCTTTTCGAGCTGTCGGGCTCTTCGCTGATGTGGTCGCCCCTCTTCCTCGTTTGTAGTTTCTGCTGTTTGATAAAAATGAAAGCGCGGGAGACCGCACGCTGAAGAGAGAGAAAGGAGGAAACAAGGCGAGAAAAGGAAAGAAAGTCACAAGTTGAGTGCACAATGGCCTCTCAAGCACGCATACACAGAGAGAGAGGGGGGAAGAGAAAAAAGAGAGGAGAACAGTCCACGCTGGAGGTGCACTGAGAGGCGCAGTCAGCTGTTGCCCACCCCACCCACTCACCCACCCCCGAAAAACAACGAGATCACAAGGAGAAAGAATGAACAGAGTAGCTAGCGGCGACATATCCGCTGATCAGCTCCTCCTCTCATCCCTCACTACCTTTCTCCCTAGATGATCACCTTTTAATGCGTCAGTAGCTCGCGGGACGTCTCCGTCTCGCTCTCCCTTCCGCCAACGTCAGGTCTGCTAAGAACCGAACGGGCAGTCGTGCTGAGGTGTGTCAGTGAGTACGGCGGCGCGTGACATCCTTTGTTGTTTGCCTACGCGTAACCAAACTTCTTCAGCACCGCCACGTTGTGCTTGGGCATCTTAGCAAGCGCCTCCTTACGGGCCGCCTTCCACGCGTCGCGGAGCTTTGCCTGCTTTTTGTGGTGGCGGCACGCCTTCTCCACGCGAGCCTGCTCGAGCTTGGCGACGACGTCGCTGTACTTCCAACCGACATGCTTGCACATGTTGCCGAGTACTGTGTACGGGCGCTCCGAGCGGTAGCACGCATGGCGCTGGGCGCGCGGGATCACCACACGACCACCTGTGCGCACCACATTAGCCGGCACCCCTTCGTAGGCCACCAGCGAGTTAAGTGCCCTCATGCCGCGCTTCGTGTAGCGGGGCAGCATGCTGCGCACGGCGCGGACGAACACGTCGGAGGGGGCACGGTGGTGGAAGGGGCCCTTTGTGGGGTTTGTCAGCTTCCGCTTGCGCAGATACTGCAGGTACTTGATCTTGTTGCGGATCTCCGTACCGGCAATGTTGAGCTGCTCGCAGCGCACTACAGTGATCTTCTTACCCAGTAGCAGCTGCTTGGCAACCACAGCCGCCGCACGACCGAGAACGTGATCCTTCAAGTCGATCACGACGATCTCGGGGCGATGCTTCTTGGCTTTCTTGCGCTGCACGCGAGACACATTCTTGCGGCTAGGGAGGGCCATTGGTGTGTAATCAACTTCTGGTGTTCGAAGTAGAAAGAGGCAGGAAGGTGCGTGTGTTGGCGTTAAGGGGAAATGCAAAACAAGATGGAGGTGAGACGAGTAGCACACACACACACACAGAGAGAGACACAGGCAGAGAGAGAGAGAGAGAATGTGTAGAGGAAGAGACAGCCGTACCGTGCGACGCATCACGCGCAAACATCAACGGAACGCAGAGGAAGAAGGCAACGCGAGAAAACAGAGATCGAATGGCCGGGTGACGATACTAGAGAGTGGAAAGGGGTCTCGACTAGGTGGTGCGGCACCATTTCAATTCCTCGTCCCTCCTATCTTCTTTCCTAGTGCGGGGGGCATTCACAGAGGCGTCCACAGCAAAGGGTTGCTTCTTCGTCTGTGCTTTTCACCATGTGCGGATGGTCGCATCGAAGCACGCAACAAGCAATGCTGCAGAAACCTCTGCAGCATACATGGTGTTACTTCGAGCGACGACACGCCAAGGAGAAGAAAGGTGCGCGCTATCGGAAAGTGCAATAATGCCATCAACGGTTGAGGAAGAAGAACTATTGCCTTCTTCCTCCCCCCCCCTTCTCACCACAGAGGCCACTATAGATGCACTTCACTCAACCACACGAGCCTCCCCCTCCCCCTCCCCCCTCCCTCCCTCCCCCGCAACTGATAAAGTGTGGGTAAAAAAGGTAGCACTGATAGGGAATGTAGCGCTGCTCCTCACCAGGCGCGCTTTTTGCATGCTCCGCCTGCGCTTTCTTACTGAACAGGATTCAATGCGGTTACTGAACGTTCTCTTTTACAAGCGAGTCGATTCCGAAGGCACCACACACACACACACACGGGCACACACACACACACACACACACATGCATACAGATACATTCACGCGCGGAGAGCGACTTCGCACCCTGACAGAATAGTCACCATCCTTATATTTTCTATTCGTTCTCTACTTCACCCTCTCCCTCGCTTGTCCGCGTGTGCCCTCCTACGAGCGTCGCATAGGCCCCAATGGCCAATACGTCTACGCCAAACGAACAGAGATAGAGGGATGAAAAGAGAAAGGCAAGCAGAGAGAGGCGTCACCTGCGCCGTATCGCATCAGCTCTTCAGCTCGCCAAACCAAGGGAACAGGTGCACACACACACCACACACCACACACACACACACACACACCAGTGAGACGAACAATTAACAAGAGGAGCAAGTTGGTAAGGCCCTTGTAAGACCCACCATATAACACGAACAAGAGGCTCATCGACTCACCAGCGCACGTGGCACACACAGCATAGGCAACGAGGAGAATGTGCAAGAATGCTCCAAAAAAACCACAGCGATAAAGAGACCAAGAGCGGGGGAGGGAGGGGGGACACAGCAAGGCGCAATCGCTCCTGAATTATGCACAAACTCGAAGAGGACAGCTGAACAGCACATGCACTACAATACGCACTTTGGTGGGTGTGCATGTATGTGTGTATGTGTGTGTGTGTGTGACCGTGTGTGTCCCCGTGTAGGCTTTTGAACGTCTGAATTATGTACGTGCAGCTGTGTGGAGTCCGAATAGGAGAATGTCATCACTGGAGAAACAAGAGCACGCGCCGATACGACAATCACAGAGTCAGAGCAGCGAACGAGCCCACATTAGCAACGGTCCGTTTCCGTCGTAGCCGCCTCTGCTACTTTTGCTCTTGCTGCCGCTGTGTCAGCGTGCTTGACGAACAGCACGCACGCCAGCAACAACTTTTAGTACACAGGCTTAAAAATTTGGAAGCTACACATGCAGTTTTCGTCCATCAGCATCATGGCACCGCTGTTCGTGAACTCGCCACAGTAGTTGGACGCGCTAAAAATGGTGACAAGGCGCCTGCCGGCAAAGAAGGAGTAGCCTTCATCCACTACCTGGTGGGCTCGGAGAACAATATCGATGCCGAGGCTGTCGCACATGCGTTTCACCACATCCTCACCAAAGGTAAAACTAACACCACGCTCACTTGGTTGCCAGCCAGATGAACCCTCCTCCGGGTCGGACCAGAGAATATCGCAGGCAAGTCCCTCATCGGGGACCACCAACGGCCGGTAGATCTGTTCAATTTGACGCAGATGCCGCAGCTCAGGACTGAGACCGCCGTGCATGCACAACGCAATCTCCTCAATCAACGCCGCCACAGGAAGACAGTTAAACACATCGGTGAACTCCTTGAAGAGGCGCACGCTGAAGCGGCGCTTCACCTCGTCAAAGAAGCCGTAGATGCGGCAAATGCTGTCCGTCTCGTGGTTTCCGCGGAGAACATAAATGCACTTTGGGTACAACACCTTCAACCCCAGCAACACTGTGATCACCTCCGTCCCGTACTTGCCTCGATCCACGTAATCACCGAGGAAGAGGTAGCGTGAGTTGGGAGGCAGCCCACCCGCCTTAAAGATTTCAACGAGGTCTGTAATTTGGCCGTGTATGTCGCCGCAGACGTTGATCGGCGCCTCGATGCGGACGAGCATCGGCTGGCTCATGAGGATGGGACGCACACGACGTAGGATTAAGCGAATGATATCCTCCTTCAGTAGAGTGACGCCACTGCGCCACTCTGCCAGGATGCTCGTCACTAATGTGTAGATGGAGGCGTCCTCAGGGGACATCTCCGCCGTGGGGGAAGTAGACGTCGCCGCCGCCGCCGTTACCGCGGTCGATGTGGCTGCTGCCTCAGCAGTTGCCGGCGTTTTGTGCGCATTACTCGAACTCTTGTCACCTGAGTACTTGGTGCCAGAAGATGAGGAGGACGTCGAGGCTATGCTCGGGCTGCGGCTACCGTGGCTGTTCCTGTGAGGGCTAGAGAGGCCAGGGCTGGTAGCGGCGGCGCTTTGTTGCTGATGGTGTTTACCCTTCGCATGCGCTGAGGACGCAACGACGTCCCGGGGTTCCTCATCGTGAAGCAACGACACAGCAGGCTGCTCCAACGAGCGAGAGCGACTTCGCTTTCGTCCCCCCACCTGCGATATCGTACCGTGGCGCATGAGAGTCTCTGAAGAACGACAAAAAAGAGAAAGGGCAACGAAAAGCGCGTCACAATCGCCAGAGAAGACACAGTGAACGTGTGTGAGACGGGGTACAGCGTGTAGATGTAGACCGGGGGAGGGAGGGAGGGAGGGAGGGAGGAAGCGGAAGACCGATAAGCAGGGCTGAGGGCGAGAGCGAGGTCGAGAGAGGACGCGCGCAGAATGTAAGGAGCCTTGCGACGCACACACGCACAAGCACAGGCACAGAGGCACACGAGCGCTTCTTCTCCGTGAGCGCCTTCTCCTCTTTGTTGAGGTGCTGCTGTGTCTCTACTCTGCTACCGCGCAAACGTGGCGTTAGTGCGTGGCTGGATGCATGAAAAGAACGTCGACAGATGTGCGTAAGCGGGAACGCTCCCCCAGAGAGATGTACACGGCTTATACATGCATGACACGTTGCGTGCGTGGCAGGTGCAAGGGGGAGGGAGGGGGGAGGCGCAGGTGTTGATGAGCATTGCGACAGAGGCAAATAGAGGGGGAGGAGGAGGGGTGTTTTATGAATGCGTCGTCGCAACAAGAAAGCGTGAGTGGGAGCACATAGGCGCACACAGAGTGAGCCGCACTGCCGAGAAGCAAGTCATGCGGAAGCCCTGAGGAAAGCGCAGCATGGAGGAAGGGGGGCTGCAGCGACACAAAGTAACACCATGCCCTAGGGTACTCCTGTGCGTGACTCACGGCTCCCTCTTTCGATTCCCTTCTGCGGTGCATCACATGATGCGTATATCCAACACGTGCTGACGAACCGCCGCGCAGGAGACCAGAAGGGAAAGAGCTCCATGCTGTGAGGTGGCCCTCTAGCTCGAGACCATTGCGTCATTGCTGAGATGCAAAGGCAAAACACACGTACCGCGGCACCGGAACTTCAACACCAGTCCGATACTCTGTCCCACCTCCCTCCTCCGCTAGTTCTTGACCGAATCTCCTCATACCTAAACAGTACCTGCAACTCGGCTTCAGCAGGCTGTAACTGTTGCTTATCCTTCTCTTGGGAGGGGACTTGCACTTGGTCTTATCTCAGCACCGCTTTCCGCGAGCGAAGTTCAAGGTCGGCTATTCGGCCTGGCTACTTGCTTATACTCTGTTCGGCAGTTGGAAGTGAGGCTAACATGCAGATCGCTTGCATGAGCAGTGACTTCAAAAGTGCACGCGCGTTAACAACACGCATTGGCCTTAAATTTGTTCGACCCTCTTTGGTGGTGAACATGCGCACATGCAACTCCCCCCCCAAAGAAAGGGACAAGGGGAACTTGGGGCCATCCACGGAAGCAAGCGAAAGGAAGCCGAGCACAGGCACAAGCACAGCACGAGTGAGTGCACGTCCGACTCAGAAAGAAACAGTGAAGTAAAACAACAAAGAGGGTCAACATGAAACAGCGTGTGTGTGTGTGTGTGGAAGAGGGGGGTGTTCGTGTGAGTGCCTGGGTGAGAGAGAGAGGGAGGGAGCAGAACCGACAAGTACAGGACTCCTGTCTACTTCAGTCCAACGCGCAAACTCACCTCATCACACACACACACACACACAAACATACAGAGACGCACACACTACGTTGATTCAGTGTTGCTTATTGGCCTTTTTTCGCTGTCTGACGACAAGCTTCAACTGGCATGAACACACGGGCGAATTCTTCTCCCGACTAGTTCCGCTTTCTACCCCACTGTGTACTGCGCTCAGCCTCTTTCGCTCTTCCGTTCGCCCACCGATTAACGTATGTCTCCCCCACCCGTACCTTCTCGTCAAGGGTCACTGCTCTTCACCGTTTTCTGTTTTCGCTTTTCTCAGAACAACATTATGCTTGCTTGGTATGTGTTGCCGCTGCCTTTCGGAAGAGAGCTCACCTTCTTGCCCAGAGAGTGTGTGTGTGTGAGCCCATTGGTGATTAGAGTGTGCCGCGTTGTTTCTTGTAAGTTGAGGCGTGGTAGCCAGAGAGAGGACGCAAGGCGAAGAAGCAGGGCAGAGAGAAAAGGGCACCAGATGGAGGCGCATAGGCGCTGCCACAGCTTTCAGAGTAAATCCATCGCCACCTGCCCGAAAGCAACGCAGCCTCTCCCTCGCACCACCACGCACGCCACAAATACACAATACCCGCCGCGCGCGTAGACTTCCACGCCCCTTCTTCCTCTTTGTGGTCGTGTGTATGTTTCCCTCTTGTTTCTTTTTCTACCGACTGATTCGATTAAGTGCAATGGGGAGCACATGTGCACGACATTATAACGGGAAATGGCGTGTGGTGAGTACCAAACACAACAAAGAAAAGGAGCCAGTGCAGGTGAACGCGCCTCGTCAAGAACGCAGACGACGTGCATCACAACAAAGTGAGAAATGCTCATCCGGCACCGACGCCCTCCATTACACAACAACAAAACTGTATATATTAAAATAACAGAGCCGCGCAACGCGGAAGGTGAGGCCGACGAAAGTGCACTGCCTTCGCCGTTCGTCTCATCACAGAGAAAGAAAGGCATCGCTCTCTTCCGACAAACTAGAAACAGAGCAAAAAGCGCGCCGCAACCACTCCGTGGGGCGCGAAGCACTCCGTCAGCCACTGGAGAGCCCTCGTAAAAGAAACAACAGCGATGCTACGCAAACACCCGCGAGGGTGCCTTGCTCGGCAAAGCCCAAGATCGTTCGCTCTCCATCGGTCACAGGGTATCGAATCCTCCTTTTAAGAATCACATCAGATCTTGTTCCAGGCAACGATATCGATCGACTGCACCTCGTCCTCGAAGCCCATGATGATCTCCTCGAGGTCGTCGCCAGACACCTTGTCATCCTCGATCACGACCAGCTGCTGCAGCTTCTTCAAGCCGAACGCAACGGGCGCCAGCTTGTGGTCACCCCACACCAGGCCGTCGCGGTGAATCGCGTGCAGCTTCTGCGCGAGCGCCTCCAGGTCCACCGTGTCGTCCCACGCCTTGATGTCGAACAGGATGGACGACTTCGCAATCACGTCCTTCTTCGCCTTCTTCTTCTCCACGTCCTTCGCCCTCTTCGCCTCCAGCGCCGCCTGCTCCTCCTCCGTCGTCTCGCCGAACAGGTCAATGTCGTCGTCCTCTGCAGGAGCAACAGCCTTCGGCGCAGGCGCGGGTTTCTTAGCGGCAGCAGGCGCAGGCGCGGGCTTCTTAGCGGCAGCAGGCGCCGCCGCGGCAGGCGCGGGCATGCGCAGCTCCGGCGCAGCAGTGCGCACCGGTGCGCCCCACGCCTTGCGCTCGCCCTCCGTGTACGTCGCCATGTTCTTCACCCACCGGTACAGGCTCACGTGGTTCGCGCCAAGCAGGTCGTTGAACACACTCACGTCCTCCGCCGTCGGCTTCGCGCCGCCCAGGAACAGCTTGCCGCCCAGCCTCGCCTCCAGCTCGGCGGCCTTCTTGCTCACGTCCTTCACAGACATGCTGGGTGCGCGCGCGGTGCGGGGGTCGTCAGGGGGAAGAAAAGGCTAGGAGAGCGGCACAGATTAGGAGGTGTCGACGGCGCCAGCTGCAGGATAGACGGAGGGCGTGTGAGCGAGGTGGGTGGAGGGTGAGAGTAGGGGAGATGCAGTCTTGAAGTGCGCAGCCGCGCGATGTCCCAGCAGAAGAGAGGGCGGAGAAAGGGAAAGGAAGCGCATGAATGGAGACAAAGAACATCGAGAACTCATAGAATTGTAGTGTTGCCACTGCACAAACCTGACAACTGACTGCACACCTGCGCCTGTTGCCCGTAAATGAATGCTGGTGCGGTGCACTCATAAACGACTACACTGACCTGTGAAAGAAAGAGCCAGGTTGAGAAGTTTCAGCGCCGACGCCGTGGATGTCTCTGCTTTTCTTTTTTTCCCCGATGCCGTTGCCAGGGTTAAGACGGTGAGTCACTGCCATGGCTACCGGCATTACCGTCATGCGCTGAGCATAGTGTACAATCGTATAGAATGAGGTCTTACCTGCATGATTGTCGAATCCCTGCGTATATGTGTGAGAAGACACAGACACGGGTAAAAGCGCACAACCACGTACAGAGAGAAAAGCACACAGTCCAGAACGAATGGCAAAAAAAAAGGGAGGTGGGAAAGAATGCACACGCATAGACACACAGAAAGAGAGGTAAACAGCAACATCAACAGCCAAAGTACTAAAGACTCCCCCCCCACACACACACACACGGCATCGACGGTATCCAGTACAGCTCAGTTCCAACACCATCTCTGTCGACTGACGATGCTCATAACTGTACAGACATACACACACACGCATTAGAACGTACAAACTACTGGCGCCACGGATACTCACAGGAGTAACTCGTCGCTTCGTTTTGTTGTTGTCATCGTTACAACGGTGCAGCAGCACAGCACAAGAACAGCGACAAGCACACACGTGGTAAGAGGAGAGAGGTGTTCTTTCAGCGTGTCATTCCACAGCGGACTTGTCAGAAAATCTGCGCATCCTTCCGTAGATCATTTACCTCTGCGCCACCACGGCTAAGTTCCGGGCGTCTAGGGCAGCCGTCTGCCGTTGAATCCGCCTATGTGTCGAGCGGGCACTTCTCAGCTTGCTTCATCCCCTCCTCGCACACGTGCCGCGCGGTAGGCGCAGACGGCCCTGGGCGCACTGCATGCCCTGATCCGCGCGGGCCTCGTCTACATTCCTTCTCGAGGGTAGAAGCAGTGGCGGCTGTCGTGCGGGGAGCAGGGAGTGGTCCAGGTGCATGCCGGATGAAGTCAAGGAGGTCGACCAGCCTCAAGTTCAGGGCCCTCTGCGATCCTGCGCTTTGCCTGTACGTCATGCTTCGCCCTCCATCGCCTCAGGCCACAGCATCCTCCACTGTGGCTTGGAAACTCTTCGCATAGAAGTCTAGAGGACTCGATGGCTCAATCCGAATTTCTTTCGTCATGGCAGCTGAGATCTGTGCCTTTATCCGCCCACTCGGTAGGAGGTGGGAGTTGTAGCAGACTTCGCATGCATGCACGGTAGGGCTCATCACTCTGCATCTCTGAGCGCCTGTTTCAGCTGTCGCCCCTGCTCTTGCTTCCTGGATGCCTTGTGTGGATGCAATACAGCCTGCTAGCTATGCTTGGCAGCCCGTGTGCACAGTGCCCGCACTAGTGGGTCCTGGGCCCTGTCTCAGGACGACACTATTTGTCTGGAAGGTGACGCCTGCTGTCTGCATCCTCCCCGTTTCCGTTGATGTCAAAAGGTGCGTGTCTAGATGGCGCGCCCGCGTGGAGCGCGGCAGGTGGGAATACCGAGATGAGTTTATAACGGCAGGGGAGCGTTGCCACGTTGTGCATCCGCACGCCTTTCACAAGGACTGGTGTGGGCCAAGGGTAAGGAACCCGTGCATCAGGATGTGCCTGCGCACGAAAAGTTCATGGTGTGTCGCCCTGAAGGGGTACACATGGGGGACACCCATAGACGCTCCAGAGGTGCGCCGCATGCACGGTGAATGCGATGTGCGTAGTCAGGCCACTGCGTGCAACGACCATAGCGTAAAATAGAGTGTGTGCTGTTCGCTTGGAGCGATCGACAAATCGCGCGTAGCGTATTGGGGCACAAGGCGGACAGAGAGGGGGAGCGAAGAGAAAAAATAAAAATTGAAATAAATCGCTTGTATGATCGGTGCAGCGCCAAAAGGCCCCAACACGAGGGCGCCAAGTCAATCATCTTGTCGAGTCTGCTGCCCATTTGCCGTCCCCGTCGTGATGAGCATGTAGGCAACTGAGTGCTTTCGCCTAGATGAAAAGCATCCGTCTCTCTCTCGCGCTCTGTACAGGCGCCGCACGAAGCACACGCGTGGGCAGGGCGAGCAGGCAGAGTGACAGCGAAGCGAGTGATGCCACACTGCCAGGTCGGCTGCCCTATTCTAATGAGACTCACAAGCAATCCTGCTAGGAAAAATGAGACACACACACGCACACGCCGACTCGGAGGCAGAAAGCGTTCCAACATCATAACGTATTTGCACACCCGACGCACCGGCATCTACACACACACACACACATACAGAAGACACGGAGGGAATAAGAGAGAGGGGGCGGGGAGGAGGATGAGAAAACCAGACACGACCCGCTCTGCACAACGCAAAAGAAAAAAAGGGAAGACAAGCACAGCGGAGACTTTAGAAGTGGCTGTGGACTAAAGATGACAAGCGTGAAATGGAAAAATGCTCCGCGAGTGACTTAGAGGGGGAGCGGGAGAGATCGAACGACGCAATAAATGGGCAGCGAACTGGTCCGAGTCAAAAAAGAGAGTGAAGGGGAGGAGGCAGGAGAAGCTCTGGCGAGTTGGCGAGAAACAAGGGAGAGAAGCATGTGACAGTGACTAGCCACTGACAGAAAGAAGGAAAATCTAGGAACGTTTGCCTCGGTAAGCTGCCTGAATTTCACACCGGTCAAAGCTATTTCACCCATGATGGGGCCTCCTCTCCCTTATCCTTAGCCTTCTCCCAGGCAAGGGAAGCGAATATATAGATATAGATATGTCTATATCAGTTGAGATACTGTATCCAGGCACGCGCTGCTGTTGAACGTCCTGCGAGCGCCCCACCTAATAGATGTGTCTCTCCCGTCATCCCCCACACTACTGAGTCTCCGGCAGGCCCCACAATTTGCGCTCCGACTCTGTGAAGGAAGCCATGTTGCGAATCCAGCGATGAAACGCGATGTTGTTCTCGCCGAACATTTCGTAGAACTTATCCACGTCCTCCTTCGTTGGCTTCGCACCTCCTAGAAAGAGGTGACCATCCAACATCTTGTTGAGCTCTTCCGCGGCGGCGCGCGCCTGTTTGATGTCCGTCATATTGGCGGGGGGCATTATGGCTTTAGAATGGCAAACTGCGTGAAAGCTGACAACCCGTCACGCTGCGAATGCCTCAATGGCGAAAGCTTTCGTAATCAGAGCGGGAAAAATAAGAGGAGTGCTGCAGAAATGCCTTCACTTTTTTTTTTGGATTCAACGCTTCCCTCCTTCCCTCCTTTTTGTTTTCATCCTTCCCCACATTGTCATTGTGGTGTGCACATCAGCGGAACAACAGCCGCAACGGAGGAATGGAAAAGACGTACGGAATAACGGCGAAAATGTATTGTGGATGTGGTGTGTGGCGGGGGAGAGTTTATGTGGTCGTCATGATGGACAGCCAAGAGGAACACGGCAAGTCACGCGTGTGTGCGTTGCGTGAGTGTTGTTTGATTCACGCGAGTGAGCAGAGCGGCGCGCCAACATACACAGTCACAACAACAAAGGAAAAAAAGAGAAGAGAAAGAGGAGAAAAAGGCAACGAAGATGATCGGTAAGCGCACATAGGAGAGAGAGACAGACAGACAAAGAAAAGCGCAGCTGATCCTGAGTCCACTGCAGCATGTGGGAGTGAGAAGGGGTGATAGACTGGGCACGTCGGATGGAAAGCCTCGCTCAGGTACAGTCCAAGACCGCCGCGTGGTACTCGCCCGAAATATACTGTGCCCTTTGCTTTTACCACGCTCTTCATCCCCAGGTCGAGCTAAGCCGCCACCTGGGAGAGCAAGCGGAGAGGGGCACAGACAAACAGTGTGCACCCATATCCCCTAGCGCAGGAAAAAGAAACGGTAGTCTCGCTGCCTCAGCTGCTGAGTTAGAGCAAGAGGCAGGAAGAGAAACCGTCACCATCCCCACCACTTCGGTGGACAGGAAGCAGCGCACGCTCCTCTTGAGTGTCAGGGGAAAATTTTCGAATCCGTGCAGAGCGTAGGTGCCGATCCGTCCTCGGATTCCCGAGGAACTTCAGCCCCATTGCTGCCTTTGCAAATCACTTTGGTGCTAAGAGGTTTGTGCCGCGGACAGAAAGAGGGTTTAAGCGCCGTTAGCCTGACGGTGCATATCTGGTCTCTTTTATGTGAAGTACGAGTTGCACGTGCACACGTCCACAAACTCGCAGGAAGACGTGAAAAGATGAAAGCCAACAGCCACTGCGTCCGATCATGTCTTTGCTTTCCTCTGCTTCCGTTGTTGCTGTCATTGCTTGCCTGCCGCCTCACTGTTTGAGTTTACAAAGAAGGAAAAGACACACAACCCCAAAGAAAAAAAGGGGGCCAACTGCCTGCTCACACGTGCGCGTACCCACAAACGTTGCGGCACCCTCGCCATATTCATGCACGTCCCTGAAGCGCCTTCATGCCATACACTGCGTGAATAGGCATGGCGAGGGCAAACACTTGAGTGGCATGCACGAGGGCAGCATAACCTGATCTGCATTTGCCTTGTTATTCTCCGTCTCCAGGTAGAGAGAGAGGGGAGGGGGAGGGGGTATTAATAAGGCGCACCAATCAGCGGTGAATAACTAAAAAGAAAGGTCGGGAAAAATGGTCATGGATTAAGGGGGGAGGGAGCGAGACAGAGGGGGGGAGACTGTGGCAGAAGAGAGCAAAACGGCACATGAAGGCGAGACCAGAAACGCCCTCCTTTCTCATCTCCTCCCCCCCCTCCCCTCAGCGGGACAGAGAATAAAAATGTAGAAAAAAAACACAACACAACACACCGCATACAGAAGAACGCAGAGAGAGAGGAAGAGAGATCCAAAGACGATTGACAGAGAGAGAGAGAGAAGATGAAGCAACACGCACACCTTACCTGAACCAAGAACTGCCTCCTCTTAGCACGCCTAACAAGAACAGTGCCTTCCACGTGTGACACTCACTCCTTTCTCTGGGTTCTCTTCTTTCCCTCCCCACCACCATCTTACACTCTGTCACTCACGCCTCCGCGCTGCACGCGCCAAGCATCAGTAGCTCAGTGTAAGAGTGTGCATGCGTGTGTGTGCGTTGGTGCTTATGTTCTCCTTTTCCCTCAATTGACCCCCTGCTGCTTTGCTGTCCCTTCTCCCTCAACCAGCGCCTCACTTCATGGCCGATGAAAGAGTGAACTTAGCATAAGAAGGAGTGAAAGAATGGAAAGTATGACGCTCTGCTCGTGCGACTGAGCGAGTGCGCGATAACGCTCACTAGAGCCTCTCTTTCACCACAACCTAACTCGCCCCAGCACTTTCTTCACCTTCGTGATAATGAAAAGGGCCCAAAAACGCAAGACACACCAACACACTTTGATAGAAAATTAAGTTGCGGCATATAAGAGGCACAACATGCACGCCTCGACGAATCACATCAGATCTTGTTCCAGGCAACGATATCGATCGACTGCACCTCGTCCTCGAAGCCCATGATGATCTCCTCGAGGTCGTCGCCAGACACCTTGTCATCCTCGATCACGACCAGCTGCTGCAGCTTCTTCAAGCCGAACGCAACGGGCGCCAGCTTGTGGTCACCCCACACCAGGCCGTCGCGGTGAATCGCGTGCAGCTTCTGCGCGAGCGCCTCCAGGTCCACCGTGTCGTCCCACGCCTTGATGTCGAACAGGATGGACGACTTCGCAATCACGTCCTTCTTCGCCTTCTTCTTCTCCACGTCCTTCGCCCTCTTCGCCTCCAGCGCCGCCTGCTCCTCCTCCGTCGTCTCGCCGAACAGGTCAATGTCGTCGTCCTCTGCAGGAGTAACAGCCTTCGGCGCAGGCGCGGGTTTCTTAGCGGCAGCAGGCGCAGGCGCGGGCTTCTTAGCGGCAGCAGGCGCCGCCGCGGCAGGCGCGGGCATGCGCAGCTCCGGCGCAGCAGTGCGCACCGGTGCGCCCCACGCCTTGCGCTCGCCCTCCGTGTACGTCGCCATGTTCTTCACCCACCGGTACAGGCTCACGTGGTTCGCGCCAAGCAGGTCGTTGAACACACTCACGTCCTCCGCCGTCGGCTTCGCGCCGCCCAGGAACAGCTTGCCGCCCAGCCTCGCCTCCAGCTCGGCGGCCTTCTTGCTCACGTCCTTCACAGACATGCTGGGCTGCGCGCGCGGTGCGGGGGTCGTCAGGGGGAAGAAAAGGCTAGGAGAGCGGCACAGATTAGGAGGTGTCGACGGCGCCAGCTGCAGGATAGACGGAGGGCGTGTGAGCGAGGTGGGTGGAGGGTGAGAGTAGGGGAGATGCAGTCTTGAAGTGCGCAGCCGCGCGATGTCCCAGCAGAAGAGAGGGCGGAGAAAGGGAAAGGAGTGCATGAATGGAGACAAAGAACATCGAGAACTCGAAGAGGATTTTTATTTACGCTTTAAGCGACTCAATAATGCGTCGGCCATCTTCTTCCTCAGCAGCATGTCTTAGTCGCTGCTCCCACTGCAAGCTGGCTGCATACCTCCAGTGCGGAAGACAGCAAGTTAAGAATGACACAGCCACAGCCGCTTGAAACAGTGGCTGGGGAGTGCCGAAGCACAGCTGAGGCACAGTTCCACATTGTTAAGGTGGCTTTCGATATACTTCTTCGGGTGTTGTGCGTTACTTGTGATGTTTTTCCTCTTGTTGAATTTGCTGATGGATAAATATGCAGCCGGTACGGTCATGCAAAAAGCTGGACACACCGCAGCCAGCAGGTGGCTGTGGAGGCGTGTCTATCCCGCGTGCAGGCAATACACATGTTTGTCCACTTAGCAGCGCCCTGACAAGGAGGTGAGAAAGAGGTTTGGTGAAGATAGAAAAAGGAGCAGAACAAGCGACTCACTGCTGCGCGTCTCACAGTGTGCTCGCTCCAGTATCGGCGGTAGTTGTGGCAGCGGCCCTGGTGGGAGGGTACACACGCAACGTTCGCACGACAAGCTTAGCTTGCTCGAGGAGGGAGCCGATGGCAGAGCGCAGGTCGCGCTTGGAGGCTGCCTGAATGGTTACTGCAACGGTTCGCTGAGAGGGGTCCTCACTCCACCAGTAAACCTCCTTCAAAGTTCCAGTAAGAGAGGGATCAGTCTTCAGCACCTTCAACAGCACGCTGGCAGACGCCGTGTCGGGTAGCGGAAGGCGCAAGACACACTCAATCGAGAGCTCATTACTCCTGTGAGTGGTGCTGCATCTCTGCCAGGCGGTGCTGCTGGAAGAAGCGGTGGGTTGAGCCGGCATTAGCGTGGCCCAGCAAAGATCAGAGTTCTGCAGGGAAAAGAAAATGTTCGAGTAGGGCTCAACTACTGCCTTTTCATTTCTCAGCATAGCAGCGCTGCCCTGCCTTGTAGTGCCGGGTACTGCACTGGCACAGTACGGTGGCACCTGAGCTGTATCTCGGTAGTGGTAGCGGGGAGGCGTGAGAGGAGAAACGCAGCATCAAGTGACCATAACAAGAGACCGAGAAAACAGGCGTGTGGTGGGCGTGTGCTTGTGAAATGGGTTTGGGCAACGAGAGACTGAAGATAAAGACGAAAAATGAGGGGATAACAACGCATAGCCATATGCCCGGCCATAACATACTCACAGATACAAAACTGCAGACCTGCGGCGGGAGTAGGCGAGAAGATAATGCAGCAGGCTCTTCTTTTCCGAAGAAAAAGAAGCCTTCTAGATTCATCCTCACCTCCACATCACAACCACTCCCTGTTTAACTTGCCTCCCTCAAGTCCCCAGGTGTCTCAACTCTTGAGAGAAGGACTAGCGCCTAGAAGGAACGGGGGGTAAGCAGTGAAGATGGGAGGGGCGAAGCGGCAGAACAGCTGCAGTCGTGTGCGTGTGTGTGGCTGTCTGTCACCATATCAAAAACTGTGGATTCAAGTCAGCATAGCTGCTGATAATCCCTCAGTACCCTGAAAGTCCCATGTTCCTTTGGGTCTGGGTGTATGTTCGTCTTCTCGCTCCTAGAGCAACTCGGCCACTCAGACACACCGCAAGCGGCCAACAAGGGGGTGAAGGGAAGGAAAATAAGCAATAAATAATGAAAGAGATAATGCCAGAGGGAGATGAGAAGAGCAAACGAAGACAACTAAAACGCAGGCATACACGGAGAAGTCCGCCCATCAGCAACTTTGGCCAGGAGAGAAGCAAAAGGGAGAACAAGAGAGGAAGAAAGAGAGTAACTTGAAAAAAAAAGGCAAGAGGAAAGGGGAAAACAACTCAGCGAGCGGCGACACTCACGCCCAAGACGGGGGGAGGGGAAGAGCGAGAAAGAGGAAGAAGAGAGACTCTGTGAGAGAAGTAAAAAATGAGCGTACACATGGACAAGAGGCAAAATAGGCGTGCTCTTCTGATTTTCCACTTTTTCCTTGACTGCCTGCTAACGCTGCTGAGGTTCCTCTGGCACCCAGGAGTGTCTTGGTCAATGTGTCTGCATGTATGAGTGCAAGTGGTATATTCCATGCGACTACGAGGCAAAACACACACACACACATATATATATATATGTATATTTATATTTAGACCGACAACGCCTCTATCGCCAAGGGCACACACACGCACGCACATACATGAGAACACACTTGCAGATGCGGAAAGAGCAAGAAAGAGAAACAGCGAAAGGTAGCGGTGGAGGGAAAAGAGCGGCTGCGTTCCTTTTCGCAACTGCATTACGTGGTCTATGCAAACACTTCGCGAAGCGAAAAGGAAGAGAAGGGAAAGGTGTCCCACATTGAGCACTGGAAGCACAACCTCAACCTGACAGAAGACAAACAAAACAAACAAAAAAAAAAACACAGACACAACACAGGCACGTAAAATGGAAACGGCAGCAAAGAGAGGAGAATAAAAAAAAAAGCGCCATAGAAGACGAGACTCAAACCAAAGGAAAAAAAAAACATCAAAAAATGCCAACGAGCAGGAAGGTGTACATATAGCTAAACGACTTGGGAAACAAATGAGAACTTTCGCTAAAGAAAAGGGAAAGAAAAAAAAAGAAATGAAAGATTGAAAGAGAACGGCACGAGAGAACGAATACGCAACGCACAAACTCGTCTGTGTGAACTCATGGGTGCTTTTTTTTTTTTTGGGGGGGGGGGTTCCTCCGTCAACTCGGAAGTGGAGTGCAAGCGATATGTAGGAGTCGTTGATCCACGCCCAAGTGCTCGAATGTAGCGAGGTAGATATGAATGTTCGTGACTGTGTGTGGGTGTGCCTGTGTGTGTGTGTGTGTGTGTGTGTGTGTGTGTACGCGTGTCTCAGGGTGTTCCAAAATGAGTGATGCCAGCAAACGGGCGTCTCTTCGTGGGAGTGATCCCTCCATCTTTTGGTGGTCGTAAATTGACCTCCACTTCGATCCACAAGCAGCGCTCGCCACAAGAATGAAAGAGTCAGCTCCGCTTTCTGCTTTTTTCCCCTCCCTCGTGCTCACAGATGCTCTGCACTCCTCCTCCTGGGACTTTGGTGCGTCCCTGCCGCATCTCACTCACTCACGATTTATTCCGTCAAGCAGTATCCCCTAACAACACTGCGCCCCCTCGCTCCAAGCCATGCGTGCGCATGACGAACAGCTACACAACCACACATTGCACACACTAGTGTACATCAGCGAGAAGAGCGCACGAGGGAAAAACTGAGCGCCAGACAGACGCACGCCCCCACGCGGCGAAGAGGACGGAGGAACCTTCATGAAGAAAAACAGTGCTGAGGGAAACAGACGTGGTACAAGGGTGAGATCGAAACGAGAAGGCAACAACACAACACAACAGCCCACATATAAAACACACACAAAAAAAAACCCACATAAAAAAAAGAGGTCGTGACGGGAACATACAAGCGATGCCGCAACAGTACCACGTGAAGGAGGAAAGTAAAAGGAAAACAAAAAAAAAGGTAAGAACGATGCAGACGGAAGGGAAAAGGCATCAAACGATGAGGAAACACATGCCTCAACACGGAAACGACGACCACGCGCATATGCCCACGCTTCTTCTCGTCATGTCTACTTCCGTGTTTGCCTTTTTTCTTTGAGGGGAAAAGAGAAAAGGCTTCCCTTCGAAATGCTCTTGAGCTACCTTTCCGTTTCCATACTTCAAAATCACAAGAGCGTGTCAACGCCTGAGTATCACCCTTTCCGCCTGCAGCTCAGCTTCGCTTCGCCCATCAATGCCGCCGTTAGCAACACCACTAGCCGATACCTCATCACAAGCACTCATCACCATGCCCAAGATCATGCAAAGCAGCAAAGCATTATGGAATAAATAAGCACACAAAGAAAGAGAAGGGAAACTTGAGATAACATGTGTTTTCCTCATCTCTCGACGTGTCCCTCCCCTGCCATTCAGCAGGACTCGAACGCCACTCCAGCACCGTCCCTGCCTCAAGCCCCACCCACACCATCCGCAGCTCGCCCCCCTCGGTCGCCACCAGGGGCAACCGCAGGGGCGGCTCAGGCGCCA
>RAIA01000017.1:220000-367003 GCA_003664395.1 Leishmania lainsoni
GTTGTCGAACTCGCCGCAGTAGTTTGGCGCAGAGAAACCGTCACAAGCTGGCGGCTCGCAAAGAACCCGTAGCCGCGCTCCATCACCTGGTGCGCGCGCACAATCAGGTCCATGTCCACCATGTCCAGGAAGTCGTTCACAATGTCCTCACCAAACAGGTAGCTCACGCCGCGGTCACTCTCCAGGAAGCCCTGCACGTCATCCTCCGGGTCGGCCCACAGCAGATCGCACAGGATGCCACGATCAGGCACGTCGCACGGACGCTCGATGTCCATAACGGAGGCTACAGATGTCAAATCAGGACTAAGCCCACCGTGCATGCAGATGATCTTCTCGCTAATCACACAGCACACGGGCATCGTGTTAACACATCCGTGAACGCCTTGAACAGCTTGATGTTATACCGCCGCTTCACATCATCGAAGAACCCGTACATCTTGTTGATGCTTGCGCACTCGTGATTGCCGCGCAGAAGGAAGAAGTTCTCGCGGTACACAATCTTGTAGCAATAGAGAAGAATAATGTTCTCGACGCTGTGCTTGCCGCGATCAACGTAGTCGCCGAGAAACAGGTAGTTCGAGTATGGCGGGAAGCCGCACTTCTCAAAGATGCGCAGCAGGTCGTAGTACTGACCGTGCGTGTCGCCGCACACGCGCACAGGCGGGCGGATCTCGAGAAGCATTGGCTGTGACATGAAGATCTCGCGCACCTCGGTGAGCACGGCACGGATCTCCTCTTCCTTGATGAGGATTTGGCGCTGCATACGATTTCCCTTCACCGTGAGCATCTTCTCGATGAGAGTCTGCACCATCGGGAAAACTCCTGCGTGGCTCATGGTGCTACGGTAGTCTTTTACTACCTGCGTGCACGTGTGGGTGCCTCTGGGAAAGTGGTTGAGAGCGGTAAGAGGAGGAAAATCGTGGAAAGGGTGAAAGGGCGACGTCTGCGCGTGTTTGTGTGTACTTTTTCTGTCAAGGGACACTTACCTCAAACAAAAAGAGCCCAAAAGGGGGGGAGAATAGAGAAGCGAAAGCAGAAGGCCAGAGGAAGTAGCCCGCACAGGTGCACAGGCAAAGAGAGTACGACAGGCAGACACGCACACACCGCGCACACCTGCTTTCCAAGACGACAAAAAAAAAACGAGGAGGAGGAGGAGAGGGTGTGCGAGGATGAAAGCAGCACAGTGAGGCGGATTGCCTGCGCCTCAAATCAAAAGTCACACCGCACGAAAGGAAAAGGGGAAAAAATCACAGAAAAAAAAAGCAGCGGGCGCGAGAGAGAGAGAAGAGACGCCAAAGAGGAGGAGAAAGAGAAGAAAACAGTAATAACACTGCAAACGAAGGAAAGTGAACAGTCAGAAAAGAAAGGCGTGCACACACACACACACACACACACACCACACGAGCTTAAGACCAGCGTGGCCACACGGCTTTGGCGTTTGTATTTCGTACGTTTTGCTTGAGTGTTTGCGTTTTGTGTATGTGTGGGGGTAGGTGGAGGTCTTTGTTGTGTTTTCGTTGTCGTTGTTTTTCTTTTTGTCGGCTCGTCTTCTTCCGCACTCCTTCCTTCGCTGCCGTCTTCCGCACTCACCTGCTCGTCTTTAGGGTGTTTTTGTGTTTTCTTTTCGCTACTCCGCGGCTAATCCCTTTTTTTATGGGCGAGGGGACGTGGGTGCGTGAAGTATTGGGAAAGTGTGCCGATGGGTAGAATAGGGGATAGTGGGTATGACAGGGCAGGTCGGTGGATGTGTCGTGATGATTGTGTATGTGTATCGTTGTTGTTGTTTCGAATGGGGAAAAAAAAGAGATAGATTAACAAAAAAAAGGAGGAACGTGATGGGCGAGGTTTAAGAGAGTGAGTAGTCACCCCTCGAGATGCCAGACGTTGGGCTGAGTGAAGTTGGAGAAGAGCACTAGTGTGACTCTCCTCCACGGCCCTTTTTTTTCTGTTCTCAGACCCTCACTGGTGCTCATACCAGCAGGGAGCAAGTAAAACTACTTTCACCATCATCTGACGCCACACCGCAAAGGCAGCGGCAGGAGACCGTAAAAAAAAAAAATGAGCCATCCTCTTACAGGACCAACTTCAATGAGTTTCAAGCATCCCACAAATTCCTGTGAAAACGCCCCAGGTCTGGAATTTGCTTCCAGTATGCAACTTTTGTCCCGCCTTTTTTTTCCCTCTGCGTATTTGAGGGTGTGGCATAAACAAAAAAAAACTAAAGAGAGAGAGAGAGAGAGCGCGCCGTATGACAAGCGAAAAACAGCAGCCACCACCACCACTCATACAATAAAAGAAAAGAAAAAAAAAAAACACAGCGAGAAGAAGAGAAAAGGGCCGAGAAAAAAAGTCACATTTCCAGCGCCACAGCGGAGACAACGAGAAGAAAAATATTAAGAAAAGCATAAAAACAACAGAGACAAGGAGAAATGATATCTAAGGAGGAAATAGGTGCGTTTCTCTCAAACCGTCGTCGCGATGAGCGCCCCTCTCTATACATATTGTTTCTTCGGCGACACTCCTACTCCCTCCATGACATACAACTAACGAAATCAACCTCTCAGTGACAAAAAAACCTCATGTCCTCGCCCCGCCTTCACTTTTGCTGCTTTTTGTTTGTTCCTGAAGCTCCATGTGCTACCCGCTTCGGTGCTTACCACCTACACACACACAAGAACGAGCGCAGGTAAACATCAGAGAGAAAATACTCTATGAGGTAGAAAGGTGAGAGACATGCAGCTCAGCAGACGCTGAACGCAAGAGGATAATGTTACTTTCCCTCCCAATGAATACCCCCTCCCCTCCTAAACAAACAAACATGCAGCGTGACAAGAAATGACAGAAAAAGAGAGGAAAGTAAAGGTCCGAAACAACCGCAATGAGAATAAACACTTTCGACACGTCACGACAATGTGTCCCTCCCCTGCCATTCAGCAGGACTCGAACGCCACTCCAGCACCGTCCCTGCCTCAAGCCCCACCCACACCATCCGCAGCTCGCCCCCCCCGGTCACCACCAGGGGCAACCGCAGGGGCGGCTCAGGCACCACACACCAGTGGGCAGCCAGGGCCGGGTGGGGTGCACTTGAGCCATGGCGACGCCATCCCCCCATCGAGTAGGTGGAACAACCCTCTTCACGGTCGCGGGTCACTCCCACGCAGCGCCCAACACCACCAGTCTGCCAGCATCAGCAGCGATACATCGCTCCAGCCACCCCACGGCGTAGGCGCTTGGCCCAGTCACCACCAGAGGTGGCTCGGCACTGGCAGGGGGACGGGGAGGGGGGCGGCCTGGCTTCCGAGCAAGGTGAGAGTGCGGTGCCCTGGGGATGCCGCGCACCGAGGTGATCCCACATAGCCGGTGTCGATAAGACTGAACCCAAAGAAGAAAAAAAAGAGCAGAAGAAGCATGACAGAGAAGAGGAATAGGGAGTAGAAAAGAAAAAAAACGCGTGGGCCCGCTTTCAAAAACGAGGTGGCCAGCGCAGATCCAATAGTAAAAAAAAAGCATTCAAGGATACCGCAAAGGCGTCTGTTGATCGCCAATGGTATCACTAGACCCTACTTTACACCCGGGATGATCAGGAAGGAGCACTGCAGCTTGTCGTCGATGTTCATCACGGCAGCGTCGTTGTCGAACTCGCCGCAGTAGTTTGGTGCAGAGAACACCGTCACAAGCTGGCGGCTCGCAAAGAACTCATAGCCGCGCTGCACAACTTGGTGCGCGCGCACAATCAGGTCCATGTCCACCATGTCCAGGAAGTCGTTCACAATGTCCTCACCAAACAGGTAGCTCACGCCGCGGTCGCTCTCCAGGAAGCCACGAACTTCGTTTTCCGGGTCGGCCCACAGCAGATCGCACAGGATGCCACGATCAGGCACGTCGCATGGACGAAGAATCTCGTTAATGGTAGTAAGATCGGTCAAATCAGGACTAAGCCCACCGTGCATGCAGATGATCTTCTCGCTAATCACACAGCACACGGGCATCGTGTTAAACACATCCGTGAACGCCTTGAACAGCTTGATGTTATACCGCCGCTTCACATCATCGAAGAACCCGTACATCTTGTTGATGCTTGCGCACTCGTGGTTGCCGCGCAGAAGGAAGAAGTTCTCGCGGTACAGAATCTTGTAGCAAAACTGCAGGATGATCGTCTCGACGCTGTGCTTGCCGCGATCAACATAGTCGCCGAGAAACAGGTAGTTCGAGTATGGCGGGAAGCCGCACTTCTCAAAGATGCGCAGCAGGTCGTAGTACTGACCGTGCGTGTCGCCGCACACGCGCACAGGCGGGCGGATCTCGAGAAGCATTGGCTGTGACATGAAGATCTCGCGGACAGTCTCCAAGACGACGTGTATGTCGTCTTCCTTGATGAGCACCTGACGCTGTGAAGAAGCACCACGCACAGCGAGAAGTTTCTCTACGAGCATCTGTGGTACTCCAGAGGAAGTGGGTGCGCTCGAGTTGGACATACTTCTAATGCTCGTTCGTTGTTTTGGAGTTGCTCATATATGTGTACGGTGGTGTTACTGTGCCAACCACAGGTGAGAGCCTCTTGTTAGTGTGATACTCTTTAGGACAAGCGACTGTGGCAATGTGTGCCCTTTGTTTGGAAAACGGTCTAAAGATTATGGTGCTTCTCTACCTCCAGGGGAAGGAAAAGAAGTTTGTGGGAGTAGTGGGGTGGGGGGACAGCGTCTGTCTTACGTCTTAGCGATGTACGTACTGATAGCTGAAGAGAACAGGGAAAAGAAAAAAAAAACAGGCAAGAATATATGTGTTTATAGCAGAGGGGATTCAGCCGCTGCGTTAAGGCACTACAGTGTCTGTCTGGTGGTGTGTATGTTTTATGTGTGTACAACACCCCTCATGTTTAGTCCCCTCCCCCGCCCCCGAAACCATCAATAAAAAGCAGTAAAGACGATGAGTGGCTGTCGTGACTGTAGGTCTCCTCGATGACACCATGAAGTAGCCTACTGTTGCACCTACTTGTAAGGCAGCTAGCAGGACACACGCCACCCGCCACAGTGTTCTGGGTAAATAGAAGCAGCACCACAGACACGCACACAAGGCGAAGGGGGTGGGGAATGAAAAGGCGCGGTAACAAACAATAAAGAGAGCGAGAAAAAAAAAGGCAAAGATGTTCGAAAAGAAAGAAAATGAAAGTCTCAGCTCGTGATGGAAAAGGCCCGTGAAGACCAACAAACAAGAAGTCCCCCCCCCAACGCACGTGCGATAGCAAAATAGCACTTCAGTAGGCACGATACAATCGTCGGGCATACAGACACACAAAGGTGAGCTGCACTGCGATTGAGAGTTGGTGATGGGAATATGTTGAGGGGGAGGGGGGAGGAAAGAGAGGAGGTGGAAAGGAAAACGTGCCGAGATGCACAGTTGGATGCGGAAGCATGTGCAAGGAAGCGTGAAAATGCAGCAGAGAAACAGGTAAGCCTCTCTTTGGGGGGACAATATACCCCGAAGCAACAGAGGCAAGCACAGTATGCGTGCGACGCCCTCTCGTTTTCGAGTGCGATGCTGTATTGCTAACTCTCTCCCCTCTCGCTCACTGAAGCACAAACGCCTTTCCTCCTCCGAGGTAAGGGGTGCAGTGGAAAGAAAAAGAGCAGTGAGAGAGAGCCGAAAGCAAAAGAGAGATACCCGTAGGAGTCACCCCCAGCTCAGCAAAGATGTGAAGGTGTGTATAGGCTGAGGGAGGGTGCGGGGGGACGTGTATAGGAACGGTGAGAGTATAGAGGGGGATAGTGAAGAAAAGAATTGTAGCGTTCATCGATAGTGAGGAGAGGGACTGGAGGCTGGTGCATGGATGGAGGAGAGGAAAAGGGGGAAAGGAGGAAAAGAACGCACAGGGACCCCGCCATCACCGTACCGACTGACACGCCCGTACGTTTTTTGGTTGCATTGATAAGTGATGCACATCTATTCGTTTCGGATGTGGATACGACGGGCACAGTGAGAGAGACGAGAGACAAGAATGAAAAGCCCCACCCTCTATTTGCCTCTCGTTCTTCGCTCAAAGAACGCTTCCCCCTCGCCACACCCCCCCACCTTGTAGTGCGCGGACAGCTGTGAGAGAGAGAGTGAGACAGTGCACAGCGTTGAGGAGTGGTAAAGAAAAAAAGAGGTAGAACTCGACTGCGCCGCTCTTCGCATTCCCCCCCCCTCAAGCCGATTGGCTCGTTCTCGTGTGTGTGGGTGTGTGTGTGCTTCATTGACACTTTCTCTGATTCGCTCGTGGCGAAACATGTGCTTTGCTTGTTTTCATTGTAGGTTTCTACCTGACCTGCGGGTCACATTCTGCAATAGCGGAGAAGTAGGGGAGGGGACCGTGCCGAGGGTGGTGCCCATAGAAGAAGAAAAATAAACCGAAGACGAAGAGTAAACGAGTAGCTCAGCGAAGACTACCACAAAACAATGCACATACACACATTCAAAGGCAACGTTAGATATGTTGACATTGAAAGGCTATCACAAGCGGCTCAATGAAAAAAAGACGGAAGAGAGGCGAAGATAGACGCAGAAGAGCTGTGGGGAGGAGGAAAAGGATGGTGATATCATCAAAATGGCCACACACCGGAGCCGAAAAAAAAAACTCAATGATGCAGTTGCATGCTTCTCTTCGCGCGTGCGTCAGCGTGGCTGCGGAAAACAGAGACATCAACAGCAAAGGTAAGTAGATGGAGAAATGAGTAAAAAAAACACACACACATTCCTCGACACTCACTACGCAGTCTTGCAGACGCAAAGGTCTCCCATCATGGCAGTCGGGGGGTGACAAGAAAAGAAGGGCGCGAACAAGCGGTCTTCTTTTCTACGACGCAGCCAAGGCTTTCCTTTGGTCCATGTAGGTGGCGATGGTGTATGCGGCGCCATGACGTCTGCATCCTTCTTCCCAGTCTCAGCTTCTAGACAGCGACCCGTTCACACACAGAATACACACACATCCACCATATCCACAACACTTTTATCATCGAGCAGACGAATACCTCAAGCTCATTCGTAGATAATAATAAAGCACGAGTCAGCAGAGATGAGCAATTAAGCATTGCATCTCTTCTTCCGGACTACCCCCTCTCCGCACTATACGAATACTTTTCTAGAGGCACGCGCCTCTTCGCCTTTTGCATGTGATGCCCATTTCTTTGCCCTTTCCAACTCGTGCTGCGGAAGACGCGCCTTAAAGCAAACACCTCACTCGCGCCCGAGACCGGAGAAGTCATCCGTCGAAGAAACGATTGAGTAGGACAGAAACCAGTGAAAGGCCAAAAACACGCGGACACACGGCCCCACAACGAGCAGCCCTTGTAAGTACTTTAAAGAGAAAGAACAGCACCAACAAGACAGAAAAAGAGAAGTGAAGCGCGAGAGATGTAAGGACGGTAGACGCCGGTTACACAGAGTCCCACTGCACTAAACAAATAAGAGCATCAAGCGGCAAAAAAAAAAACTTAAAAAAGAGTACCAAAAAACATTCACAGAAAAGACACACAAAAACAACGTACACACACACACACATGTACATACCAAAATGCATAGCTGCTGAGAAGGTGTGTGGGGGTACGCGTATGCCACTCTCTGCTACCCCAGAACAAAATACACAAAAAAATAACAAAATCAACACGTGACGACATGTCCCTCCCCTGCCATTCAGCAGGACTCGAACGCCACTCCAGCACCGTCCCTGCCTCAAGCCCCACCCACACGATCCGCAGCTCGCCCCCCCCTCGGTCGCCACCAGGGGCAACCGCAGGGGCGGCTCAGGCACCACACACCAGTGGGCAGCCAGGGCCGGGTGGGGTGCACTTGAGCCATGGCGACGCCATCCCCCCATCGGGTAGGTGGCACAGCCCTCTTCACTGTTGCGGGTCGCTCCCACGCAGCGCCCAACACCACCAGTCTGCCAGCATCAGCAGCGATACATCGCTCCAGCCTCCCCACGGCGTAGGCGCTTGGCCCAGTCACCACCAGAGGTGGCTCGGCGCTGGCAGGGGGGACGGGGAGGGGGCGGCCTGGCTTCCGAGCAAGGTGAGAGTGCGGTGCCCTGTGGATGCCGCGCACCGAGGTGTCCCTCCGCCATCAGAGGGGCGCCACTGACCAAAGACGAAAGCGACCTGTTCGCTACCGAATCACAACTTGTGAACCAGCTGTCCGTCGCACAATCATCTAAAAACAGGCAGCAAAAAGTCGCAGAAAGTCGCTCACTTCCTGTCATGTATCGTCGAGCAGTGCCCACAGACACAACCAAGAACCTTTAATGTGAAACGTTTGATGTACGCTTCAGACATGTCGCAATACCCTCTCAAAGGGTGTAAACAATTTACATTATTGACTCTCAGCCTGTCCTCACAGTTGGCGATCAACAGACGCCTTCGTAGACTCAAAGAAGTCCCATCAACTCTCAGCATACTAGCGAATGGCAGGAATGATCAGGAAGGAGCACTGCAGCTTGTCGTCGATGTTCATCACGGCAGCGTCGTTGTCGAACTCGCCGCAGTAGTTTGGCGCAGAGAACACCGTCACAAGCTGGCGGCTCGCAAAGAACCCGTAGCCGCGCTCCATCACCTGGTGCGCGCGCACAATCAGGTCCATGTCCACCATGTCCAGGAAGTCGTTCACAATGTCCTCACCAAACAGGTAGCTCACGCCGCGGTCACTCTCCAGGAAGCCCTGCACGTCATCCTCCGGGTCGGCCCACAGCAGATCGCACAGGATGCCACGATCAGGCACGTCGCACGGACGCTCGATGTCCATAACGGAGGCTACAGATGTCAAATCAGGACTAAGCCCACCGTGCATGCAGATGATCTTCTCGCTAATCACACAGCACACAGGCATCGTGTTAAACACATCCGTGAACGCCTTGAACAGCTTGATGTTATACCGCCGCTTCACATCATCGAAGAACCCGTACATCTTGTTGATGCTTGCGCACTCGTGGTTGCCGCGCAGAAGGAAGAAGTTCTCGCGGTACAGAATCTTGTAGCAAAACTGCAGGATGATCGTCTCGACGCTGTGCTTGCCGCGATCAACATAGTCGCCGAGAAACAGGTAGTTCGAGTATGGCGGGAAGCCGCACTTCTCAAAGATGCGCAGCAGGTCGTAGTACTGACCGTGCGTGTCGCCGCACACGCGCACAGGCGGGCGGATCTCGAGAAGCATTGGCTGCGACATGAAGATCTCGCGCACCTCGGTGAGCACGGCACGGATCTCTTCCTCACGGACTAACACTTGTGGCGGCCCACGGTTGCGTTGAACCATGATGAGGCGCTCTATGAGCTGATGTACTGTAGATAAACTAGACATGATAGTAGGCACTCTTGTTTCTGCAAGAAGAGGGGAAAGAGAAAAGGGAAGATGGATGTAAATGTGTCGTCAGAGAGAGAAATGGAGAGTGCACAGACAAAAAGGAAAAAAAATGGTAGCAAAGGTACTAACACACACACACACACACATGCGCAGCGCTACTCGGAGAAAACTGCAAGAATGTCAAAAAGGGGGGGTAATTCACGAGAGCGTCTCGAGATGATGACGACTGAACAACAAAACGAGCACTGTGTCTATACGGGAGAGAGAATCGGCAGCCCCCACCAAACACGCACACACAGACCCACCGAATCTGGGAAAGAGGGAACAAAACGGGCGGGTGTGAGGCTGGTGTCGAAAAGATAGAGCGTACTGGTGTTTTTTCCCCGTGTTGCCACTTGTTCTCTTTCGTAGCTCCGCTCTTTTTTCGATTTGGCGGTGCTTCCTCTTACGGTGGCGTACCGCAGACCTGAACACGGAGGGGAGGGGAGGGGAGGGGAGGAGAGGAGAGGAGAGAGAAAAAAGGGAAAAGGAGGCGACCAACAACGAAGAACGGTTATATGCCAGCAGGGTGCCTACAGAAGGAGACAAACGATCCCGCAAAGAACAAAAGGGGAAAAAAAAGTAAAAGTACACGAGAATGAGAGTGAGAGTGGGGGTGAGGGGGAGGGGGGAATGAAGAAGGGGGAGGAAAGGAAATTGTAACGTGAAAAAGCGCGACAGTAATACGGAAAAAAAAAGAGCAAAAACAAACAAACAAAAGAGTGAGGGAGAGTAGCGCAAAGCAAAACGAGCGCCAAGCCGGCGGTGTTACAGAGAGCTATAAAAGGGGGAGCCTCTTTCTCTCTCCCCCCTCCCTCCCTTGTGTTCACGGGACGGAAAGGAGATGAGCGAGAGAGCGAGAGACTCGAAAACGAAAAAGTGCCGGTGCGTTGTTGACGATTTGATGAGGAAAAAGGGAGAGCCCAGAAAGAGAGAGAAAGAGCGACGCACACACACACACACAGGCACACACACGCACACACACACACACCAGATACACGGAACGGGGGAACAACCACAGCACAGAGGAAAATGTCAAAGAAGAAAAGGGCGAAGAAATCAGAGGGGTAAGAACGAGGAAAGATGCGCAAAACGATATCCACAGTGCTGCAATCGTGGCCCAAGAATGGTGCCACAAGAGAAGACGCAGAAAAAAATCAAAACTGAGTGAGGTGTCCCAGAGAGAGAGAGAGAGAGAGAGACGAGCCCGAACGACAGTGAGAGGCGATACTGCGTTGTGGAAATAGGGAGAAAGCACGTAAGAGAGGGAATCCTTGCTCTGCTGAAAAGCGGTTAGGATGTGCTGATGAGACACGCTGCGCCGTCGCTCGACTCTGGATGTACGTGTGCTATGTAGTTCGCTCCAATGAGTACTCTGCTGTCACGAAGTGGAGGTGGTGTTCACAGGCGAAAAGAAAGATTAGTCTCTCTTTCCGTCTTCGTTCTCTCTTTTTTTTTGTCGTCTCTGCTCGCTTCCGTGGTCTCTCTCGCTATCTTTGTGGTGATATGGTGATGCTCTGCGGCTCTGCCACGCCTCTGCTCGCTCTTGATGAGACTTCCTTCTGTCCTCTCAAAGTCAGTAGAGTGCTCGATTAATGCGAAAAGGGCAAAAGCAAATAAAACAAGAGGGAGTGTCTACAGCTCACTCAGCCAACACAAGCAGCGCGTAGCAAAGGTGGCGAGTTGCTTTTTGTTTTACTTTTTGAGCGGAGACAGGGACGAATGTAAATGTACCAGCTGAAACGTACGCACGCGCCTACCCACACAATAAGAAAAGAAGCAAAGGAAGAAGAGACGTCAGCAGGTCAAAGATGAACGAACGCCGGGGAAAAGGAAAAAAAGACGTACCTCTTTCGGGTGCCTCCACAACTCTATGCGGTGGATTGCGAAACTCAGTCAGAGGAGGGTGCGAAGGCTCTTTAGCGTTTTTTTGTCTGCTTGTTTTCTTTGCGTATTGATGGGCCTTCACTGTGACACCCCCTCTTCCAACGCGAAGGCGGTGAGGGGGAGAAACGGGAAAAGAAAAAGCGAGAAACGAAAGAACAGAGGAAATCGAGAGAAGGGGAGGTAGGAAAGAGAATCACTCCAAGTGGCACTGTATGGTTAAAACAATGAAGATGCAATCACTCTCCAACAAGGTGTAGGAAAACGTCGCCAGGGCGAGCAGGCAGGCAGACAGACAGACGGACGGTAGAGGCGAGAGAGAGGGGGTACGTGAAGGATGGGTAAGCGAGCTCAAGTTCCCTTGGTAAGTAGGTGGGAAGTAGCGATAGAAACGAAGAGCACAGTATCAATCAAAAATCTCTGTGCTAGACGCGTCACGAGAAAGTAGAATGAAAAAAAAAAACGAGAAACTCACAACAACAACAACAGAAAGAAAGGCGAGCGAGCGAGAAAGAGCGATCCGACGTGAACTGAAACGAACACACACACACACACACACACACACACACACACACTCACTCAAAACGGGAGGAAAAGGGAGAGAGCGGGGTGTTAATGCGGCCAGGGAATGCGTAAGCCATCCACTACAGGATGGAGGTGACGTAGTGAACACACTTAAGGATGCTGTGGTGGCAAGTGTGAAAATAGAGATGAGGGTAACAGAGGAGAATGGGAAAGGGGAAGGTTGTGCATGGAGTTGTTGATGGAAGTACAGTTAAGGGTGGAGAGCAATGAGAGGGAATGGATGGATAGGGAGTAATAGGAGTAGGAAAAGAAGCGTGTCTGTTGGAGCATGAGACACACGCCTTGCAGTATACGCTTGAAAAGAGGGGAGTGTGAGCCTTCTGAAAGGCCACGCCACCGCCAGCTACTCTTGCCCATCGCGACAATTTTGATAGGCGAAAAAAAATAGAAAACGACAAAATGAACAACAACAGAGAGGCGGCGACAGCGATCATGCGGAGGAACTGTAACTTCTCTCTACTTCAATATCACACGCACGAGGGATGAGGTGCACGCCTCCACTCACACAAACGCGCATATGCGCAACTGGGCCTCATAACGTAAAATGAGCAGATGCAACGACGAAGGGTAAGAGAAGCAACCAACGTTGCAGGCGTCTCCCATGGCAGCCCACAGAGATAGCAAACGAGAGCGAGAGAAAGAGTAGTGTAGAGACCACACGAGCTTTGGCACTGCTTACTCCTCCCCTTCATCTTCCACAGCCACTCATAAATGATGTTCTTTGAGCAGCTGCGTATGTATTTTTTCTCCCCCTGCCGCAATAGGCAGCTAGAACATGCACAAGTACACAACTGAGACACACACACACACGACCCCTGCGCCCTCCAGCCAAAGAGCGCTCAGTAAATGGGAAAGAATGGAGAACAAGTGAAGGAAACTGAACGAGGGTGGCAACAGAAACTGAAGAGAGGAAGACAAGAGAAGAAGAGGCACCAGACAGCCCAGTGCTGTGTAACACAGGAGGAAAAGGAGGAAGGGTGTCACTGCATCAACACGGCCACCTGGACTTCGCCCTCCCTTACACAAATCACAAGTACAGCCTTGCTCAAAATAGATGGAGGAGAGTGGGAAAGAGGCAGTACATGAAGAGAGGGGTGGCAACAGAATCTGTCTTTGTCTCTCTCTATTGCCTCCATCAGTAGCACTACGCCGCACCTCGCGAAGACTGCGGTGGTACGCAGTCACAATAGACAAAAAAAAAAATAGCAGCACCAAAGGTATGCACAAACAAAGCCATGGCAAAAATTTAGAGAAGATATGCCTCATGAAGGTATCAAGACAGCAGAGGCACGCGACAACGACCACATCACGCGTCCTTAGCGAACACGAAAGTCAAAGTACTCTCGCGAGTCCGCGCCTTTTCTGGCGTCTATCCCTGGCACCGCCGAGACAGAGAGTGCGTAGACGAAGTACATGAACCAGTTGTAGACGAAATGATAGAGCTTCTCTGGCATCGACTCTACCACCCAAGATCCACCGCTTCGCATGGCACGCTCCTCCGACAAGGAGGGCACGAGCGCGTTCAGCGGGGTGGACAGCATTGTATGACCCGACCTCAGCTTCACCTCCTCTTCGTCATCCTCGCTGTCGTAGGCTCGAACGGTATGCATGGATGTCGCCCGTTGGCTCATGCGTGCCTTCACAGCTTCCCATTGTGCATTTCGCACCTGGCGCATTCGTTCGGCCTCGCTGATGCCGACGACTGCCTCGCGAGCCTCTCTGTCCTCCTGCTCCCTCTGCAGGGCCCCTGTCATGTCCATGACGCGCTGCATTGAAAACAAATCACAGTTAACAGAATCACCTCTGGCAGTGCGCTGCGAGTTGTACGTGCCGCCGTAGGACCATAATAAGTCGCCCTCCGCGAATCGCTCAGACGGGGAGACGTAGGAGTATTCGCTTTCTATGTACGCCGCGCCGTTGGCTTCGTCGCCATAGCGGTTGGCCTGGCGAACTGTGAAGGTGTCCATTGCTTTCTAAGTAATCTCAACACCTGCTGCAGCGCGGGTGTGTCTGCGTGTGTGCTGCGGTGGAGAGGGGAGGTAATGGGGTGATGCAAAGACGTGTACAGCGAGTACTGTCGCAGGGACCGATGACTAGCGCAAGAAGCTCAGAGAATAGTTTGGTTTGGGGAGTGATGCGGTTTGGTAAGAGAGGCTGCGTCCGTGAGCAAGAAAAAAAAAAGCGGCGGCTGTGTATCCCCGAGTTTGATTCTTGTCGAAGCGGCAACAGCCAATGACATCAGGACACTCGTGGTTCGAAATGTAGCCGAGCCGTCGCACACGTAGACGTAGACGTAGTACTTGACCAAGCAAAAAAAGGGGGTGCACAGTGTTGGACATAGAGGAGGCGCAGGTGAAGGAAGCATGAGAAGAGTGAGCTGAAAGGTGAATGACAGTGAGAGAGAGAGAAAGACACACACACACACATACACACACACACAGGCCTGGTATTCCAGAGATTCGGTACACATTAGCTGTAAGTCACCTCTATTTGGAGAGTGAGGTCACCAGCATTGCCTTTCCATCTCACACGGGTGCACCCACTCTCGCGGGTGCGCTAGGTCCCTCTGTACAGAACAGCTCGTAGAACAGAAAAGCGCGCGTGCCTTGAAGAAGCGCCGTGTAATATATGTCGAAGATCACCACACAACCTCTTTTTTGGCCGGAACTGGCTCCATGAAAGCATGAAGCGCAAGTGACAAACTCCACAACCCCACACAAAGCACTTACAGGCACAGCACTCGTGTTCACGCGCACACCATCACGTGAAGAGGATGGGCTAAAAAGTAAGGAGCACACACGCACCAAGAAAAACGCGGTGAGTTACATTGTGTGTTGCTCATCGTGCTCCACCCCATTTGCTACTCCCATTGTGGGTGCCAGTCCGTTTCCACTACGCCTCCACTACTCATTTCGGAGCTGCTCAAAGAGATCGAAGACAGCGCTGGCATCCCGCATGTCTGTGCCATCCCGCATGCGCCCACCAACGTCGATGCGGCTCGCTACAACGGAATTGCAGAGTCCAATAGATTTCACCAAGACGTTTGCCAGGAGTCGTGCGTCCAAATCACCCTGCTGAATGGACTTGGTGTGAAAGTCGTCGTCGACACGGTTGTTCTTGGCAGCGACGATGCGCTCGTTGAAACTTGGAAAGACGATGTCAGAGAGCCGGAAAAGCGAAAAGCGTACTGGACTGCGCAGCTTTAGAAGGTCGTCGTGTCGCTCCGTCGAGAGCCGCATGCGCCACCAGCTGTTCCAGGCACCACCCGACTGCCGTTCCTCCAGCTCCTCCGTGCCAAAGTAGCAGTGCACATTCGGGCTACCGTTCTGACTAAGCAACGCTTGCTCCTGCAGCTGCACCGCCTTGCAGTACCCACGCGGGTATGCCACGAGTCGCCGGTACCAGTAAAGCGGCGATAGACGCGACCAGCGTACCCACAGCGGTGTCAGCACGACGAAGTGAGCGTCGACACGGCGACAGGCGTCAAGGGCATGCAGGAAGCTGCCAAAACGCCGGCCGCTTCCAAACTTCGACCAGGAGTTCCACCATGGAGCAGAGGAGCTAGGGCAACCGTCTGCCTGTAGCGCCGGACTGGGCGCCTCTTCGATCGCAGCGGCGAGGTAGAACACGACGCTTGCGTGCCGCATGGAAAACTCGAGGTCTTCCGCTGACCCCGCATCCCCTTCGATAAGCTCCAGCGTGACACGCTGGTTGCCAGTGTTGTCAGCAATACCGGCGCTGGAGCCCCCAGCACTACGCGAGGTGCGGAACTCGTACCGCAGTACGTGACGACCCCCCCGCCGTGAATCTCTGTAGTCGAGAGATTCTGTCAGCTCACGCTTCACCGCCGCACCGCCGAGGTACATGTACCCCATGGAGGCCGATCGATTTCGTTCACGCTGGCCATCCGCAATTGGCAGAAAAAGAGACTTAGCTTTTTCAGTATCGGGTACCAGGACCGTCACACTCACGCCGCGGCGCAGGTACTGCTCCGCCACGAACTTGCCCACCGTCCCAGTGGCGCCAACCAGCGTCACCACCTCGGATGCTACGCCCGCAGTCTCCACTGTGGTGCAGTACACAGACTCGGCATTTCTGTAGGGAAAGTACAAGAGACGCTGCCCGTCGTCTTTAATGGCTGGATACGCGCCAGCGCCGGCACGACCCAAGCGCCCCTCGTACACCGCATCTGCTTGACGTGTGTTCTCCTCGCGAAAGAGGCTAAAATACGGCGCTTGACAAGCCCGCTGCACTCGCACGCGCACACCAGCGCCCCAATCATAGGGAGCTTTCGGGCGACCCAACTGGCTCATCCGTCAACCATCCAGCTCTTTTCCCTTTCTCTGTTGATCCTGCCGCTGCCCCTTCGCTACTCCCATCTGTTGCATTGGTACCCGAATTGAGGCGCTCAGTGGGTGGGGAGAGAGAAATGAGTGCTTTACGCAAAGTTCATTAAATGGAGAGGAGAGAGTGATGCAGCCAGAGAACGATGGAGTAGGGGAGAAGGACGCAGAAGCAATCCTTCTTTCCGGGGGAAGAGAGGCGGCCCCACCGTTCCCTCCTTTTGGAAGAGAAAAGAGCAGAAGTGCTTGCGGTCATCGCGGGGACCAAATTCGAAGGAGAAGGTGGAGGGAGTCACGCGAGGAAGACCAGGGAAAAGAAAACAGAGCAAAGAGAAGCAGCCAAGGTGAGGATGTACGCCGGAGGATACGGTAGGCCATTCCCCTCTCCCTTCCTAACATCTTTTCACTTTGACTGTATGGGCGAGGGCTCATTTTGCTCTGGAAAACCTACACTATATCGATTTGAGAGATGTTCTTCATCACGACAACGTGACCCTCCCCTGCCATTCAGCAGGACTCGAACGCCACTCCAGCACCGTCCCTGCCTCAAGCCCCACCCACACCATCCGCAGCTCGCCCCCCCCTCGGTCGCCACCAGGGGCAACCGCAGGGGCGGCTCAGGCGCCACACACCAGTGGGCAGCCAGGGCCGGGTGGGGTGCACTTGAGCCATGGCGACGCCATCCCCCCATCGGGTAGGTGGCACAGCCCTCTTCACTGTCGCGGGTCGCTCCCACGCAGCGCCCAACACCACCAGTCTGCCAGCATCAGCAGCGATACATCGCTCCAGCCACCCCACGGCGTAGGCGCTTGGCCCAGTCACCACCAGAGGTGGCTCGGCACTGGCAGGGGGACGGGGAGGGGGGCGGCCTAGCTTCCGCGCAAGGTGAGAGTGCGGTGCCCTGTGGATGCCGCGCACCGAGGTGATCCCACATAACCGGTGTCGATAAGACTGAACCCAAAGAAGAAAAAAAAGAGCAGAAGAAGCATGACAGAGAAGAGGGAAAAAATAAGGACTCAGCCCTAGTCGAAAGCCCATCGAGTGCGATGTCAGGGTTGCCCTTCAAGGCTTTGTGAGAAATCAACCACAACGGTATTCAATAAAGCAACGGTCATGTAGAAAGGAGGACAGGATGGGGAGAGGCGGTGTGAAAAGGGGTCACGACCACCAAAGGGCCTGAGTTGGCGCGCCTTTCCAGTCACAGGGTATTCCTCCATCTTGACACGGGCGGAGAAGCCACCAAAAGCTCCTGTGAACGAACATTGCAGCGAGTGGGAGAATAAATCCTCACTGACAAACGGCAGGTGCAGAAAGCAAGATGAGTAGAAAAACGCCTCCACCGAATGGAAACGTGTGCCCCGGCATGGTATCTGTTCACGGTGTGTGTGTGTGTGTGTGTGTGTGTGTGTTTGTGTGTGTGTGTGTGTGTGGAGAGGGGGGGTACTGCAATAGTAAGGGCAAAGAGAAATAAGAGAAATCCAGAAGAGGGAATAAACGAGTCATCGCACTCGCTGGTACTCGAGAAATGCGGCGCAGTGGAGAAAACGTCAGAAGAGAGCAACACCGAAGAGCAACTACGTGAGAGTCGGTGCGGCCTGTAAGAAGGGTAATCAAGAGAAGAAAAAGTGCCCCATTGAGCACTGAAGTGCAGTAAAAGAAAGATGGCAGACGGTGAAGCTGCTTTAGCAGTCTTCATCTTTCAGGCTGTGGACTCTGTCTTCACCGGTTTGCCCCTTCACTGATGTTGCCCCTGAAGGGCGAGCAGGCACACTATGACTTTAATGTTCTGTTCTTTAATGGTGGGTGTATTGTGCGCAATGCGAATACAGCACGACTTCAATGCTAATGGACACCACTGTGAACACCTGCCCTTGCGAGCAGTTTATTGAGTATTCCCCTCCCACACATGCAGAGAGGAAAAGAAAGAAACAGACGCCATCATGAGCATCACACAAGAGTAATGGCGTTAGATTCAGGTATCTGGTCATCATAAGTTCCTCTCAGCCGTCTTCCTTTCCGAACACGCCGTCTTGACTGGGTGCATTTCTGTGTGTAGATGCATTGTCGACATGAGCATAGTCTTGCACCGCCCCTCTGGTTCTGCTTGAATGAGCTGTTCTACCAAATCCTGCCGCTCCACAATGTGAGCCCCCTTCGCACACGCGACGCGGATAAGGTCGCTTGGGTGATTCCAGTATACCTTGAAGACGTCCTCGACAAACTTCTGGTAGTTCACCAGAGCAAGATACACAATCGTATAAGCCAGCTGGCCAATGATCTTGTTCGAGCTCAGCTGGTCCTCCGAGACACGAAACACACGTTCCAGCTCTGGTGCTTTCTGCGACGCCGCTGTCAAGAACTTCAACTCCTCCAGCAACTCCCGTTCCCCTTTGACGGTGCTTTCGCGAGCGAAGGTGGCCAGCACATCCACCGGTATGCGAGAGGGTATGAGGTGCCCATCACCTGATTGAACCGTTGCACCAGCGGGCGTCCACCAGAGAGCCGGGTGTTTGTGGGGTAGTTGACAGTGCAAAAGACAGGCATCTCCAGCAGAATGTCCTCCACATCGTCGCCGGGCAGATGCGTCTGCCGGTGGTCCACCTGAAGGTCGAGACGGGTGTGGAACATCAGCAGCGACTTCGAATAAACAGTACGGAACGCGGCCATGCGCAGCGGGGTATCCTCCAGATACTCGTTGCCATCGCTGAGCAGCATAGGCCACCCAAACACAAACGGATTCTTCTTCATGAGTTGATCCTCCATGACGCGGAAGTGCGGAGTTAGGCCGAGAAAAATGTTGTGCTCATTCGGATAGTCCAGCTCCACCGACCGAGGATCACGCTTGCGCATGTCCTCAATGAACTTGTCTTTCATGTGCGATGGACTCAAGGTGCCGGTTAGCTTCTCGTCCATCTGAGTTTCGATACGGTTCTGCACCTCCTCATAGTAGGGAAGATACTTCTTCATGTGCTCCGCGTCCACATCGAGGAACTCAGAGAAGACCTTCCTCAATGCCCCCAACGTCGGCTTTACCGTGTGCCACAGCAGCGGAGGAAAGTGCTCAGAGAGCTGGATCATTACCTTCTCCGTGGAGCTGTTGTGATCCCAGAGAAGTGTGCAGACGCGCTGCGGCTCGTTCACGATTGGGGAGTCCTCGCGGTCTGGAAAAACGAAAGCCTCCCCAATGACTGTGTACTCGGCGCCTTCGTTGCCCAAACAGAGTCGATTACGCAGGATGCTACTCATCCGCATCGGATCCCATAGCTCCTTGTCAAAAGTGAAGCGCTTTCGCCGCCAGGAAAGCTCATCGTACACCTTGATGTCATACGAGATGGACTTCTCAGTAGTTTTGGCGTCCTGTCGGAGCTGCTCGATCCACGCTGGCGGCTGCAAGGCAGCTTTCCCGGAGCGCACAGGAGTGTGAACAAGCTGTCGGTGAGTGGAAAGAACTGCTGAGGCAGCCACGCGCGATGCCCTTTGCAGGGCAACAGACGCCGAGAAGCGCAGCATTTGCAAGCACACCGGTGCTTCTACAAAGTAACGATTGTGCTGTCCCCTTCCTGCCTCTCTCAGTCACGTGCGAGGAAGTAGCGGGAACGCGCCGATGAAAGGAGTCTGCAGTCTATCACTTTTACTGTCGTGGCCCTTTTATCGGGTTACTTGTTCTGTTCGTTACTACTCCACTGTGGTCAAGTCCTCATCAAAGCAAAGCAAGATAAGAACGCTCGCAGAAAAGTTGAAAAGAGGGGATGCTCACAGCGAGACGTGAGTCTGTGTGTGTGTGTGTGTGTGTGTGTGCAAAGCTGAGCACACCTGCACACACACGCACAAACCTTTAGCTCGAACAAGCCAGTCAGTCCTTCATTCAGCAATGAAGAAAAGGAAAATGGAATCAGCGGGGAAGGAAGAGAATGAGCCGTTGAATACAAAAGGTGTGCGGTATGAGGGGTAAAACACAGAGAAAGAAAAGCGAGATGACGGCCCCCCCCACAGCTTGTGCGCATCTGCTTCGCCATAGGCATTTCATTACATACTTCGCCTCTCTCTCTCACGTTTGCGCCTTGTTTCCCTTTCTGGTAAAGCCTTGTCGTGCAACGTACAGCAGCTACATAGCCAGAAGGACGAAAACAGTCTTCGTCAGCGGCACGCGATGCAGCGCGTTGATGCGCAGACGAAAATGAGCGTATGCCTCTTGCATCTCCCTTACACCGGGAAATGATAAGCAGGAACGACTTAAGGACCCTCTAACGAGCGGAGTCATTCGAGCTCTTTCCCTCTCGCTGATCCCAAAGCGCTAGTGAGAGTATGTCCCTCTGTTTTTAGTTTCACTGTGGGTGTGGGTGTTACGTGCCGTCATATGTTCGGTTTTAGTACAGAAATTACTCGGATATTCGTGTGTGTGTGTGTGTGTGTGTGCCCGTGTCCGCGTGGGACGCTGTGCTGGCCATTCTTTCCACTGTGACCGTATATGTACTCGACTTAGCGAACAGCAGATAATCTGCTGAGAGGCCTGCAACACTGCCATATTGACCCAGTCGCGACAAAGCCCGTCTAGTCTTTCCGTGGCCGTCTTTCTCTCTTAGAATGAGAGCAGATCAGTTGGGTCTTCCTCCGATGGCGCCTCGTAGGCTATCGTGGGCAGATGATGACTATCCATAGCCCGAGTCACCTCCGCGGTAAAAAGGCGGCCGTAGTTCTTTTCGTAGCGCAGCGGCGTCTTGTCCTCTGCCGTGCTAGAAAACGCTGACACCATGAGCGGGACAACCGGCATGAAGTGCCGCTCCAACGCGGTCAGCTCCCACAGTGTGGAGTTCAGCGCGTGTGTTTCTGGCAACTTTGCGCGGTCGTCAAAGGGGTCACGGCCGTTGAAAAGAGCGGCGGTGTCGCTCATTGCCTGCGCCTTGGCAGACTGCGCAGTGGCAGTGTCTGCGTCTTGCCCAGCCATGTCTTCAGGGACTACAGCCTCGCGACTGCTTCGGTGAATAAGAGCTATACAATTGGGATGGGTCTGCAACACCTTACGAAGAAAGGGAAGAGTAAAGTAAAGTGTCGGCGCAGGTGCCATCAGCGACACCTGTGCCACGCGCTTGATCACGCTTGCCGCAATGTAGGACGGCACGCGAAGCGATGTCATGGAGAGATCCAGAAGTCGAAACAGCTCATACCGGTGCCGCGAAGCAAATGCGTCAGGTGTCAAGAGACTGTAGAGTTGTTCGTAGTAATTCGGGTACTCTAGCCCGTGATCAAGCATGAGTAGAAAGAGTCCTTGCAGAGAAAGGATCGACACGATACCACCGCTGCTGAAGCAGCCGGTGAGGTAGTCCGCTAGTACGAGTGGGTTTGTGAGGTGGGGCAGAACAACAGACCCTAGCCGGTGCAGCAGGTGAATGTGCAGGGCAGCCTCACCAGCCTTCTCCACACACACCATCCACACAAGCGTGAAGTAGTGTTTGTGTGCCTTCTCCGAGAAGACGGAGAGGACGCTAGTAGCATTGAGCTGCAGTTTACGCCGCTCTGAGGCGTTGGAGTGCACATAGGCGTCGCTCGCCTCCAATGCCGCGCGCTCTTTTTTCAAAAATCCCCACCGCAGCTTCATGTGATCGAGCTGCGGCAAAGTACGGGTACACAAGAGCACAAAGCAGTTTGTGACCAGCGTCGAGAGCGACACCCCATCTCGATCGCGTGACCGCTTGCGCTTCTGACGTTCTACGAGATTGCTGACCGCACGATAGATCAAAAACCACACATCGTCTTCGGCAGGTGTAGCCTCATGGGCACCAAGACGAGTGCACAAGGCCTCGCGCAGTTCTGCCACACGTGGACTACATTCATCAGGCGTGGTGTGGTCACGGGGCGCCTTCACAGTGGGGGACTGTAGAGCCTGTTCAAGGATTGGGGAAGCCTTCTCGTCAAATGTTCTGCATAGTTCCGCATAGGTTTTGCACTTATCACAGATGCGCAATGCGCTACTCAGTTTCGCCTCCATGAACGCGTGTGGAGATGCTGAAAAGGTTCGCACAGAAAAAAAAGGAACAGAAAGCCTCAAGCAGCAAAGATACAACGCATCTCTGGTCTCACGTTGCTGCTGAAATTTGTAAGGTGTGTGCACGCCTTACGTCCGTGTGCTGCCCGTCAATGATCAGTTTCGCGGCGTCGAGAAGCGGGTGACACACGTGTCGAGAAGCCACGCACAAGAGAGAAAGGGAGAGAGTGGAGGAAAGAAGTAAAGGAGTAGAGCAGTCATTTGCTCACGAGGAAATGTCAGCAACTCGTGGCTCCTGGTGGGAAAGCAGCACTTCTGCATCTGCGTACACCTAGCTTTGAGGGCAAACGGATCCGCCACAAACAGGGAAAACAGAAGCGGGGCGCTCAGGGCACCTACTGCTCACCCCACCCCACCTTCCTCTTGTGTCTCAGTGGCCCGGTGCATACTTGACTCGCGTGGTTGTTTCCTTTGTCGAGGGATTTCCTCATTCGTTATCAGTGTAGCAGCCTCATTCGTACCACGATAAGCAAACTTTGCTCTATATAGTGTTGGGGGCCCGTCGGCGCTGAAGCTGTCGCTTTTGCGGAAGCAAAGGCGCGTGAGAGTTTCAAAAAAAAACAACAACAGCAACAGCCAATGGTGGAGAGGTACAAGAGTGGGGAAGATGACCAGACAGAAGCTAAAGATGCACAACCCCGCCCCCTCCCCCCATTCAGTGACATTCCAAAGCGTGTGTACCTCGGTAGGCTCATCTTTGAGAAAAAGCGAGACATCGAGAAGGCCACACGGACATCCTCAACCCATTCCGTCTCGACAAACGTGGCCAAATACGTTTTACCCCGACCCCAGAGCGCCAGCGCAAACAATGACAGAGCGCATATAACAAAGCTCACAGAAAAGGAGGCCTTGTCAAGGCCCGATGCGAAAGAGAGAGCACAAAGAGTCGTCAAATGTGCCTGAGGCCAACATCAAAGGCAATCGCTACTATCCGCCGTTTGTTCAGGGATACATCTACTCACTTGTCTATGTCCAACAGCATCGTAATCAAGGGAGGGCAGTTTGCAGTTCCCTCTTCGCTGTCGGAGGTTACTTGAGCCACCAGTGCCGTAATGTCGTCGAGCTTGCCGCCAGTATAGCGGTAGCCAGCTTCTTCTGCGTGACGTGCAAATGGTGAAAGGTAGCGACGATCTTGTGCGTTGCGAAAAGCCTCCTGGCCGATAGACTCGGCTACAGTGTGACACCCTGTCGCTGGTACCTCGTTGAGGTGGTCAAGGAGGCGGTCCAGCTCGACATTGTCCAGTACACCGTCGCTCACACAAAGGAAAACGTCGCCGGAGCGCACTTCGATCTTGGCCTGCTCACCGGCGCTAGGTGGATCCTCAGGGAGCTGGTACGGGCAGTTGAAGGAGTGCTGCTGTATCTCTGTGCGATACAGGAGCTTACCCTGCCGCACAATCACCAGACCGCAATCACCCAAGTTCAACAATGACACGTGTGTGTTGTCCACAATGGTGGCCAGAGCGACAGGACAGCCTCCAGGTTGTTTCGCATCATTTGCCTTCTTGTACCCATAGTTGAGAGCCGCGAGGGCGGTGGCTCGTTTTGAGTCGCTGACTTCCCTCTCCACATACTCCAAAGTAAAACGCATCACATTGCGTGTGTAGATGGCAGGTTCGATGCCATAAGACGCGTATCCGCCAACACCGTCAGCCACACCGATGCAGTATGGATGAAACGCGTAGGCATCTTCTCCGCCACGGTACGCTTTCTTGGGATGCGGAATAGCACAGGCGCCGCGATGACCAAAGCGGAGAGCCCCTTGCAATGCGCACCTCCACGCTCGCGTACTCGAAATCATGTAGTTGGCCTCTGGAGGGAATGCTTATTTGGATGGGAAACCAGAAGAACAAGAAGCGCGCTGGACCTGAAAAAAAAAAAAGATGAAAGCGTGCACCTACGGTACCACCTCTTACAACTGCCTAATGGTATTTTGCCGATGATGGTTTCCCCTTTTCACACGCCTCAATGGAATACGCGTCAGGAAAACAGACAAACAAACAAAGAAAAAGAGCAGTAATCCGTGGCGCGCTTTGGAGGGAGTCCAGTTTGTTTGCACTTCAGAGTGAACCGAATAGAGTGGTGTCCCTTGTGGGCCTTCAAAATGATGTAAACAGAAGTAGGTGATGGAGAGAGAGAGAGAGGAGAGGGGGGGGGGGCAGAAATGCACCTACCTGATTGGAGTTGATAGTCTCTCCCCTCCCCTCGATCAACCTATAATGGCTAATGGTGCACACCAGCGATGCTGCGCTTTTGCACAAGAGAGCGTGGGTGGGAGGAGGGAGTACGCCCAAGTTTTACTCCACGTGTAGAAATGCGATTTATGTGCATTGGTTCTTTCAGATGCGTAGAGGTACGGAACAAGTCATACAGAGTGTGGAAATAACAGTGGATAGGGAGCAAAAAAATCACGCTCGCGACTCTTGCTACATTGTGTAATCGAGGGTGGCGAAGGTACAGTGGAGATGGGAAAGAGAGCGGCAGGAAAGGGAAGCAAAGAAAAGCGAGTTGAAAACGAATCGAGAGAGAGAGAGCCGCTCTCCTCCCAGGGTTAAAGCAACACGGCTCCCAACTGCGTCATTTCGCAAGCTTGGCAATGGGCCACCCGTGTACTCTACTTCTCCGCTACAGTCGCGCCAGGAAATGTGTGACACCGCAACTATGACCACATCGCTGCGAAAGGAAGAAACGTGTAGGAGCTCTTCTGACGAAGACAAACAACCGTAGAGGAACAGAGAAGGGACCAGTTAGTGGTCTTCTCACTCACCGAGGTGGCCACTCACGCTTCGGGGGAGCGCGGCTGCGCCATGAGACCTCATTCCCCCCACCAAGACGAAAACTTGGGATTCTGTGCTATTTCTTCCTCCTTATCACGCACACTGGGAAGTGTCGTACAAAGCAGCAGAGCGCCTGCGCCTCTCGTTCAGGTCTACTTTCAAAACCCCCACAGCCACTGCCAGCCTTCGACTCGTTGCGATCAGTACGTAGAGAGGCAGCAATATATATATATATATATATATATATATATATATATATATGTATTATGCCTTTCCGCTTAGCAGCAGTCGAGTGTGTGGGGGGAGAGGGGGGGGTTGTGCGTGTGTGTACCGGACTTTTTTCTTCCTCAATCGAAGCGCTCTGCTCAAGACCACCGCACAAAATGAATTGAGCCGCCTGACCCATAATCGTTACTTGAGTCGCTCCTCCTTTTTTGTGCCGTCGGCATACGTTGTAACGCGCACGCCATCCGCTCGATCGAGAATTGAAGTGTTGTTTGGGTACTCGAAAAGCGTGTCTCCGTTCACGAACACGGTTGTTGTTAAGCCCTCTGTTTGAAATTCCTTGGTGCCATCGGGGAAAACCTTTGTCACATTTCCGTTCCTGTAGTGGTACTCCCACGTTCCATCCGCCTGTTGCACAGTGCGTGGCTCCGCAGCGGTGGCGCCCGTTGTTGTGTCATCAGCTACCTGCGAAGAGCTAGAGGTAGTGCTTGCAGCGGTTGCCTCCGCGCTAGGGGCTGTCACTGCAGTTGCTTGAAGACTAGCCTCTCCGAGCACGTTGCACTCTGCCTTTGCTGAAGATGGCATGGCCACTGCGGTCTTTGATAGGCTCAGTCCGCTTGCCGGCGATGCACCAAATGAATTTGACGATGTAATTCTCACCGAGTCCGTCGCATGAATCACTGCACCACTGTCTTTCAGCTGACTCATAGCTCGCACTGCCGCCACATGTTCTTCGTCTCTTCGATGCTCGCGCTGCGCCTGGGTGCGCTCCTTGGAGCTGTAGTACGCCAGCGCAGACGAGAGCTGTGCTTCGACAAACTGCCAGTTCATTGCGCACAACGCCTCCTCTGCGATAGCGGATTGAATAGCAGAGAGCCTTACTTGCACCATGCTCCCTGATCGGTGGTTTCTCTCCGCCGTGGTAGCACGCGCACCTAGTCCATTTAGTGTACGAGCTGCGTGGCTCCATGAAGGAGCGGTATCAGCGTCGACGGCGTCACCACCTTCTCCAGAGTGGCATGCAATCTGTTCACATAAGCGCCCCTCTGTCATGTTGATCAAAGCCAGCGGCCAGAGACCGTACACAAGAGGAACCTTGTAAGCTGGAAGATTCAGCAAGCTCACAGCTCCATGCTCGCTACTGTTGATGGAAGGGGTGTACACGATCCACAGTCGACCAGGACTCATGGCGCCTGTGGAATGGAGTGCCACACTGTCCTTGAACGCACTGACAGACCCGTAGCTGCGTTCGATCGCCTCCAGTAAGAGCTTTGGGAGCGCCGCATCCCCAGCAACGCCGTTGCTGAATGTCCTTTCTCGGTAGTGTTGCGCTTCCGCACACTTCTGCTCAAAATAATTACAGAACGACACAGAGGAAACGTAGTGCACGCGCTCGCGCACGCAGTTCACACACGGTCGCGCGGCAAAGCTGGGCTCCTTCCCAATGAGCGACAGCGGCAGCTTCTTTAAGAGGACAGGGCAATCGCGCGAGTGATTTATCGCAGACTGTGCTGCTGTAGCCAAGTACGCCGTTGACACAATCAGCGATGCGACGGAATGCGTGGCTACACCGGTTCTTTTACCGGTAAGTGGCAACAATGGGAGAAGTTGTCGCAGCTCTGCAGCCGCTGCTTCGGAACGCATGAAGAAAAGCGGGGTGCAATCGCGCAACATTGTGTCCGTCCCTTCGGTGATGTTTTCTCCGACGAGCCTCTGTTTCCTAAATCCAATCTTAACACGATTGAGCGAGCCGCAGCTTTTTAACTGTTTAGTCCTTGTTGCTCTTGGCTCAAGCGCCGATGCAGGAAAGACAGGTTGGGGAAAAGAGCAAATAAAATGCACGCGGAGAAGTGTGGAAAGAGAAGATACATCGGAAGACATGGTAGTGAAACTGCTCCTGTGGGTGGCATGATGCTGCGGGCTATAGTTCAATGCTTGCTTCACATAATCTTGACTCGCTCACGAGGAGCAAGACGACGACACCACAACGCTGCGGAAGGAAAGCAAGAGTGTACTAATGGTTTGGTCGGCTGATACGCGATAGTCACATTCCTGGGGCGTAATTGATCAAAACTGTGATTGAACTGAGAAAGTGGGACAGGGAAAGAAAGGAAAATAGCCGAGCTCCACCTGAGCTGCGTGCACGGCATCCTACTGAGGAGACAGCAGCGAGAAATCAGACAGCTGCTTTCTCTTTGAGGCTTTTTTCACGTTGACTCCGTAAAATCGAGCTCCTCGGCAATAGTCTTGATAGAACGGCGAGGGAGAGCGTGATTGTGCACGCGATAGCAATGAGAGTAGGCTCCTTCCAACGCTATCATCTCGGATCTGGTTATTCACGTAAAAGTTCAGCCACGCGCTCGCATTGACAGGGGACAACCTTTTCTCATTTGCTGCAGAGATAATAGGCTTCCCCGCAAGGCGAAAGAAGGTTTTTGGAACCTTCGAATACCTGCTAGCGCATCGAAGTAGGCGCATCAAGTGGCTCTCTCCGCAGTTTTGAACAGCTCGGATGAGCACCCTGCCAAGGTTCTCCACCTCTTGGCTGGAGTCAACAGACTCAAACGCTGCTAAGACATCATCAGCAGAGAGAGCACCTCGCTCAACAGGCTCTCGGGTTTGCAGCTCAGCAACCACTTCTGCTCTCTTGCTGTCCTGTGACGATAAAAAGGTAAAGAGCAGCACCAAATCTGAAGTCGGGCTATCTGCGAGTGAAATCTGATTGAGAGCCGCAGCCACATCCGGGAAAAGCAAAAGTGTTTGCCGCTGCTTTGCTGTGCAGCAGCTCAGCAGAACTAAAAGATCCTCTGAAGAAACGCTCGCGATGTGGCTCAAGCTCTCTATGAGCTCTGATTGCTCAAGAAGCGACGTAAGTCTCAAATTACGCGCTGCCTTTGCAGCCACTACCACATCCTCTGTGCGGGGAGCTTTTCGCTTCAGTTCTTCGAGCACGCGCTGAAACGCGGTTGCGTCCCGAACGCCGAGATCAGAAAGAGCTGAGAGAACCAAGCTGAGTTCCTCCGCACAACAACAGCTTGCAGACCTTAGTACCCGACTCAGTGCGGTCTTTCTGACCCAACGGCTTGAATTCGTAGTTGCCTGACCCGCATGGCGAAGGAAACACATTGCAGCAGAGAGAGACACCTCCTGAGACTCGACAATTCGCCGCAACAGGACGGGTTGCTGTTCATCGTCAACAAAGCAGAGTCCTGCGACCAGTAGAGCCCTATCCCTGGGAGAAAGCTCGTCGTCAACACTTTTTTTGGGAGCGCAAGCAGCTACAAGACGCGCCCCAGCTCGACCAATTGCTTTCTTGATAAGAGTAGGGGAGGCCTTTATGCCACTTCGTTGCAGTACGTACAGTGCGTGCACACTGGCGCGTTGACTGAGCTCATTGCTTTCCACGCTGCGACGAATAGCGGAGAGCAACGAGTGGGGAATGACGCAGGTCCTGATCATAACATCACACACAACCGCCGTTTCTTTCGCAGATAGCTCGCCGGCGAGCCTTCCGCTTGTTATAGCCCTACTAAGCAAGGATGATGCATCTGCCTGTGAGAAAAAAGACAGGCACAACACCCACTCCAAGTATTCCACAGTAGATGTTTCAGGCTGAGACTGCTCCAGCCGCATGCGTATGTGGCGCTGCAGCGCCGCCTGTACGTCTTCCAGGTAAGTAGAGCCTGAGCATGTGGTTGAATTCGAATCTCGCCACGCATTAAGCACTTCTAGAGTGCGCTCAGAGCCAATGCATCCGCTTGCTTTGCATATTTGCCGACAGATTGAATCGTCAATAATTGTCCCCGTGAACATGAGCCTAACAAAAACCTCAAAACAATTAGCATCGGTCACCCCACCCTTCTTGATAAGCGCCTTCTGAACAGCCATACCCCATGTTGCATAACGCTGAGAGTTCCTTGGTGCTGCAATTCTCTCCAGCAGATCTAAAAGGTCTGCTTTCTCCAATTCCTCCGTGGCGGACTGTAAGTGCTTTACTAACCCCTCCATACCCTTTTGCTCCAGTGGCAAGCCTTCCATCAGGGTAAGATCAAAAAAAGTAGCTTTGTCGCTAGAGGTGGAAAGGCGAAATGCCAACTCATCAGCAGTGATTTGAGTAACCAGAGAAGCTAGTCCTGTACTCGCTTGCAGCGCTTGCTCGCATCTCCGCCAAAACGGTCGTGCAAAGGCAATCAGTTCTGAGTTGTCTGCACGCTGTAAACAGCATCGGATCGCTGCTATAACACCGGGGGTGCTCAACGTTGCATCATAGTAATCCAAGTTCTCCGGGGAGAGGCTGATGCTCGACGCAAGCTGGTGAAGTTCGCTTGCGCTGAGCTCGCCAGCAGAAGCTTCGAAGTGAGCAGAGAGCTTCGAGAAAGTATGTGTGCCAAGAGGATACTTGATCACAGGAAGAATGCCAGTGAGCTCCAAACCATCTTCAAACGATTGCAAAACACTCCCTACATCGAGGTTATTAACATAGTCGCGGGCGAGAGAAAGTGTTGTGACGTCGCTGGCTGAGCCAATAATCCACAGCTTTAGTTGCTCAGAATGAGGGCGCCATTGCGCTGATAATAGCATTACAGCCCTTTTTTGAAACATCTACACAGAAGTAATGTCTAAGCAGTCAGCTGGAATTTAGTAAATAAAGTAAGTGAGTTAAAGCCAAACAGAAGTAGTTGTGCTTTTCCCGGTATTCTGCAATTAGGAGGGAAAAAATCATGCATTTTTCTTTCTACCCTGCATATCACTTCTGGTACTTGGTGATGTTGCTGCTACTATTGCTTTCCTTATATATGTCTTTCTATTGGTAGCAATGTTTGCACCCCTTCTAACACTCTGCAAAAAGCAGGAGGGTGTGAGGGTCTTGAAGGGCTAGCACCTTATCACAGCTATACCTTTTTTCCATTAATATGTATAGAATGCTTCGTACAAACTGTCCTAACATTCCACATTGGAGATACACAGGGGAAGAATTAATCGACAAATCTCGTTCTTCTTTTTATCAGCCTTTCCCCTTTGAGCTCCTAGCCTGAAGGCAGGTCCTTGAGGAATCCTAGAAGTATGTTGAGTAGCCCAGAAGCTGAGGAATATTGCAACACCATTAACCCACAGATAGATCACTAAAAACTCCAAATCCAGTATTAGCGCATATGTTTATAGCCAGATGTAGTACATGGCCCCTACAGCGGCAATCGGTAATAAAAAGACACGAATGATTATTGTTGAAGTGCTTTCCATTTTTGTTTCTACGTATCACTATGAGGATACCAAAAGTGTTGACAATGAGAACTAAAAGCGGGCGATTATTTCCACTGGGAGTGCAGCTGGTGGAAATAGTAGATGTAGGGCTTTGAAATTAAGAAGACCTATTGTCATGACCCACCAGATCGCTGACAATCCGATTTAAAGCAGCGGCTGGGGGTGAAATGGAAAGGGGCCCTCCCAGTGATCCCACCAGAGGCGGGGATTTTTGTGATTTCAGTATTTAGTGAGTCTCTGAAAGGAGCAATAGAAATACGAGAATGTTAGAACTAAGAGAAAGTAATCGGTGAAAGGGCACTGTTGGAGCTTCGTCATACGTGCACGTTGAGCTATCGAGGGAAAAACATGTGGCAATACACACGAGCATGCTATGGTAGACGATACTCCATGAAGACGAAATGGAAAAATAAGTGCATTCATTTATGCGTCAAATACGCTACGAGGGAATATTCTTCCAGCTCTCTTCTTACTTGGTACTATTTTTTATCATTATTATTATTCGTTGCATTACGCGGTAGTGACGTAGTTAATCGGCTATTATTGGAACGGTTATGGTTCCTAGCGACTGTAATATCAGAAATACTCAATTACAAGCTCTCACCACTGTCAGAGGCGTCAGCTTGAATGATTCCTTTTCGAAGTGCCGTTCGCCTTTCGCGCTCGCGCAGAGTACCTAGAGAGTCTCGACTTTCAGCCTCTCGTCTTTTCCTTAATTTTTGCTGCAAGACACGAGTATTGAGACCTGTGAGTCTCTGAAGCTCTTCTCCATGAGAAGCGACGTCAACAAAAGCATACTTGCTCGTTTCTCTCGGTTTCTCTAAGTTCTCAATGAGTCCTTCCAATGATTCGTGATCGGAGTCGCTGTAAGGCACATCAGTGTTTGCGGAGACAGTTGATGCTGTTGGGTGCTTTTGGCACTTTGCACATACTACCTCACGTTCAGCACATTGTTGGCAGATGCGATGGTAAGCGTGAGCTACTTTATTTTCACGGCACAAATTGCAGCGACGGCTGTGTTCCTGTAAAGTGTATTTACCATAGTCAACCTTCCACTGTATAATCTCACAGCATCGTCTACAACACAGACTCGTCATGGTAAATTCTACTTGTCGTGATATGTGATCTTTTTCGAGTTTGTAACGGTTGGGGTTGTACTTGCTTTTGTTCATGTAGGCCTGCCGAGCCCCTGGTGCACCATTTTTTATAGTGCGCTTCATCCTGTGCTTGAAAGAAAAAATGTCGAAAAAAGTTCGGGTACTCTGTCTGTCCCGATCAACAAAATAGACCTGCTCTTGCAAGTATAAATGCACTTTTGAAGGATTGAAGAAGAGAGGTGGGAAAGTGATGGAAGTGATTTAATTGGAGAAAACGCTGGAGAAGCCGGCGCAGAAAAGCATCCAGTATTATTACTCAGCGGAGAACAGTGAATACAGTTCTTTAATCCTGACAGGATTAAAGGAAAAAGCACAGGTTCAACAGTCATGCACCAAAACTGTAAAACATCCATGCGCTATATTTGTTTGTGCATTGCAAAGAACTCTTTTTCAGTTGCCGTAGCTGATGACTTGGAAGCGGTTGCTGCACTGTGGCCAATACTGCTAGTGAATTCAGCTTTGCAGAAAAAAAAGCTAACATTTCACATCTCAATAGAGTCAATGAGCTTCCTTGGGTGACACATCGGAAAGAAGAGAAAGTAGCTTTTCTCCACAAATCGATGCACAGAAGCGGCTTTGCACAGCTGAACAAGAAAATCAGCTGTTTACTCCGCAAGCTACAGAATACTGCATGCTGTCGGACAGCGGTCCTTTGCAATGTAGCTTACCATTGTTATAAGGCGATTAGTCTGAGTGGCATTTCCTCCACTTATCGCGTTGGCAGTGCTTCAATTTTCCAAAAAAAGAAAACACGGAAGAAACAGCGGCAGGTTGATGAGAGCAGTTAAGAACGCTTCTCTGTGCAGGCGCCCGGCACCAACCAAAAGAGCTGATCGGCCCTCCGCATTCTTCCCCCCCCCCCTGCACGCCACCCCCTTTACACCCTCGGCCTGTCAAACGTTCCACTGGGACTGCAGTGTGCACAGTTCCTCCAGAACGAAATTCTAATTGCGCGAATCCCTGCATGCACTTGCAACAATACCACGTGCCTGAACTCGCTTTGCGAGCCAACGCATCGTAACTTCTCTTACTGTTACCTGGCCTACATCTACTTCAGCTCTGGTGAGACGGACCACCTCACCATAGCATTCAGGGTCCAGCTCCCTAATATTTGGGTACGCAAAGAGCCTCTGGACTGCACCAGGGAACGGTCAAGGACAGTCAGTGCGGATGCGCAGCTCTGGGCTGACGCCGTGCCGGTGAGGCATGTGCCCTTGACCAAGCTTGCACTACCTCACCACGCATCGTGTCAAAAATTCACAAAATCTCTGCTTTTGCCAACGAAGAGCGTACGTTCCTTTTTTTAGAGACGAATTTGCTCTATTAGCGCTACTTAGGCCTCATGTGCTGCGACTTATACCCAACAGCGAACAAGTCCGCGCTGCATATGCTCGTCTGCACACAACCTGCTTCCCACCACAGTGTCAGTTTTGTTTGCTAATATCTAAGCTGAGTGAATGAATCGTTGGACGCCACATATTGCGCGCATTTTCTTCCGATTTCAAGGACTCTCATTATTTGAGGAGCATTGTTTTTGTCGTCTCACGTGTCAGTCTACCACACACAAGACCACAAATATATGCATACTACCACAGTCCACCTACCTCTGTTGCACCATAGCTTCATTCCAGTCGTCTAGCAAAAGCTATCTGCCACGGAATCGAGCCATATGCCTAACGGGACATGTGTAGAGTCCTGCTTGGGTGGTGGAGGCCGTTGCGACTGTCGTGTTGGTAGTCAGAGGTGGTCAGGGTCGATACCCTATCCATCTTATGCGTGCCAGTTCTTCATACACAGCAGTCTCTTACACATAAAATACCGAAAGTCATAAAAGTAAACTCAACTTTGTAAATCCTGGCTGGCTCATCTACAGAGAAATGCATAGATTAGCCCATTATACGCAAGCATACATCATTCACAGTTGGTAACCCCTCCCACAGGAGAGTTGGAGTCTCCTCCCCGCAGCTCGGCAATGAGATGGACTCTGCCGGTCCAGTTGATATCCACACACTTGTGTATGACTTCAAGCCGACTGTATTATTCATTCCGAGTATTTTCATTGATTTGATATTTCTTTCAATACTGGGATTTATGAAAGCGGTTAATGTGATATTCTTGTCTACCTCATCGATTACTTTTTATATACAAGGAGGTTTGATATAAGCATTCAAGCAACCCTAGTGTTTTTTGCCACTTTACAGCTTCTTCTTTATTTTTTGTTCTTTTCAAAAGAGCCCTGAACTAGCACCGAATGCACTGCAACAATTTCCTCGATAGTCCCGACAGCGATTATGTACTGCAGACTTGCACCTGATTTCAGATACAGCAGGGTTGACCCTATGTCTAATTCTTCGACCAACGGACAGCAAGTACCAGATTGAATGTGCTGTAGCATTACTTACTCTCATATCGGCTGCGACGTTTCTCGCATCTTGCTTACCATTCTTTTTCCTTGTGGACATTATTCCTCTCTTTTCGAACCAACAGAAACGTTATTCAGTATTCGTGCTGTACCTCCGACTCAATGCCTGCCGTTACCATGATAAACCTGTCATGCCAAGCATTCTTAGCAAGTACGAATACCTACCGAGCTGCTTCATACAGCTATGACTAGGCGTCGATATTGGTGTCCTAACTTGGCAACTCCTTAACTACCCTTCCAATCATCTTCTCGCTGGTTTTCCTTCTTTTTTCCCTTTTATGCTGATTTCCATAATGTTCTACTGCTCCACCTACTCATAAATACCATAACAACCTACAACGTATTGAGTCCCGGTAGCTATCGAGGATCATAGTATTCCTTTCCCCGTAGTGCATCTTTTGTTTCCTTTGTTCCTCATTCGACTATAACGTAGTCCTGACATAGCTGGTGTCTTGATTGTCATTGTCCCCCAGTACTTGTGAATTGACTCTCTTTTTGTTGTTGCTTTACATTTATGTGTTTGTGCACTTTCTTGCCACTCTCACAGAAAAGCCCTCTTTGCTACTACCTTTTGCTCCTCCTTTCTGCGTCCTTTGCGCTACTTTCTCATTTCTTATCACCTCTGCGGAACAGCAGTTTCGTTGCAGCAGCATTGTTACCAAAAAAAAAGCGTACATTAAGCACTTTTCCGAGAACTTCACATAAACCAGCATACAAGTCTCGACGCCATCTACGAGGGAATCCCGCTGTTTTCCCACCTTTTCGATTTACAACCCACTTTTTTATCATTTACCTTCCCTAGCGCCGTTATTCTCAAGCGTACAGGTACCACGTACTTGGTGCTTTAGCATCGTGTTTCAGAGTACGAAGCATTGTGAGAGCTTCATAACATTCACCCTCGCATCCGTAATACATTCATATCGACAAAGTCTGTGAGGTTCTGTGCTGCCTCTCCAGAAAAACAGCAACACAATAGACGACACTTCTCACAGTTAGCCTTCGACGACAGCGCGAAGATGAACCTTTCGAGCAACATCAATCCTGCCTTTCCTCAACTGAAGGTTGGGCAGGTAGTCGTCTACGACTATCTCCACGCTGCCAAGACGTGGCAGTGGACGCTGGGTACGGTGCGTGAGATCACGGATTACACTGCCGTCGTGCAGCAGTGGGGCCCTCACACCGGCGACAGTGACACACTGCGCTCCATTCTCCTCAGAGAGGTCGACACGGAAAATGGACGCATGAAGAGCTATCAGGATATGCTGGCCCTCGCACGAGAGAAGCTTGCGTCCATCCGCCGTAGCAACGAGGATCGTGTTTCACGCGTTCGCGGTCACTTCGACAAGGCTCGTGAAGAGCTAGAGCGCATTGATGAAGTCGATTTGCGCAAGGTCACGGCCCAGGCCGCCCCGTCCCCAGTTGCGGTCGCAGTCCTGAAGGCGGTGTGGGCCGTGGCCAAGTGTGATCCCACGGCAGTCGAGTTCTACGAGTGGGCAGATGTGCAACTGGAGTACCGGAGGACATCCGCTCTCGACGAGATCGCGAAGATGGACGTCCTCGCGAAGCTCTACCCTTCGGCGGAAAGCCTGCAGCAGTCCCTGGAGCACGGCCCCAAGCTGAGCTACAAGGCGGCGGCGCGCGACTCACCAGTGGTGGCCAGCCTCCATGCGTGGGCCACCACGGCTCTTGCCTACCAGCAGGCGTACAGTCTCCTGGCTCACGACAAGCGCATCCAAGAGCAGAACGACGCCATCGCAGCCGCCATTGCCGGCATGAAGGCTTGTCGCGCCAAGATTGCCAAGCTCAAGGAGGAGCTGTCCTCAAATGGCACGACTACACTCCCCGAACAGGTCACCTCCTTCACCAGGACGTCTGTCCTCGTGACAATTCCGTTGTCTGCCGTCATCTCTCCCGTCAGTGTGGACAGCAGGATGAAGGAATGTGTGCTGACTAAGGACGAAGTTGAGCAGGTTCTCCTTGGAGCTAAGGCTATGCGCTTTCAACTGAAGAGTTGCATAAACTTGATTACATCGAAGTACGTCATGGCAGCTGCAGAACTGCACACACTTTCTCTTTATACTGCAGAGTTAGAGCAAAGGCGCCTATATCTGCAAGAGCATTACTTTTCGACTATTATCCGAAGTGGTGAGGCAGGTAGTAAGGCAGAACGCTGTGAGGAAACGCAGGAGGAAGTCAATCGCTTGAAGGCTTTGGTTGCAGAGCTGCAAAAGCATGATGAGAGGTGGGAGCCGGATTACGAAGCCGTGTCAGTGGCAACATCACACGTCAAGAAGTATCCTGGTACCGAGTGGGCAGACGTGTTAGCGGAGAGATTTGAGGAAGTGCGAACTGCCTTCGCCTCTGAAACAGCGCTCGCAGCGCACGTAGATCCATACTGTGTTCAGGACATTGTGTTTAACGCAGAGTATGATCAGCTGTCTGTGAGGTGTGAAATAACCCACCCAGCCAAAATGACGCGAAGTCAAGTGGATGATCGTCTTTCGCAGATGCCAACCCGGCTGATGAGTTACATTTACAATAACCGTGACGCTCCAAAGACTGGTCTAGACAAGGCTGTCGCTGAAATCTGCCGCGCTTTGGGAATCGACGATCATAAGTTCGCTGGACTTGGCTTCGATGAGTTCGTTACCCAACTTTCACATTTTGACCACTTGGGGAATAAGGACGCCTACGAGAGTGAAATTGGAGATCTCCTTATGCTCCTCGATAAGATCAACAACGAGAATAGATCACTTCAGTACACCCTTGAGAAGTCTGCGGAAACCTTCAAGAAGCAGACTGCGGCAATCCAGCGCGATCAGGACGCTCTCACAGCACGCAACGCGGAACTTGCCGATGAAATTGATCGACTTCGAAACCTCCTCGAGAAACTCAAGGACCTTGCAGACAAACAAGGCGCAGAACTCGAGCACTATCACATGCAACAGCAGCAAGCGCAGCAGCTTCGAGCACACAGAAATCTCTCACCCATACCATCCGCCGTAGAGGAGCCCCTGTACGCAGTAACAATTGACGAATTAAACGCACAAAAGGCACTCTATGACGATGCAGAACATCGTGCACACGAGCTCAAGAAAGAACTCGACCACAAAGAAACTCTCCTTAAAAAGCTCGACGACATTCTACTAGAAGCGCAAAGTCACAGCAATGACCTCGCTCAACAACTTCAAGATGCAACCAAGGAGATCGCAACACAACAACAGGAACTCGCCGTGTTCCGCCAGAGGCGTCACGATGCAAAAGTTGCTAGAGACATGGAGCCACATCTGACAGCTACAGATACCGTTTCACCACCCAGTAATCTAGCACTCGGCCGCAACCACAAAGCACTGCCCATCTGCCCTGCCACCGACCCTGTCGACCCTGCCGTCATCGCCAAAGAGCCACTGTTCGCCGTAACGATCAAAGAGTACAACGACCTACACGAGACGCTACAAAGAGCGCAGAAAGAGTCTGACAGACAGAGGGCCGAGAATGGCAAGCTGTGCGACGACAACGAGAAGCTTGCTGAGGAGCTCGAAAAACTGCAGGAGGAGGCCGAGAGGCTGGCCGCTGAGCTGGAGAAGGCTCAGGAGGAGGCTGAGAGGCAGAGGGCCGACAATGGCAAGCTGTGCGACGACAACGAGAGGCTTGCTGAGGAGCTCGAAAAACTGCAGGAGGAGGCCGAGAGGCTGGCCGCTGAGCTGGAGAAGGCTCAGGAGGAGGCTGAGAGGCAGAGGGCCGACAATGGCAAGCTGTGCGACGACAACGAGAGGCTTGCTGAGGAGCTCGAAAAACTGCAGGATGAGGCCGAGAGGCTGGCCGCTGAGCTGGAGAAGGCTCAGGAGGAGGCCGAGAGGCTGGCTGGTGAGCTCGAGAAGGCGCAGGCAGACGCCGAGAGGCAGAGGGCCGACAATGGCAAGCTGTGCGACGACAACGAGAGGCTTGCTGAGGAGCTCGAAAAACTGCAGGAGGAGGCCGAGAGGCTGGCCGCTGAGCTGGAGAAGGCTCAGGAGGAGGCTGAGAGGCAGAGGGCCGACAATGGCAAGCTGTGCGACGACAACGAGAGGCTTGCTGAGGAGCTCGAAAAACTGCAGGATGAGGCCGAGAGGCTGGCCGCTGAGCTGGAGAAGGCTCAGGAGGAGGCCGAGAGGCTGGCTGGTGAGCTCGAGAAGGCGCAGGCGGACGCCGAGAGGCAGAGGGCCGACAATGGCAAGCTGTGCGACGACAACGAGAGGCTTGCTGAGGAGCTCGAAAAACTGCAGGAGGAGGCCGAGAGGCTGGCCGCTGAGCTGGAGAAGGCTCAGGAGGAGGCCGAGAGGCTGGCTGGTGAGCTCGAGAAGGCGCAGGCGGACGCCGAGAGGCAGAGGGCCGACAATGGCAAGCTGTGCGACGACAACGAGAGGCTTGCTGAGGAGCTCGAAAAACTGCAGGAGGAGGCCGAGAGGCTGGCCGCTGAGCTGGAGAAGGCTCAGGAGGAGGCCGAGAGGCAGAGGGCCGACAATGGCAAGCTGTGCGACGACAACGAGAGGATTGCTGAGGAGCTCGAAAAACTGCAGGAGGAGGCCGAGAGGCTGGCCGCTGAGCTGGAGAAGGCTCAGGAGGAGGCTGAGAGGCAGAGGGCCGACAATGGCAAGCTGTGCGACGACAACGAGAGGCTTGCTGAGGAGCTCGAAAAACTGCAGGATGAGGCCGAGAGGCTGGCCGCTGAGCTGGAGAAGGCTCAGGAGGAGGCCGAGAGGCTGGCTGGTGAGCTCGAGAAGGCGCAGGCAGACGCCGAGAGGCAGAGGGCCGACAATGGCAAGCTGTGCGACGACAACGAGAGGCTTGCTGAGGAGCTCGAAAAACTGCAGGAGGAGGCCGAGAGGCTGGCTGCTGAGCTGGAGAAGGCTCAGGAGGAGGCCGAGAGGCTGGCTGGTGAGCTCGAGAAGGCGCAGGCAGACGCCGAGAGGCAGAGGGCCGACAATGGCAAGCTGTGCGACGACAACGAGAGGCTTGCTGAGGAGCTCGAAAAACTGCAGGAGGAGGCCGAGAGGCTGGCCGCTGAGCTGGAGAAGGCTCAGGAGGAGGCCGAGAGGCAGAGGGCCGACAATGGCAAGCTGTGCGACGACAACGAGAGGCTTGCTGAGGAGCTCGAAAAACTGCAGGAGGAGGCCGAGAGGCTGGCCGCTGAGCTGGAGAAGGCTCAGGAGGAGGCCGAGAGGCTGGCTGGTGAGCTCGAGAAGGCGCAGGCAGACGCCGAGAGGCAGAGGGCCGACAATGGCAAGCTGTGCGACGACAACGAGAGGCTTGCTGAGGAGCTCGAAAAACTGCAGGAGGAGGCCGAGAGGCTGGCCGCTGAGCTGGAGAAGGCTCAGGAGGAGGCCGAGAGGCTGGCTGGTGAGCTCGAGAAGGCGCAGGCAGACGCCGAGAGGCAGAGGGCCGACAATGGCAAGCTGTGCGACGACAACGAGAGGCTTGCTGAGGAGCTCGAAAAACTGCAGGAGGAGGCCGAGAGGCTGGCTGCTGAGCTGGAGAAGGCTCAGGAGGAGGCCGAGAGGCAGAGGGCCGACAATGGCAAGCTGTGCGACGACAACGAGAGGCTTGCTGAGGAGCTCGAAAAACTGCAGGAGGAGGCCGAGAGGCTGGCCGCTGAGCTGGAGAAGGCTCAGGAGGAGGCCGAGAGGCAGAGGGCCGACAATGGCAAGCTGTGCGACGACAACGAGAGGCTTGCTGAGGAGCTCGAAAAACTGCAGGAGGAGGCCGAGAGGCTGGCTGGTGAGCTCGAGAAGGCGCAGGCAGACGCCGAGAGGCAGAGGGCCGACAATGGCAAGCTGTGCGACGACAACGAGAGGCTTGCTGAGGAGCTCGAAAAACTGCAGGAGGAGGCCGAGAGGCTGGCCGCTGAGCTGGAGAAGGCTCAGGAGGAGGCCGAGAGGCAGAGGGCCGACAATGGCAAGCTGTGCGACGACAACGAGAGGCTTGCTGAGGAGCTCGAAAAACTGCAGGAGGAGGCCGAGAGGCTGGCCGCTGAGCTGGAGAAGGCTCAGGAGGAGGCCGAGAGGCTGGCTGGTGAGCTCGAGAAGGCGCAGGCAGACGCCGAGAGGCAGAGGGCCGACAATGGCAAGCTGTGCGACGACAACGAGAGGCTTGCTGAGGAGCTCGAAAAACTGCAGGAGGAGGCCGAGAGGCTGGCCGCTGAGCTGGAGAAGGCTCAGGAGGAGGCCGAGAGGCAGAGGGCCGACAATGGCAAGCTGTGCGACGACAACGAGAGGCTTGCTGAGGAGCTCGAAAAACTGCAGGAGGAGGCCGAGAGGCTGGCTGCTGAGCTGGAGAAGGCTCAGGAGGAGGCCGAGAGGCTGGCTGGTGAGCTCGAGAAGGCGCAGGCGGACGCCGAGAGGCAGAGGGCCGACAATGGCAAGCTGTGCGACGACAACGAGAGGCTTGCTGAGGAGCTCGAAAAACTGCAGGAGGAGGCCGAGAGGCTGGCCGCTGAGCTGGAGAAGGCTCAGGAGGAGGCCGAGAGGCTGGCTGGTGAGCTCGAGAAGGCGCAGGCAGACGCCGAGAGGCAGAGGGCCGACAATGGCAAGCTGTGCGACGACAACGAGAGGCTTGCTGAGGAGCTCGAAAAACTGCAGGAGGAGGCCGAGAGGCTGGCCGTTGAGCTGGAGAAGGCTCAGGAGGAGGCCGAGAGGCTGGCTGGTGAGCTCGAGAAGGCGCAGGCAGACGCCGAGAGGCAGAGGGCCGACAATGGCAAGCTGTGCGACGACAACGAGAGGCTTGCTGAGGAGCTCGAAAAACTGCAGGAGGAGGCCGAGAGGCTGGCCGCTGAGCTGGAGAAGGCTCAGGAGGAGGCCGAGAGGCAGAGGGCCGACAATGGCAAGCTGTGCGACGACAACGAGAGGCTTGCTGAGGAGCTCGAAAAACTGCAGGAGGAGGCCGAGAGGCTGGCCGCTGAGCTGGAGAAGGCTCAGGAGGAGGCTGAGAGGCTGGCTGGTGAGCTCGAGAAGGCGCAGGCGGACGCCGAGAGGCAGAGGGCCGACAATGGCAAGCTGTGCGACGACAACGAGAGGCTTGCTGAGGAGCTCGAAAAACTGCAGGAGGAGGCCGAGAGGCTGGCCGCTGAGCTGGAGAAGGCTCAGGAGGAGGCCGAGAGGCTGGCTGGTGAGCTCGAGAAGGCGCAGGCGGACGCCGAGAGGCAGAGGGCCGACAATGGCAAGCTGTGCGACGACAACGAGAGGCTTGCTGAGGAGCTCGAAAAACTGCAGGAGGAGGCCGAGAGGCTGGCCGCTGAGCTGGAGAAGGCTCAGGAGGAGGCCGAGAGGCTGGCTGGTGAGCTCGAGAAGGCGCAGGCGGACGCCGAGAGGCAGAGGGCCGACAATGGCAAGCTGTGTGACGACAACGAGAGGCTTGCTGAGGAGCTCGAAAAACTGCAGGAGGAGGCCGAGAGGCTGGCCGCTGAGCTGGAGAAGGCTCAGGAGGAGGCTGAGAGGCTGGCTGGTGAGCTCGAGAAGGCGCAGGCGGACGCCGAGAGGCAGAGGGCCGACAATGGCAAGCTGTGCGACGACAACGAGAGGCTTGCTGAGGAGCTCGAAAAACTGCAGGAGGAGGCCGAGAGGCTGGCCGCTGAGCTGGAGAAGGCTCAGGAGGAGGCCGAGAGGCTGGCTGGTGAGCTCGAGAAGGCGCAGGCGGACGCCGAGAGGCAGAGGGCCGACAATGGCAAGCTGTGCGACGACAACGAGAGGCTTGCTGAGGAGCTCGAAAAACTGCAGGAGGAGGCCGAGAGGCTGGCCGCTGAGCTGGAGAAGGCTCAGGAGGAGGCCGAGAGGCTGGGCAGTGATCTTGGGAATGCACAGATGGATGTGGAGAAGCTAGCTAGTGCTAATCAGATTATGGGTTTGGAAATGGAGAAGGCTCTTGGGAAGTCTTTGGCAGCGGAAAAAGCTGTTAATGAACTGATTAGTGAGCGAGCAGAGCTGGTTGTGGAACTTGAAAACGTGCGTGTTGAGGCGTATGAGGTCTGTTGTGAACGTGAAAATGATGGTTGTGCGATGGAATCCGAATTTTTGGATGTGCTTATGGAGCTCAAGAAACTTAAGGGGATTAATGATGCCCTTCAGGCAGTGTTAAGGGATAAAGAATGCGAAGTAAAGGAGCTGCGGGATCATAATGAGCTGTGGGAGGATCCAAGTGGGGACATGAAGCAAGTTGTGACAAGGCATACGAAAATCTTCGATGGTAATTGGGAGAAGATTGTGCGGGATCGCCCGGAGGCGCTGTTTGCGGCGTTCGTAATAGATTCCGGGAATGCCTGCCACGTTCCTGGAGACCGCATCACGCAAGTGAACTTTGATCACGACTAATTCTTGATTCTTGCTGGAGGTTATGTGTGACTTAATTGTGAAGGGTTCATGTATAAGAGAGTGAGAGAGAGCGGTGCGTTTGTGCGAGCGTTTTGAGTCCCTGTTGTGCATTCCTTCTCTTGTCCTTTCTCCATCTCTGCATTCACGACCTCAATCCGGTCCCACTTACACTTTCCCTATTTCTTCCTTCCTTGCGTGTTCTGTACTTCGTCCTGTAGAAGGAGTCTGTTGTGGTGGTGTGTGCGCGCGCGTGCTGGCGTATTCTAGAAGAGTAACGTATTCTCTTTTTTTTCTTTTGGCCGAGAACGTATAGAAAAGAGCCAATTCTGAGACAAACACTTTATCGGGGTTTCTGAGGGTGTTGATCGTCCTCACCATTTGTGTATGTTTGTGTTTGTGCGGGTAACTTTACGGGGTGACTTTGTAGGCTATCGAGTTGTAGTGGAACCTTTGCAGTGTTTCGCCGGAGACAGCTCTATGCAGTTACGGGCCGACGTCACTGTTCAACGAAGAAAAGAAAGAAGTATAACAGGCTTACTGGTGTCGAGGGGGTGCCGCGTATTCTTAGAGTCGACATGCCATACATTGTCGGCGCTTCAGGATCTTTGGTTCATCTGCACTGCACAGCACTGTCATCTGCCATGCGTCTCTGCACGTAGCGCGCTTTAGACGACTGCCTTCATGATTGGGTACACAGGCCCCTCCTGTGTGCGCTCTTGCCGGCACACTGTTCATGTCTATGTGAATAGCCTTCATCTCCTTGTGCGGTGTCTGCGTCTAAATGCAACGTCCACTTTTTCGCCTCTGCTCTCTTTCGCTTTCTCTTCCTCCATGCTCAATCGCCACCTCGTCCAGCGTGCTATCCGGCTAACCCTAATGGACAGCGGAATCACACAGAATCATCGTTACACTGCAGCCGGTCACATCTGACGAGCCAGTCATCGCCTTGCCATCACGTTAGACGTGGAGTAAAGGTATCGCAATGGATAAAAAAGATAGAACAACGCATTTCGAGGAATGGCCTCATTTTTGATTTGACAGTCCCCCACAACGGTAGGAGCAAACACATAATTTGTGGGAAAGAAAAGCGGGCAGGCAAAAAATGCCATCCCTTGGGCGTCCTACGACATTTACTTTGCGCCCCCTCCCCCCCTCCGGAGTCCGCCTATAGAAACCCACAAACAACGCCACCTTTTGTCCCTTTCCCTCTCCCTTGTGTTGCCATTGGTTGCTTCTATGCGTACGTGTAAGGCTGCGAAAGCCTGCGTTCCCTCCCCCTTCTCTATAGCCTGCTGCGCTATACACACACACACACACACACACACAGACCACACACAACACCCCCACCATTTCACATCATTTCAACTTCATTCTTTCCAATACGTTCTCCCCCTTCCCACCGCTACCCCCTATCCCGCTACTCCAAATCGTCCCTATTCACATTTCATCTGCCACTGCTCTTCACCTTGGTGGGTCGCCACTCAAGGAAGAATAAGAGAACCACTTCAAAGCAACCGTATCGTCCCCCTCCCCCCTAGTAGAGACCGACATCTATTCCCCTTAGAGAACGTCCTAAAGTCTGTAGCGCACTAGGGACAAACGTGCGTGTCTGCTTGTGTAAGTGGCGCATGTTTGGTCTTTTTTTTTATTTTACTGGTGCCGCTGACGCTTCACTGAAAGGGCAACGACAGCCCTTGCAGAGGTATCGTTTTGTCGTCCAGAAATCTCTCTTAGACACCGTCGCCGTTTACCGAATGCTTCTTCGATCTTGTTAAGGAAGGGTGTCTTCTATAATACAAACCACACCCTACCTTTTATCTTCTCTTTCTCTGCGAAAGGGTGTTGTTTTGTGGTTCCCTCTGTGGGAACTCGTTTCGTATTCGACCTTGGGGGACCGCTTTTCTGATCAGCTGTTAACTCTGCATCCCCCTTTTCTCTTTTCTCCACACCCCACTACATAAAGTCTTTCTCGCCAACAGGCTGGCAGTAGTGGCCGCTCTATCTATTTCGAACGCTGTCTACCGTGTGTGTCTGTGTGATTGGGTGGGTAGCCCTGTAGGGTGCCTCCTCATCACAACAACTAATCCCAGTTCCCCAGAATTTCTCTTTACCCAAGTGACAGTGCAGTGCTGAGCGACGTGCTAAAGCAAACAAACAAAAGAGTTCACACAACCACGCACGCACACCTCTTTTCTGAGTTTCTCCGTTGCATCTTTCTTTCTCTTTCTCACTCCCTATTGGATCGCAGGCGATGCTCGCCGCCTACGTCGATCCTCCAGCTCACCAGCTGAGGGTTGGGCAGGTAGTCGTCTACGACTATCTCCACGCTGCCAAGACGTGGCAGTGGACGCTGGGTACGGTGCGTGAGATCACGGATTACACTGCCGTCGTGCAGCAGTGGGGCCCTCACACCGGCGACAGTGACACACTGCGCTCCATTCTCCTCAGAGAGGTCGACACGGAAAATGGACGCATGAAGAGCTATCAGGATATGCTGGCCCTCGCACGAGAGAAGCTTGCGTCCATCCGCCGTAGCAACGAGGATCGTGTTTCACGCGTTCGCGGTCACTTCGACAAGGCTCGTGAAGAGCTAGAGCGCATTGATGAAGTCGATTTGCGCAAGGTCACGGCCCAGGCCGCCCCGTCCCCAGTTGCGGTCGCAGTCCTGAAGGCGGTGTGGGCCGTGGCCAAGTGTGATCCCACGGCAGTCGAGTTCTACGAGTGGGCAGATGTGCAACTGGAGTACCGGAGGACATCCGCTCTCGACGAGATCGCGAAGATGGACGTCCTCGCGAAGCTCTACCCTTCGGCGGAAAGCCTGCAGCAGTCCCTGGAGCACGGCCCCAAGCTGAGCTACAAGGCGGCGGCGCGCGACTCACCAGTGGTGGCCAGCCTCCATGCGTGGGCCACCACGGCTCTTGCCTACCAGCAGGCGTACAGTCTCCTGGCTCACGACAAGCGCATCCAAGAGCAGAACGACGCCATCGCAGCCGCCATTGCCGGCATGAAGGCTTGTCGCGCCAAGATTGCCAAGCTCAAGGAGGAGCTGTCCTCAAATGGCACGACTACACTCCCCGAACAGGTCACCTCCTTCACCAGGACGTCTGTCCTCGTGACAATTCCGTTGTCTGCCGTCATCTCTCCCGTCAGTGTGGACAGCAGGATGAAGGAATGTGTGCTGACTAAGGACGAGGTCAAGCGGATTCCTGTCGATGCTAAGATAACGCGGTACGAGCAGAAGCAAAAACTGGCAATCACCGCTTCTCACTTTCTTGACCAATACGCTGCCGCCATTTCTATGGGCATATACGCCACCGAGCTGGAGGAGCGGCTCTTTTTGATTCAGCACTATCTAGTCTCGGCGTTACGTAATGCTCAAGCAGATGCAGTCGAACAGAACCAGTGCCTCGCTGCTAGCCTCAAAGAGCTAGAGGCGTTCCGCCTGAAACGCCATGATGCCAAGAGGGCGCGCATAGCTGAGCCAGAGCTTCTGGATGCCGACAGCATGGAGCCAAGCCGCTGGCGCACCAGCAGTTGCGCAGCCCCCCGCGGCACTCTGTCACAGCACCCCAATCACTTTGAGGTGGCCCACCAGTCCATCGACCCGGCTACCATCGCCAAGGAGCCACTGTACGCTGTCACCATCGACGAATACAAGGCCAAGGACACGGCTGGCCAGAGAGCTGCGGCCGAGGTGGACCGGATGAAAGATGAGGTGGAGTACATGACAGACGAAGTACAGCGACTCACCGCGGAGCTGGAGGTCGCCAAGGTGGAGGCTGGCAGGCTGGCGGAGGAGCTTGCCGCTAAGGATGAGGAGCTCAAGGCGTTCCGCCAGAAGCGCCATGACGCCAAGAAGGCGCGCGCAAGCGACCCCGTCCTGGCCGCCGCCGACGCCGTCGCACCGTGTAGCGTACACGCTGCAGACGCCGCGCTCAACAGCAGCAGAAAGGGGGCAGAACCGCCATTCGTTGGCGCAGTGCCGTACCAGACCGTCGACCCCATCACCATGCCCGTGTCCCCAGCTGTCGTGGCAGCGGAGCCACTCTACATGGCCACGGCGGAGGAGCTGCAGCATGTGCGCGACGTTGCAGATCAGCTCGCTGAGCAGGCAGTCCAGGGAGCAGCAGCGAGAGAAGCGGAGGTCTATGATGCCATGAGCAATCTGGAAGGTGAGTTGGATGTGGCACGCGCGAGAATTGCCCAGTTAGAAGACGCGGTTGTTGCTTTGAAAATGCAATTGTCGGGTGCTGAGGAGGCAGGCAAGAAGGTGACAGACGCTCTGGAGGTGGCCGAAAAGGAGCGTCAGCAGTTGTGTGACGATCTGGAGGCGGCCTTGGACGAGCTTGAGCTGAAGAAGGAGGAATATGATCAGCTGCTGGGCAACTTGGAAGAGGTTCAGGGTTTGCTGGAGGCCTCTAATGTAGCTGAGCAAAACGCTCTGGAGGCGTTGGAGCAGCGTAACCGAAACATGGTGGATGTGCAGGGGGATTTGGCACATGCGCTGGTCGTCAGCAAGGAAAACGAGAATCTTCGCGCCCTGCTAGAAGCCAAGGAGAGAGAGATCAATAAGTTAAAAGAACACAACGAGTTGTGGACTGACCCTGTTGACACCAGAACGCAGAAGGTGACACACCGGTTCACGAAGATCTTCGAAGGGGACTGGTGTCGTTTGGTGCGGAAGAGACCTGAGGCACTGAAGGCGGCGTTTCTGATTGACTCCAGTAACGCATGCCACGTGCCTGGAGACCAGATTGGGTTTGTAGATTTTGTCCACGATTGGTAAGGGTAATCTCGCTAGGCGCTTTTCTGCTCGAGACACCCCACCAGTCATCAAGTTTGTTCTGGGTTTGTTGCTTTGGTTTGCGTGTTCGCTGAGCAGGATGCGTTGATTTGCGCCTCTATCATGTTGGTAGTGGCCCCTTGAGGTGGATGAGAACACCTCATCGGTTCTTTTGCTCGTAGGATGGTCGTGTTGGCCTTTTCCCACCGCAGAGCGTGTATTCTGTCCCATCCTTAGAAAAAAAAAATGGGGAAGCACAAAGAGCGTGACCACTATGAAAGGCTAACTAAATCACAATACGGTGAAAACACACTCTTCCTTTTTTGATTCTGTGGTGGTTCACTTTTGAAGCCAACGTTGGTTCGTGTCGTCGTTGTGCAGTTATTTTTCTCATACTATCGGTTTGCCTTGAGGGGTTGGGGTTACTTCGGCGTATTGTCCCTCAGCTTTTTTTCTTGTGCTCTTTTGTCGGCTCTCTAGCGAATCATAGGTTCTTTATCTTGTTTGCACGTGCGTGTGTGCGCATGCCTGGGGCATGTCCAAGGACGACGCCCGGCGCACTGTTTACTCAATTCGTTGCCTGTGCACGTGTTCTGTACTGTTTCCTCTCGGGCCACTGCGGTGTAGACTCGCTTACGCGCCTCACAGCAAAATTTGGACCTGTGTGTTGGCTTTGTCCTGCTTCGGCGTTCCCTGCGCATCGATGTAACCTGTGCACCCTCAGAAATGTACTGCGTGCAGAGTGCTCTACTGGCGCATTCAACGTCGCTGCACCTCGTGATTGCGATGCTGACACCACGGTTCTGCTTTCTACTTTGACCGCCGCGTTCTCTTTCCCCCATTCCTCACTATTGACCACCACACAGCTAAAATAACTCGAAAGCCGACTGGCAGTTCGCCTGCGCGCATTATCCCTTCTCAATTGTCCGCCATCGTACAGTAGCCGTTCTGTGTGGGTGCTGTCAAACCCAGTTTCCTTCCGCTGAAACCAAACAGCCAAGAAGTATGGCGGTGTTTTCATGCCTGAAGTGCGGCTATGCCTACGAGTTCCTCGTCTCGAATAGCTTCACTCGTAGGCTGCTGACAAGAACAGATCACTGTCCCAAGTGCGATCGCCTTTCCACGTTCCGGTTCATGAGCGTCAGCGGCATGGTCGGGCGCATGCCTTTCAAGCCGGTGGATACGCCCGGGCCTTCCCATGCCACTTTGTACTGGCGCAAGCAGCGGGGCGGGAAGACCGCGTCCCAACCGTTAAATGAGGTCTGCAAGAAGAACGAGTTTTGACTATGTCAGCCCAGGGTATGGGGAACGGAAAAATTGTGAAAACGGGGCTTGCCCCGCCTGGCGGCCTCCTCCGCCTTTGCGCGGCTCGTTCCGCGGGGCATGCTCGCCGGCCCACCCCCGGGAGGGGGGGGGGGGGGCGAACGAGGCGACCCCCAAACGGCGCCCAAAACGCAAAAAAAAGCCCGAGGGAGCACACACGACACATACTCTTCCCCCCCCTTCGACAGGAAGCGCTTGGGTCGCCGGCGAGGCGCGCAGCAGGCCGCCCCTTTGGGGATGCCGGCGGGGCGTTGGGGGGGTGCCGAGAAATGGGACGCGCGGGCTCCGGGCCCGTTCGGGGGCGCCCCTCGCGGCGTCGCGAGGCCCGGCTGCCGGGGTGGGCGGGCGCGCCCGAATTCTGCGGAGGGGCCGACGGGGAAACGACCGGTGGGCCGACCGGCCAACAGCGGTGGAGGGCGATGTGGGAAATAGTCGAGGTCACGCAAATCGGCGCACGGCGGCGGAGAGGCTGTGCGGGTACCTGGCAGTCGGTTTTGCCGACCCTAAGCTGTTTTTCTTTTCTAGCCCAGCAAGGGCAAACTACTTGCTCTTTATTCCCATTTCACGAAAAAAAGTAACCACCAGAGGCCTGCTGCCCTAGGGGCCCGGTGCCCCGACTCAGAGGTACGACTCCAAGTCTTCCAAGCACTTCACCTCCTCTTTTGACAAGTGCGCGACACACCTGCCCTTCTCGATGACGATGACGCTATCACACAGGGACAGAATAGTCTCCAGGCGGTGTGCAATAAGAAGGACACCGCTTTTCACAGCGTTGCCGTTGTTATCGCTTTCCCCATCGCGACCTAGCATCTCTTCCTTGATGACTCGCTGGATCAGGTCATCCGTGCGCCGATCCACCCGTGAGCTAACTTCGTCCAGCAGAACTACACGTGGCCGGTGCAGGATGGCGCGAGCGAGGCACAACATTTGACGTTGTCCGGCGGAAAGGTTTGTGCCACCAGCGGTGACGACGTGGTCCAGCGCGCGGGTGGCCGCGTCGACGGTATCGCTTGGTGATGCGATGGTGTCAGAGGCGGACTCCTCCGCATCTTGGGTCGCTGACGACGCAACCTCACCGTCAGTGCCAGTTACAGCTGATTGTCCCGAGACCGGCGCAGCGTACGGCGGCTCGAGAAGTTCATCGAGTGCCACTTTCCGCAGCACCGCGCTCAGACGTGCGTCGAGCGCCTCCGCGTCAGCTGTGACCCAGGACTCACCAGATGCCTCCCGAGGCGCCGCACTGTCGCCACGGAAACCGAGTACGAGGTTGCTGCGACACGTGCCCTGCAGGAGAAGCGGTTCCTGGGAGACCAGCTGGAAGTAGTTCTTGCGAAGCTCGTGCTGTGGGAGGTGTAATGCGTTGAGTTGTGCCTTGGGCTGTGGCGACGACGAAAAAAGTGCGCCAGGAATACGAATTTCACCCTCCACGACGTCCATAAGTCCAAGCAACGCGTTAAAGAGGGATGACTTGCCGTTGCCTGTGCGGCCAATCAGGCCTACACACTCGCCCGCGTGCAGCGTAAAACAGATGTCTTTCAGGACCCACGGAAGTTGCGGTTGGTACTTCGCGCACAGATGGCGTACATCGAGCAGCAGGTTCGTGTCTGCTTCCGAGGCGGCGCGCAGCTCCAACGCCGACGCCTCCTCCTCGCTGCGACCCTCTGCAGCTGCAGATGCATCCGTTGGTACCTCTTCCTCGAGGCGCAGAAGCTGCTCAGCGCTGACGAACTGGTTTTGAAACATGCCGAAGCGTCTGCACAGCATTGACAGAGAGCGCGACGCAGTCATGCTGGAAATGATGCCAAGTCCAGCAAACGCCGCGCTGCCGGCAGACGTCGTCGCCGACAGACACACCGTCAGAACCGACAGGAGCGCGAGCACTGAGGTTAAGGTGACGGCGACAAACTCTAGCCGCAGGGCAACCCAGCGATCTGCCGTAAGACCGGCGTGGGCGGCGACGTGGACAGCGTCGAGTGCCTCGTTCATCTCCTGCACAAGCTGGTCCTTTAACACCGAGCCGAAGGCTCGAATCGTGATCGCACCATTCATGGCATCCCGCATAACGGCAACTGATCGACTCTGCAGTACACCTTCCAGCGCGCGAACTTGCTTGGAGAAGGATAGAAAGCGAACAGTCAGATGGTAGAAGAGAAGTGCGGATATCGGAAGCACGGCGATGAAAGGACCGAAGTGAATAGCGTTGAAGCACACCATGCCGAGGAGTTGAAGAATCGTCAGAAAGATGAGCTGAATTGTTTCACTAAGGGCGTGATCTACCACTTCTTGATCGCGACTGAGAATTTGCAAGAGCCGACTGGATGGAATGCGGTCGAAGTAGGAGACCGGCGCTTTGAACAGCTTGCGCACCGCGTGCAGTTGCAGCGCGTCGGCCATGCGCTGATATGAGCGGAAAAAGTAGTCGGTACGGATCATCGACAGCAGCGCGGCGCTGAAGCCAATGAAGGCGTACGTTCCTAGGAACTGCGCGACAACGGTGTCCAGCACAAAAGGGTTGCGCCACAGAACAGGAACACCAAACATAGTGAGGACGGGGACCACCGGTGACGGCGGTGCTGGGGCCGGCGTAGATTTGTCACCTCGCCGGACGACAAGAGACAGCATGTCGAGCATAAATTTGCGCGCTCGCTGTGACTTGGTGCTGCGCAAAATGGTCTCGTAGGCTGCATTGCGCTTATCGTAGAGAGAAATGTACACACCCAGCCAGTTGTCCATCAGCGTCCGGAAGAGCTGCATGGACACACTCAGCGCAAAGAAACATAGGAACCGACCGCCGCCCATGTACTCGATAAACAGCCGGTGCAGATCCGAGGCGCGTGGGAGAAGGGAGTCAATGCCGGCTGCAGGCGTCTGCACGGATGACATAGCTGACGACTTGCGTGATGCTTCTGTCACCTGGTTCGGCTTTGTGAATAGCGGAGGGGTTGGATTGTTCTGGTACGTCGACGAGTCCGCCGCCTCAGCGCCAGCGGCCTGGTGATGAATGGACCGTCGTTGCTCCATTGCCGCCGCCGCCGCCGTCGCGTTGCGCCACGCGCTCTTCCGCTGGTGGACTTGGTCTTCCGTCAGCGCCTGATGGGTCATGTCTTCGTGCAGTGTGCCATCCGGCCTCAGGTGGAACACGCGATTTGGCATCAGTAGGCTCACTGCAGCGTGTGTGGCGAGCACAACAGTTTTTGTGCGGCGCTGCGGGGCGGGGGAGGATTCTCCGGCAGCACACAGAAGTCCATGAAACAGGTACGCAATGATATGCTTCTGCACCTCAACATCGAGTGCTGAGAGCACGTCATCAAAGATGAACACATCCGTCTCGCTGTAGCGGTACACAGCACGCGCTAGCGCCACTCGCGCGCGTTGCCCCCCGACAACTTCGAGCCTCCCTCACCCACCATGGTTCGATCACCCTTTGCCAGTGCTTCGATGTCACTCTTGAGGGCGCAGGCTTCGAGCACGCGATTGTACCACTCTCTCTCCGTCGCGCTCTCGGGGACGTCGTCGGAGAGGAGGCGAATGTTCTCGCGCACAGTCCCCTGGCGCAACCATGGCACCTCGGCACAGTACACCACACGACCGCCCACCTGAAATCCCTGACTATCGGGTAAAATCCTCGTTTCAGACGGCGTTGCTGTCGTGCTTCTCGCGCTCGCGATGTGATTGTCGTTGGGTATAACGTACAGCTCTCCCAACATGGAAAGCAGTAGGGCGCTTTTGCCGCACCCTGTGGGGCCATGCAACACGACAAACTCACCAGGCAAGATATCGAGGTCAATGTCGTGTAGAACGACAGTGCGAGAGCCATTATCCAGCGGACTTCTATACGTGTTGTGCGTGGGGCTTGAAGTGGCATCCTCTTCTACTCTCCTGTCACTTTCCGTGTACGAGGTGATCGGTGAGCGGGAGTAACGCTTGGGGCTTTTATTGGAGCTGTAGCAGAGCGCGCTGTCGAAGGCCATTTGATCGGCCACAGCTGCCTGCGTGTTCCATGCGAATGTTCCACGCTCACATCGCACTTCGCCCACCCTCACAGGTACGGTGACTGACGGCAGCACCTCTCTCGCCGCACCCTTGCTGCTGTGCTGACGTAGGAGATGTTCTACGTAGGCGGCGCTGGCGTTCTCGCCGACTTCGTGCTCGCAGAGAAAGCGCTCAATGCGCTGCATCGAGGTGTAGCCACGAGAGACCTGCGAATAGAGTTGCGGCAGCGTCCAGACAGGGAACCGCATCACCTGCAGCGCTGCCATCGTTGGCACCAGCACCGCCGCGTCCATGGCGCCACCAGTGAGAAGGTACGACCCGCAGCACACGAGCGCGACCAGCAACGTTGTCACCTCTGTTTGTGCAGCAGCGGCGCTTTCTGCTCGTCCAACGCGCTTCGTTCCATCACTCTCTCGCACGCGGGCTTCCTCCACACGCCCCACAAGGCACTCTTCCAGTGCCATGGACTTCACTGTGCGCATTGACGAGAAGGCGGCGGTGAGGTCACTGAGGCGAGACTCGTTATTCTTGGCTTGCTGCTGCGCTGTGCGCACACGGGCGGCACTGCTGCGGTTCAGCGGAATGAGCGCAATGAGGGCGGCAAACGTGGCGAGCGTAGAGAAGAGCCCCACGTAAGTGTGCATACTCATCAGGGATGATATAATTACAAAGGGGTGCCCCCACACATTGTGCAAGAAGATGAGGCAGTCTGAACAGTTGGTGATGTCGACGGTGATAAGTGACATGACTTCGCCCTCACGTGACAGCGAGGCGGTGGTGGTCACTTCTTCAGCTGCTGGTTTGACCGTCGGCAAGGACGACGCCTCTTTCCCTTTCCTGTTGTTCTCACTCTGGCGACTGGAGGACTGCAGGCGGTCAGGTGTCAGCAGTGACATGGCCCTTCTGCCGCCACCAGTGTACGCCAAGGGGGTTGCCAGAGACTGCCGCAGCAGTAACGTCTTCAGTGCAGAGGCGGACTTGAGGCATGCGACGTACAGATGGGTCAGGTACAGCTGGAAAAAGAGAGCTTGAAGCGACAGGACCAGAATGAGACTCAGACAGATTAGAAGGCCGCGACCAAGGTAGCTCTGACGTACACTGGTGTTCGATACGCTCACCTCCTTCAGAAAGGCCACCAGTGACTTCACGACTCGCGGAGCCAGCAGCGACAGCAGGTCATGCGTCAGCTTCAGCGGGACACAAGTGAACACAAACTGACGGCCGCTGGGGTGGCGCAGAAACACCCGAAAAAGCGAAGAGCCACGCCGGACCGTACCAAAGCCGTCCTGGCGGGTACCTGCTCCTCGCGAAGAGGGAGGGAGGAAGAAGACTGCGAAGGCACGCGACAGGACGCGGCGGATAGGTCCTGTGATGGTCATAAAACTGCGCTCCAGCCACCCCTCTTCTCTGCAAAAAGGAAGCTCGTGCCGTCGCTGCCACAGCACCCATCCTGGCTCGTCGATCCTGTCCCGCGTCCACAGAGAGCGTGGCAGTCGCGGTAGTCGGTCCACAACACGCAGCAGTGCACGCCAATGGTCACGTCCGTCGTCGATGATGGAGGACAAGCGTGGAGGCGAGAAGGTGTTGAGGGGGGAGAGCAGAGTGAAGTTTAGGAGAGGACTGACCCAGCTGTCCGTTGCCAGTGAGGCAAACGAGGTTTTGTTCGGGTCGGGAAAAGCGTCACCAGGTCGATGGGTTGCCTCTGTTGGCAGGCCAATGCGCCTGCAGTCACCCACGTCCCGCCGCATCCTGCCAGGGACTTGTTCTCGCATGTCTTCCTCCCCTGAGTCCGACGCTGTCGCGCCTGGAGAGCAGCCTGCAAGCAACTGTGTGGCAGTGAAAATGTTCGGACACAGATGGGCCGCGTTGGCGGCCTCGCGGGACCGCTTCCAGAGAGCACCGCACACAGGGCACCGCTCCCACCCGTTGGGGATGAAAAGGGGCCGCACCCCGACAAGTGCGTGGAAGAGCCGCTGCGCATCCAGTGCCACAATCACTCCCAGTACCACCTTCACAAAAATGATCACAATCACACCAGCTGCAATGGCGTCGGCCGTCGAGTCGAACAGCTGCGGAGGGAGAAGCAGTGAGGCCTCAATCTGGAAGCTGGCAATGGCTTGTCGACGCATCTGCAGTTGGCGCAGAGAAGCGTACGTCGGCTCCGCCACCTCAGGCGCGCGCCGCGTATTGTCCGCAGTGCTCTTCACGGTTGCCGCCGAGTTCAGTCCAGGGTAGCTCATGAACCAGGTCAGCTCGACAGCAGCCAGGGCGAGACGAAGCACGCTATCGTATCCGTTGCCATATCGTATGGTGATGTGTAGTGGTACCGGCTTCCGCGAGCCGCTCCACACCAGCTGCCGCCGACTCCGACACAGCGCTGTGAGACTGCTGAGGAAACCGGTGAAGAGCCGCAACGCAGCAAGTACACTGTTCAGAGAGATGAATGCAAGCCCGAAGAAGAGCACCATGCTCGACGGTGACTTCCACAAGAAGGCAAGGCCTTCTCGTGACGCCGCGAGCGCGCCTGCCGTTCCCGCACCACCACTGGTCTTGAGCACGTCCACTAGTCCGTGCAGCAGGGTCTGGTCTACAGACCGACAAATCCCGTTACACACACGAATGAATGCATCCTTGACGAGGTCGGTATTGGTGATGTTGGTGCTGGTGAATGCGATTGTCGAGTTGAAGAGTTGGTCCACCAATTGACCCCACAGGATGTGCACAAAGCACAAGTGAATCAGAAAGAAGGCGTAGCCCGGGATGCGCCGCAGTACACCGTGCACAAAGAAGGTCGAGCGACTCCTTGACGCTTTGACCTCGACAGCCGTCAAGGTCTTGCTTGGCATGGCAGGCACCTTTCCCACCCTGCCGCTCCCCTTCACTTCTTCGTGCCTCCCTGTTCTCGAGGACACTACCACACAGGTGTGCAGCGTGGTAGATACGTGTCAGAGACAGAGCCCAAGGAGAGCGCCGCCCGCCTAGAGACCGGCTCTGGGACGCACGGAGACTCCTCTCGCAGTGAGAATTTTTGGCTCGTTCAAGCGGAAAGGGAGAAGGGAACCGAGCGCGTCTAGGGGAATAATGACGCTTCAGACTAGGTGACAGGGAAAGCGGACAGGGAAGCCGCAGCAACAAAGAGACGCAGGGGAGGGGCTGAGGCGGTAGCAAAAAGCTGACAATAAAAGAGTTGACACGGAGGAGGGAGGGGGAGGGGAGGGGAGGGGGAGGGGCAGTTCCAAACTACACGTTCTCGCCTTTTTTTAACGTAGTCTCCTTTCCAGGGATATACTTTAGCGCCTGTTAGGTATGCGATGGCAATGCCACAGTGGAGAAGGGCAGCTCTTTCGAGGAGGGAAAGCGTCGGCGGAGCAGTGAAGTTCCTGGCGCCCCAGGAAGAACAGTCATACACTATCAAGGACACAGTGTGCTACTACAGACACAACAGGAACACAAAACTCCAACACACGACCAACAACAACAACGAAGGGAAGGGTGCAGTGATGCCACAATCCAAGCAAGCAAGCAAAGAAAAAAAAACACAGAAACAACACGGATAGAGGGAGAGGGAGAGGGGGGAGAGAGCTGTCGCTAAAGGAGACGCTTCCAAAGGCCAGGGACGCCTTCCCGAGCCCCACGACGGCAGTGAAGTGTCACGGCCCTGATGAGATGCCCCCCTCTTTTTTTTGGCTTGTTTGTGTTGCGCCTGCCCGTCTGTGCTGATTGAAGTGGCTGAAGAAAAAAAATTTTTTTCGCGGCCTTCTCTGCCTTGTTCCCACCGCGTTGTGGCGGACGTATATATGGGGACGGTGAGAGCAGAAAGAGACGCAGAAAAAACCACACACACACCACACGCTGCCTTTCCCTTTTCGCGCTGTTTTTGATGGCCCCTCCCCTCCCCCCCCCTCCCCTCGCCGACACCCCCCACTTGCGGACACCCCCCACTTGCGGACACCCCCCACACACACCAACACCAAAGAGAGAGAGAGAGAGGGAAAGAGAGAGAGAGAAGAGAGGGACGGACTCGTCGGCCTCGATAACAGACGTCACTACACCGGCAAGCAACGTTACGCTACCGCCGTGAGCAACCGGTAGGTCCTTGCCTACCTCCACGCTCACAGTAAATAAATAGATACTCAAGAGAGAAGAAGAAAACCAGAAAAGGAAGGGGTGATACCGACGAGGTCTTAAAGGGGTGGGGGAGATCGATAATTGTAGAGAACCTCAATGTGCGCCGCGCCGATATGGGCGCCAAGGATGCAGTGTTGGGGAAATATGCTACTAGCGTTGATGTACTTCACTACGGGTCACCGTGCGAACGCGTGCTGCGGCGTGTTGATACCGAGTAGATGAGTGTGAGGACTGCAGACAAGGCACATACATGCCGGTGTGCGCGCATGTAGGGACCAGGAAGTGAGGAGGTGGCGGGTCCGTGAGAAGACAGCAGCGCAATGGAGTTTGTGGGAAGAGAGAGGACAGGTGACGATGCAGAGGTGAACGGCAGGCTTGAATACAGAAAGCCATGCTAGCGCATCACTCTTTCTTAAACGAGGTGATTGTGTGTGACGAGAGAGTTGTCAGTGCACCACTTAAGACTGACTCGGTTCGCATAATGTGGGCTCACAGAAACTCCCCCCTCGACGACTGAAATAAGAGCAAAGCATGCGCGAGAACCCACACCATCCGGTTGCCCACGCGAATACCGCCTTCCTTAAGGAGGAAGGGGAGGGGGGGGCAAAGGCAGGAGTGCGCAGCCAGGTGCTATATGGCACACACCAGCAAACACAAGGCTCATCGAGAGCACTGCACACCAACACACCACGACCCACAGCTGACACGTAAGTGCCGCAATGGTCGGAAGGGTATTCTTCTTTCATGCGATGGCAATGGTATCATGGAGAGGGAGGGAGGGAAGGAGGAAGGAAGGGAGAGACCGATGTGGCAGATACTTCTGCGAGGACGACAGTTGTTTTAGTGAACACACACATACACATACATAAAGGTCCTCACGGGGAGGGGGAGAGGGAAGTAGGGCATATGAGCGACGACCGTTTTGTGAGCCAGATAAGAACGAGGGACAGCGGCGACTCAGATGAGCCACTGGCAAGCTTCTTCCCTACAGCTTCCACCACTTCCACCGAACTTCCGCATCTTCCTCCAAAAAGAGCGAAAACTGGACTTGAATAAGAAGGAGCAGGTTCTTCTCCGAGTTGCCCGTGCGCCCGGCACCCGACTTGTGCGCAGGAGGGTTCGGGTGAGCCGTGTCTGCTTTCGCTGTCATTTCGTTGTTCAGCGCTTCTGTGGTGTCGTCTTCGGAGGAGGTGAGGCTGCACAGCCCCGGCATTATGAACAGGCGGAACAGCTTGTTCACCACGACGACAGGTGCGTTGCGCTTGTCGTCGAAGAAGAGTAAAATACGCATCCCCCGCGTCTCGGGTGACGCCGCGACCTTTCGAGTCGAAGTGCTAGAGAGTGGTAAGAGAGGAGAGCACAAGAGCGGCTCCACTGCGGCAGAGGTGGAACGAGTGGGAATCAGATACGCGGAACCCTCAACATCTTCGCGAAATAGTTTGCGAGGTGCTAAGGCGGCGCCAGCGGACTGTGCGGTGGCTGCTGCAACTTCTGCGGAGGCACGCTTTGCCAACTGGTTTGTGGTTGGTGGTAAAAAATCTTCACCTGTCTGCTGCATTGTGTTGAGAGAGGCAGAGGAAACTTGATGAGGGCCTTGACGCGATCCCTGGCGAGACGCTGATGCACTGTGCCGCTGTTCGCACTGCCGCTTCAGCATGTTTTCCACCCTCTGACGTTGCTGCTGTTCCATCTCATTTTTCTCCTCCTTCGCTAGCTTTGCAATGACGCGGGAACGCACAATGTCAAGAAAGGCATCAAATTCGTGCGGGCGCGGTTCACCAACCAGCAGGGGCAGCTGTTCCCGTCTGCGACGGCGCCGCTCTCGACGGCGACGCGTCACGGTCTCCTTGCGGCGCCGCTCTTCTTCTGACAAGCAGTGTGCCGGAATGACGTCCATCACCGCGGCTGGCAGCTTACCTACCCCCCGCACGGGTGACGGGGCTGACGTCCCCGGCGATACCGCCGTTGGTGAGACGACCGGCGAAAGTGAAGAGGAGGCCACATCTGAGGAGTAGCTCGAGGAGAGTGACACATGCCACTCGTCTACAGCGTTGGCAGTGTGCTGCCGGCGGCGGTGGTGGTTACTTCCACTCCTGTTCGCTACACTGGCTGCGGAGGGAAAACTATGGTAGATGCGCAGCACACGTGAGCTGTGCACCTGTGAGTGCAGTGAGGAGGAGGTTTCTTTCAAGGTGGACTCCGCCCCTTCTGCGTTGTTGATTGGGGTAGGGGCCGACATCCCGCTACCAGAGGTCTCCACCTCCCCCTCTTCGTGCATCCTGTCCACCAGAGCAACTCGGGCTGTCTTCTCTGCCTCTGTCTCATCCAAGTCATCGTCCTCTGCCTGGTCCCTTTCCAACGCTTCCAGTGCCAGCCCCAGCCGCTCTGTCCCCACCTGCTCGCACAGGAGTTGGTACGGGAACCCCATGAAGGACTGTTGGCATGCCAATACCACCTCCCGCACTGCTGAGAAGATCTTCTCACTTCGCGCTTTGGGATCGGTGGGGAAGAAGAGAGAAGCATGATAGAGCGCAGGGTCGTAGCCAGAGACGGAGAGGAGAGGATCCCCTACGAAGTCCGGCAGACTTGACCGCATCTTGAGAACGGCACCCTTGAGGGCTGCCGTACCTGCGGAGAAGAAATGTTTAAAGAGGGTCGTCTCTCTCGGCGGTGTCGAGCTGGTGCTAGAGTTGCCACCGCATAATGGAGCCGCCGCAGCAGCCACCGCTGCTGTGGGGGCAGCACTGCTGTTTTGTTCATCTGTCAAGGTGGCTGCCGACTTTTCCCTGATATGCTTCTGGGCTCTGTCGTAGCAGCACTCGACGTAGCTTAAAATGGCCGCTAAGGCATCGTTGGGGTCGTGGTACGGGGTGTCTTCGACAAAGAGGGTCTCGCGGGGGATGTCCCTCTCGAACTGTTCCCAAACGTATAGCCACTCTTGGTCCAGCGCGTTGGGATCTGCAAAGTGACGTGATATTTCTCTCCGTTCCGCGCGTGTGAGATCTCTGGCTCCGGTGAGTCGCTGATAGTTGCACAGCGCACGATCGAGTTGCTGGTGTCGCAACTTGTTCTCTTCAATTGTCTCTTCGAAATCGGGGGAGTAGCGATAGCGAAACACAACCGGCGTACGTGCACGCCGATAGATACCCTCCTGCAAGAGCGCGTGCAGCTGCATCGCCTCCAGTTTTTTTGCTTGCTGGGAATCTAAGGTCGGGGAATGTGGAGCGGGAACCTGTTTTGCCCGTTCACCCACCGCAGCAGCGGAGGCAGCGGGGCCAACATGAAGGCCTGTGGCGGAGGCTGCAGTTGCCCTGCTGCTCGCACCCAAGTCCCTTGACGGTGGAAGTGACAGGTCCTCAAAGGTGACGCTGTGCGGCGCCGCGGCAGGTGCTGGGGAAGTAGCCGGGCCCATCGTCTCTGTGTCACGGCTGCGCATGAGAAAGATGTAGGAAGCGGGGACACGCTGCAAGCTGGACCCCGTTCCTTCTGCCACTGCCACGGTGACAGCCTCCTCTACCACAGTGGAACCGGGCACAGCAGATGGTGGGGGAATGCCTGCACCTGCAGTGGCCAGAGAGGCATTGGGGTTCTCAGCTCTTTTGTTTGATGATACAGCAGAAGTGGGAGTCCCGACTTGAGCACCATGTTCATCAACTCTACCTGTCACCTCCACGCGCATGGCTGCGGGCTTGGAGAGGCACGCGGAGGAGGTGGCAAGTGCCGTGTTCCACTCCTGCGTCATGTTGGGCGAGAGGGATGGGATGGCGCTGTTGTGGGCGATGCTGCCTTGAGGGCCGTAGGTGTGCACATACTGCGTTGGCTTCTTTGCGGCGCCTTCCTCTCTGTTTCGGAGGCGATGTGTATCGCAATTGTGCTGTAGAGTCCACAGTTGGTCACGCTGCGCTTCTTCATGCGCTACGTAGGAGTGAAAGCCAGAGAGAGCGTCAGAGAAGAGGGCTTTCCGGGCAGCAGTGAGGGAGATGGTGTAGCGTGGGGAGTCGTAGAATTCTTCCATTGTCGCCGGGAGTTCGCCCCTCATCTTGCGAGTTGCAAGGTGCTTGTTTGGTGAGGTTGTAACGGGTTCTGTAAGACTCCTCGCAGAGCCTATGAGGCCTCCCAAGAACTGTCCTTGATTCTGTTCCTTTGGCTGCTGCATCGCACGGATGCGCTCAACCGCCTCTTCCGTGGTGTTGACATGCTCCAGAAGGTAAACAAAATCATCATCAGAGTCATTGGTGGACAGGGAGGGTGAGCGTGACCGAGAGGAGAGGGATACGGGGTTGCTGCGGTACCTCAACGTGCGTTGGCACTGCGGCCCAGGCGACGACTTGCGAAGTGGGGCGGCATCGGTGAATCATGTGCTTGGGGTGTGGAGCCAGGAGACGTTGGGGCGGTTGACTTCACGGATGTTGAAGGTTTTTGCTCCACCTGGTTCGTGCTTGGTGGCCTTGTCCAGGGTTGCACCGCCCTGATGGTGAGTGCGTGGAACTGGCAGACGTCGCGTCTTAGCGGGCGAAAGAAGCCGCAGATGGGGCCTCAGTGGACGACGCGGGGGAGGCCCCCCGGCGCCGCTCGTGGTTAAACGAGGAAGTGAGAGAAGAGAAAGAGAGAGAGAGGCCCCAACGCGTAAACAGAGGGAGGGAAAAAAGGGTGTTGAGAGGAGAGGAGTGGGAGAGTGGCGTCGCTGAGTTTGTGGACCAGAGTGGAGCAGACTCGGAGAGGAGGGGGGGGGAGAGAAGCAGCGGGCGAATTTTGGCTGGATATTGCTCAGCGAAAATAGGGCAAGGGGAACGAAAGGTAGGAGAGGGGTGCAAGAGGGCACGCATATATACATGGATGTTTCTCTCCACACAGAGAGTGGGTGTAAAGGGAAAAGAGTGCTGGGGATTTCACTCGGCAATCGGGGGGGGGAGGGGCGTTCATCTGGTAGCTCTACTCACCAAGTAGTAGTTAGAGGGCGCCGGCTACAATGCAAGGCGGGCGCGGGCGCAGTGGGCGAGAGGGGTCCAAACACAGAGGATTTAGCGCGGGAAGGACCGTGAGTCTTGCGCCTGCCAAGGAGGCCAAAGAAGTCTGTGTGGTGTGTGTGTGTGTGTGTCAAAGGCGAGCGCAAGTCGTGATGGATTCCGTTCGATGAGGCTTTCTTGAGGGCTAATGCAGTTATGTGTTCTGCTCCGTAATTCCTCTTTTCCACCCCCATCACGAGCACACCATCCCGGCCGCCAAAGACAACAACACAAAGGTGAGAGCAAAGCAGGATGACCACGACGAGCTGTGAGGAGAGCAAGGCGGCGTAACCACAACAAAGGCTAAGCACCAGCGCAGGTGAGCGATGCTACGTTGTCTAGCGAGGGTGTAGGGGGTGAGAAGTGTGTTCATCAGGAGACATTCATAAAACACGCTACTGGGTGCAACGTGATCTGGATCTCCGGCTGATTTCACACCGTGACCACGAGTAAAACCGACCGAGAGAAAAAAGATCCACACCCCGACCCATACACTCACACAGAAAAGAGAGAGAGAGAGGGGCGTCTACGGTAGTATGCGAGGTCCCTCTCCTCTACCCCCAAAAAGAAAGTGTGAGAGGGAGGCAGAGAGGGAGAGCGATCGGAGAAGGGCAGTAGAGTGGGGAGGAAAGGATAGATGAGGAGCTGTAAAACGAAGCAATAACGATGCCGCAAGCACCATGAGGAGGCAAAGGGAAAAAAAAAGAGAGATGCCAGTGAGCACGCTGAGGAGGGGGGGGTGGGAGGCGACGAGCGTTACCTGGAGAAGAGGCCACTGAAGGACCGTTTCGCTCGTTGCCTCTCACGGTATAGATGTGTGAGAGTGAAAGGAGGCGATCGTGTGACAGGGAAAACGTAGTATGTGTCTGTTGGCGAGAGGCATATAGAGGAAGAGAGGGGAGTTGCAGAGAAGGAGGAGGATGGGTATGGTTGAGTGGAGCTGAGGGAGAGCGACCGGATGCTATCGTTTCCGCGGCTACAGCTTCTCTCTACCCTCGGTCCAATCATGAGGCCTCGACATCATTTCTGCAATGTCCCTTACTGAGCATTTCTCGGCAAGCCAGAGAACAGGGCGAGTGGTGACCGAAATAAGAAAAATAAATAAATAAATGAGGATGAGGCCAAGAGGAATGCGGGCGACCTTCTTCGATTATGATTGCATTCGTTGTCACCTTTGCTGGGGTGTCGTTGGCGACTTCGTGGGGGCCTCCAGTGTTATTCTTCCTTTCGTTGGTTCATTCACTTTCTTCATTTAGATTTCGAACACGCAAGACTAAAGCGTGACGCATGCCCACGCATCGGCAATCACGTTGCCCCTATACACACAGATACATACACGTACACTCGCGGAGATACACGACGCCACCAGGTTCCGAGCATCCCCACGGACCCCATTTCGGTCTCCTCACCCTCCGACCGCAACAACACCAGGAGGGAAAAAAATTCAAGAGAGAAGGCGCAGAACGAAGAGTGAAGAAAGAGTATTAGAACACCACCGCGTTGATCATGGCGCCGATGGATTGATTGAGGTTGCGGTGGATGACGTTTTCCGCCTCTGTTTGCAGGTGGGACATGGTGTTGATCTGACCGACGTTACCTAGATCGTCCTCGTCGCGTCCTTGCGTAATGTACTTCTCTGCCTGCTTTGAGAGGGAAATGAGCTCGCGAATGCTTGCGCGTGTCTCGCGCTGGTACACCTTTGCCTTCTCCAACTTGAAGCCCTCCTGCCAGCCCTTGCGGTACACGTTCAACAGCAGCCGCAACTCGTGGTTCTTCTTACGGAAGGTCACGGGCAGATTGTAGTACTGGCGGTTTAGATTGTGGGAGAGGGCCACGGCCGACGGTTTGGACAGGAATCCGATGTTCGACGTCACCTGACGCGGTTCCACATACTCACCCATCGCTCGCATCGCCATGATCTCCTGTGGGATAGTGCGGAAAGCGTCAATCACCACCTTTCCACGCACAGACTGGATGGGGTCCACACGACCGACACACTGCGTGGTGTCAAATTCTCGTAACCCGCAGCTGTCATCACATCCTCCGAGGACAGCCAGCAACCGAAACCGGGATGACTGTGATACCAGCCCACGACATTCTCGTGACGACCAACCAGCTTCAGCTTGTCCAGCATGTGCACTTGATACTCTGGATCGACTGCCTCAACAGACTGACCGGTAGCGGTCTGTGGCATCGAGAAGACATCAGCTACGCGAATCGTGTAGTCGTCGATCTCTTCGCCAATCATGAGGCCCATCACCTCCAGCGGCACCCCGGCGCGACCGTGAATGAGCATCTTGAGCAGTGCGATGGACGAAATCTGAATTGTCTCCGCGGTATCACGGGCATCGCGCACCTCAGCCTGACGGCCCATACCGCGGCCAGACATCATTCCGAAGGCCGAGGGGTCCATCTTATACCTCTTACCCGTGTATGTCTCTAGGGTTTCTGGACGAGAGTGCACGTTTAATAAGCGCACTAGGAGTTCAGGGGAGAGCTTGGGAGTGGGTACACTGTTGTACAGCGGTGCACTTGGTATAGGACGGTGACACACGTGAGCAGCAAAAAAAAAACAACAACAACAACACGAAATCAACGGATCTCTACGACGACGGGAACAGCACTGACGGGGGTGACTCTCCGCAGGTAATATGTGTGCGTTCGAGAGCAGAGAAAGGGGGTACCCTACAGAAAAGAAAAAACCTTTACTAGTCGCACTCTCTCACACACACAGCGTGTATGTGCGCGTCTGATCAAGTCGGCAGCTCGCTTATCTTGCAACTACCGAGAGGGAGATGATTCAGGAGGAAGAAAGAGAGCGAGTTGAGGAAGGGAGAATCGATGGGGTACCCACATACTAATGTAGGGTGTTTGGTTGGGCCTCAGGAACGGCGACACCAGAGGCCAGGGAAGGTACAACACCAGGAGGCACTCTCATGACGTACATCTCAAATGCTGGGCTATTCGCGCTGAGAGTGTCGAAAATACAAAGAAGAGCTGCAAACTTTAGAGCTGCGATAGCTGAGGCTGAGTGTCGGGCCGATACGCACGAACACACACACACACACACACACACACACACACACACACACACACAAGCTCTACATGTGCATAGGACAGACAAACGAAGAAAGATGGCTTGGCAAGGGGAAACAGGAGCGGAGGGGAAGGTGGGGGGGGTCACGCACATTCCCCTCCTCCAAACACACACAAGAGGAGATCACTTCAGCAGTCCCTTTCTTTTTTCTTTCCTTTTCACGACAACGTGTCCCTCCCCTGCCATCAGCAGGACTCGAACGCCACTCCAGCACCGTCCCTGCCTCAAGCCCCACCCACACCATCCGCAGATCGCCCCCCCTCCGGTCGCCACCAGGGGCAACCGCAGGGGCGGCTCAGGCGCCACACACCAGTGGGCAGCCAGGGCCGGGTGGGGTGCACTTGAGCCATGGCGACGCCATCCCCCCATCGGGTAGGTGGCACAACCCTCTTCACGGTCGCGGGTCCTCCCACGCAGCGCCCAACACCACCAGTCTGCCAGCATCAGCAGCGATACATCGCTCCAGCCACCCCACGGCGTAGGCGCTTGGCCCAGTCACCACCAGAGGTGGCTCGGCGCTGGCAGGGGGGACGGGGAGGGGGGCGGCCTGGCTTCCGGCAAGGTGAGAGTGCGGTGCCCTGGGGATGCCGCGCACCGAGGCAATACGAAAACGTTATGCCATGAGGAAGCGAAGAAGAGGAAAGAAATGAAACTACGCGGAGAGAGAGAGAGGAGAGGCCAGGCAGAATGTTGAACAACCCTAAACACAAAAATCGCACCCACACCACACACAGTTGGTCGCAGCGGAAGCAGCAAAACCATGTAGAGATCTTCCCCTACATGGCTGCAGTCCTTCACTGTACGCCGGTGGGGGGGGTTGGGAAGCGCAAGGCACACGGCATTGTGGGCTGTAGGTGAAAGACATTCTTCCTCTTTTCCTCACCTCCACTTCCACCTTCCCCCCTCCCCATTTTAGCGCCGTATTTCTGATGCTGAGGGACTAACGTGGCAGAGGAAGAGGGAGGAGGAATGATGGTGGTGCCAGCTTGTGTCAGGGATAACGTTGGCGTGGAAGAGAGCAGTTTTAGTACAACCGCGGACCATATCGGCGCTGATACGATCGTCAGCCCACTTGCTCTTCACATACGGCAGGGGTACAGCAAAGAGGAACGCGCCACCTTCAGCCTAGGTCAGTTGTTGTTTTTGCGAAGCTCATCATCTCCGGCAAGGTCTTCGTAGAAGTACCTCTCGAGAGCCGCGAAGGTACCTACTGCCGCCTCCAGTTCCTTCAACCCCTTGCCGATGAAGGCAAACTCTGTGCAGAAGCGCAGGGATAGGGTGCGCAGAGAGCGACTGAAACGCAGCTGCCTCACCTCCGCTGGGGTAACATCAGTGCTGTCCAGAATGAGTGTCTCCAAGGCGGGAAGCCGTGCCAGGCACCCCACATGGTGCAGACGGTCGCAGTAGCTCAGATCCATCAGCTGCAGGCGCTGCATGTCAGGGGTGCACACGGCGCGCAGCCCATCATCGCCGAGGCAACCACTGCGCACGATGACGCATTCGAGTGTGTTAATGTGAGCGAGGCCGCTGAGGTCACTAAGATGCTCGCACATCTCCGCAATGAAGAGGCGGAGGGGAGGCGTACAGCGGGGCTGGGCCGCGGGTACGGGCGATCGTGCCGAGTGATTCAAGTGATGCGTGTCCGCGCCACCGAATAGGCCAGCCTTGTTTACTCGAGTTTGGCTTAGGTTCAGCAGTTCAAGCCGCTGCTGGTGCACCAGTCCATTACGCTTGAGACGCAGAGGCAGAATGTAAAGTCGAGGTGATACAGGTGAGAGCGGAACTTCTGATGAAGCGTTTCCACGATATCCTGGCGCGAATTCCTACCATGTCCTTTGCTCGCCCAGCGCTGTTATCGTCGATGAGGATGAGCGACTCCAGAGCACCGAGCGCACACTGCAGAGATTTCTGCGCGCTGTCTGGTAGCTCGGTTGCCTCGCTGACTCTCACTGCAGTGAAGAGCGCCACAATTGCACTCAGGTCATGCACGTATGCATGGCCGTCCAGGCAATCGATACCAGCGTCGTCAACGTAAGTGAAGGGCAGCAGCAGCTGCTCCAGCTGTGTCACGTACCCCAGCGGGTTCACATTATCAACGCTTAGTACACTGGTCAGATCGAGTGCGCGCAAGGCGCACATCGGCGCGCTGGCTGAGACTGTTGCGTCACAGCAACAGCTTCCACTAGCAATGCGTACTGGCCAAGTTCACGCAAAGCAGCATTGTCCACGCTGCTCCCCGCGCCGCAGACCCAGTGAGGTGCCATGGTGAGTGTAAAGGGCGAGTGCAAGGCCGGTGGCAGACTGAGACGCAGGCCGCACACCATTTCGTAGTGAGAGGGAGAGAAGGTCAACGACGGCGAGTGTCCCAGAAGGCTCACTTGGGGAGAACGCAGCAGCTCGACTGGCGGCGTGGTGGTAGAGTTCGTCCAGCATGTCCGATAAGGCATACAGCTCCCCACGTTGCTGGCGCAGCTGCGTGCACCCCGCAACGTCCAATGCCCACAATCCCTTGCAATCCACTGCAACTGCCTTGCCGTCACCGGCTATCGTCGGAGCCATCATGCTTCCGAGGACGCATGCGAGTAGGTGGGTGCCACACACTCCAGTGTGACTCACATCGAGAGCTCTCATCTGATGCCTTCCATAGATCCTTCCCATCTTGTAGAAGTAGAGATGAGGTCCGCGGGAAGGACGCTGCGTCGGTGGCTTGTTTGTTTCGGCTGTCGCTGTGCGATCGTCACTGGCGCCGAAGGACGGAGTGACTTGCGGCAGACCGTGAAGGAGAATTTCCATAAAGGTAACACATATTACCCAGATCAACAGAAGCAACTTTGTCACCCGCGGAACATGCGCTGTCCGCTCTGCGAAGCGGTGCTGCACAACCAAAATGAAGCGACGTGGCCACCAGAGATCTACGAAGATGTCGGTCACGTACTTGATGTGTAGCGCTGGCGGTGGGAGGGTTCGTGGTTCATCGAACTACGACTGACGTGAACACTTCGGTTTCTCTGCGCCAGGTAGGGGACTCGCGGGGTCGTCGTGGGAAGCTCGTGCCTTCGTACTGAGCGCTGCAACCACCATTGCGAGACACCGCACAATACCTCGTCTGTCGCTTCAGCAGTGCCTATAAACACTTGACGGTACCATACCCTGGAAAGAAGCTGTCGTGATGACACGTCGGCTGCAGGCCCTCGTCGCCGTTTCGCGCCGTATACCTGGTTTCGCAGTTCACTGAACAGGTGCACCACATATACTGATGTGGCTGTCTTGGGGTCGTTTGAGGCCTCATCGACGGCCCCGCCGTCGTGGCCGTGCAATTTCACCCCTGCACGGAAAATATTGCTCTCGGTGGACGGCATCCTTTCCTCCCCGCAACTTCTGGTCATGCCGTTGTAGACTGCGGCATTGGGTGGGACTGACAGCATCGAGGCGACAGAGCCGCCGCACGATGTGGTGGAGGGGAAGAGAAGCTGTGAGCGCGGTTCCACCGCCTCTTCATCACCGTGCATGGGAAGAGCGCCGTTGTGCTCCGCTGCACTGTCACTCGATGCTGTGTCTTGAGGCAATGTTGCGCCGGCGTCGGCCGCGCCGAGCTCGTGCACACCCGATACCAGCACGACTGTGAGCCCGCCAATATGCACACCGCAGCATCGAGCAGCATCCACAGTGCTTGTCACGCCTCGTGCTGCTGAGCTGCTGCTGCCGTTGGTCGTCCTCAGTGACATGGATAAGGGAGAGGCGGGACCGTTGAAAGAAGGCGATGCAGAGCTCACTGGCGAGGATGCGTGATCGACGTCTGCGAAGCCTCCGCGGTCCGCCTCAGCCACCGGAGTACCCTTGCAACCACTCTTCCTCGTGCAGTTTGCTGCGATGATGAAGCAGCATGTCCATTCGCACTCGCATCTGTGCCATGCGTCTTCAGAGCAACCTGCAGAATTCTCGGCTGTACGGTAGCGTTGGCCAAAGCGGCTCCAAATGTGTTCTCTACTGCATGGCTAGCAGCGCCATCTGCCTCTGCATTGGCGGAGCGGGTGCCGATCTGACTAAAGGGGAGTACAGCCCACGCATGCTGCTGCTCTGCAACAACGCGCGCTACAGGGCTGGCAGCGATCCACGCGAGTGGAAGCCTTTGCTGGCGCCGTACCACACTCGACCCGTTCCGATGTTCTGCCGCTGACCAGTAGGAGGCAATACAGGCTAGTAGGTCAGCGTCAGAGGGGAATAGCGGGGGCAGTGAGGTCGACTCTACGCACATGAGGAAAGATGCGCTGCTTCCTTTTCGCTCGATGAGTTCCAGCGGCTTCCTCCACTTCGTTTTGTTGACGCAAGGCGCAGCACCGATTCACTCGTTCCCATTAATGGTGAGTGAGGAGGGAGGGAGGGAGGGAGGAGGCAGCAGCGGCAGCGATGATCCCTGAATATGCCAGAGCTGCGTTCTTTCCTTCACCGATCCTCTCTCTGTGTCCTCGCTTCTGCGGCGTTACACCACGACCTGCGTCTTTTCCTTGACCGTGCCTGTGTGAGGGGGGACTAGATGGGTATCCATGCTATGCAGACAAAGGGCGAAGGAAGTGGCCTTTGCCGTCTCCGTTCACGGAGCCCAGCACAACGATGCAAACACACACACACACACACACACACACACAATGATATCCCAAGAGGGAGCAACAGATAAAGAGGGGGGGGGTAGGTAGCGGAGGAAGCGAGAGTGAGCAGGAAAGATGCAGGCCTGGATGTGTTCAAGCGTCGCGCATCGGTAGAGATGTGCGAGCGGTGCCAGAGTACATTTCATCCCTGAGCCTGTGAAGGTGAGAGACTCGATATTGTTATCGGCTAGATAAAACCACATTCAAATACACATCCTACTATGCACGCAAAGATGCAGCAGCTAACGCTTCCATTGATGATGCTGTTCCACCTCTATGTGCGCGTGAGGAATGCGGCACCAGGCAGGCACGCTTTTCTTTGCTTCATGGCGGACATGGTGCCGCAGCATCTCTTCCTCGCGCGCGCGCGTGCTCTCCCTCCCTTTGGTCCCCCTTTTCTGTTGACCCACTACAAACACAAACGAGGAACCGTACCCCATCCCCTCCACACCCACCCACAGGCATGCATGCATGCATATACACAGTGCCATCAGGACACGAAGAGAAGCCTTTGACTTCTCTTGTACCAACAACAGAGAAGCGAGAGGAAGAAATCGCACCACAACAGACGCACGGAGAGAGAAGGGGGAAGGAGGAGGTGGTGATGGGGGGAGAGTGGACAGCGAGAAGATGCATACAGACACGTCCACATGCACTCATGCCCACACCGTACACGTACAGAAGAGGAGGAACAGAGGCGATAGAAGGAAACAAAAGGCGACGCACGACGCAGAGTTGTGGTCGTATGCGGGCCGCATCCGTCGCCTATGGGGACTCGGCGAATACAGTCGTAGTGAAAAAAAAAACTTCGTTGACCAGTAGAGTGCAGGCAACCAACAGGCGGAAACCAGCAACTGTCAGTTCGCCCCTTCTTTGCTTATGCAGCTTGAAACTGCTTTGTATCGCTCATGGCCTGCTTGGTCACTACGCGAAGGGCAGTGGCGGCTTGAGTCACTTCGCGGCGTATTTCTTCGGCGAAGTCCAGTATGCTGGCGGCCAGCTTCAATAGCGCATCGCTGCTGATTGCACTGGGCGCCGCCGCAGCATGATGCGCATCGGCGCCGGTGCCGCGGGGAGTTCCGTACTGGTCGAGGAGAGCCTCGCGAAGTTGCTTATGAAGTTCTTCGGTAGACGACACGGTATTGACGACGACTCTAGACCACGGGGCGGTGGAGCTGCTAGCGCTGCTGATGCTTCCCGTACCATCACTGCTCGCTTGCTCACGCATCTTGTGATGACTGCGTTCACGCGCCTGGCGAATGTGGTGGTGTAGCATGTGAATGAGTTGGTGCAGGTCACTGTAGTAGGACATCATTCTCGTAGACAACGAGTCTCCAACATTGCATACCTGCTGACACGTGTGATCCACGACGCATAGGAGCCGGTCGCGCGCCGCGGCAAGGTCAGCCATCTCCGCACTTGTTTGCGCCTGTTGCTGGATCTCACGAAGCGTGCTGGAAGCTGTGCGCTTTCGGTCCTCTGACTCTGACACGCGCTGAGCCGACGCACTGTCGTAGAGGTCCTCTGCCAGTCGAAGGACTTCGCTGAGGGTTTGATGAGCGCCACGCACAAGCTCGTCGTACAGTCGAAAGAGCTGCAGGCTTTTTTGGCTACTGACATGGAGGCGCACCTCGCGGCGCAGGCGATGGTGCTCCGCATGAATATCCTCCATGCGAGCTTCTTGCCGCGCCCACTCCGAAAAAGCTCACCTGGATTTGGCATAGATGCGACAGTGCAGCGACTTGTCAGTCGACTTACGGAGCTACTCCCCTGGTCACCTACATCTCTTTCACGAGTTCGCGTTCGACTAGCAAACCGATTCTCATCAGTGGCACGGCGCCGCGCTTGAGAAAGCTGCTGCTGTTGCTGCACGACGCGCAGTCGGTCCTGCAACTTCGAACGCCAAATCTTGTTGAGTTGAATTAAAAAGGGAGAAAAGTGCGACATGGCGGGAAGTTTCGGGTAGTACTTGTTCTTGAATGTCTGCGCCTCCATGAAGACTGCGTAGGGGATCCAGTAATGATGCTCCGGCTGGCGGCACTCAAGTACGTCGCGCGCAGATGGCAACTGCTCGCTTAGCTGTGCGGCTTCCTCCAGCTCTAGCAGCTTTATTCGTTTCAGCCGAGTGAAGTTGTTCTCTGCGGTGATGATAGAGATCATCTCCTGAGCCCACCGACCGTTCAGCCACACATTCTTGGAAAGTGAAGCCGCAACGCCGGCGTAGACTCCATCCTCGACGCCCGTGTCACCCGCAGATATGCCGGAGACGTTTGCGTCCTGATAGTAACCAGAGGAGTGGCTCGACGGCCCGGGCTTGTCGAAGCTGATGTTGTCCCCCGCGGCTACAGCCGTTGCACGATGCCGCGCTGGAGAGCGCTGCTGCTGCCTGGGAGAAGTTCCTCGGCTGCCGTGCGCCAATTTGGTGACGGCGAGGACGTCCCTCGTCCTCGGTGACTTGTGTCGAAGTACCGAGTAGGGTAGCCGAGGAAGACAAACTCGCTGCTCAGTTCATTCCATTGTAGGTAGTCTGACATGGTGGGCACCTCGCTCATCAGTCTCAGCAAACGCGCCATACTGAGGCGTACGGCTTCCACCTCCTCGCGCAGGGCTTCGTTTTCAGCAAGGAGCTCTTTGGCCTTGATCGTCTCGGAGGAGATTCGGCGCCGGCCGCTGAGCTCCAGTTCTAGTAGTTTTGCCTGCTGCTGGCAGCGGTCCTTCTCCATATCTTCCAGACGTGACTGCGACTTGGCTACCTGCTTCTCCATGGTGCGGAAGGTCGCTGCAGCTCATTGAGTTTGGTCTCGTAGGTGCTCCGACACTCCGCAAGCGCTGCGGTGTGCCGCTTCTTTTCTTCTTGAAGTACCTTGTCACTCGCACGAAGTTGTCGCAGTAGATCGTCTGACATGCGCTGTTGCTGTGCTAGCTGTTGCTCAGTTGTCTGCAAAGAGTCACGGACAGCACGCACCTCCTCCTCGGCAGTGCGACGGGAGTGGTGGGCACGGTTCTGCTCTTCGGAGAGCTCAGCCATCATGGCTTCCACACGCAGCAGTAGCTTTTCCTCTCGCGCTTGGTACTCTTTCGGTATCCGCGCCGCCTCCGCACGCAGACCTGTCAGTTCCTCTTTTAGGTGGGAGATGATGTGGTCCCGCACAACGAGCTGCTCCCCTGCGTTCTGAAATGTGTGATGAATCTGGTGGATCTTTTCGTCGAACTCCTTCTCTTTGGTATGCATGCGCTCCAGAAGTGCGTCGGTGCTCACGCTAGGATCGCCTTCAATGTCTACAATGAACTTCGAGGCGCGATTCTTTTGGTGATGAGATGTGGATCTGTCCAAGGTCGAAGCCACATTGGTCGCAGTGCTGCGCGTTGCCGGGGCATTTTCGCCGTACTGCTGAGCGAGCGACTGTCCCGAGTTCACCGATGACGATGTGGTTTGTTGATTGCGTCGTGAAACCTCTTGCCCTGTATGCATCCCATAATCTTTCTCTTCGATGAGAACGTCTGTTGCAGAGGCCAGCGAGGGAGATGAACGGTGATGGTGGGAGCCGGCGCACCGCTTGTAAAGGATTTCCTTCGAAGGAACCCGCGCACGGGAGGCGCTGACAGATATCAATGGTATGCGTAGCCCGGACGAAGACGAGGTAGAGATGCTGCTGCCGTCGCCATCTCTCTGCGGAGCACTTTCGTGGTCCGAAGTGTGGACGTCTGTGGTTGCAGGGGGCTGAAAAATATCGTCCAAGTCCCACCTTCGCTGCTGCCACTGGTCCAACTGTCTCCTACTTACATTCGCGACTGGGCTAACCTCTGGTGAAGTCGGCGGAGCAACCCGCAGCGGGGCGTCGATAGAATCGACATCAGCCATTGAGGTGTCCATTGTGAGTAGAGAAGAGAGAGAGAGCAGACGAAGCAAGTTGGCGCAACTGATTTGAAGGTACACTACCTGCTTTACAAAGCCAAGGAGTGCAAAGAAGACGAATGATGGTAGTCGTATGACGTCGCCACCTTGTGTACTTGAAACGCAAGGACGTGCACGCGCGTGTGTGTGTTGGGGGGGGAGGGGGCAGAGGCGCAATGCACCTTGACTGGAACAAATAACAGAAAAAAAGGACGACCAGGCGCACAGACACGGACGTGTGAGATGGCTCAAGTGATGCGCTTGTGCAGTGAAGACCGTATTGGCAGTGCGGTCTTGCGGAGGGTGGGGTGTAGTGTAGAGAGCGCTGGTAACGCATGAGGGAGATGACTGTCTGCAGTGCGCAGAGATGCGTAATCCTCCTTTTAGTCTTCTACCGTGACTTTCGCCCGAGGAAGCAGTGAGTGTCACTGCAGCAGTCACAACACACCCACGTACACACAAACACAAAGGAGAGGGATATGCTGACGCAATGTGCACCCGGTAGCTTCGTTCGAGCTCTATCAAGTGTATGTATGTGTTTATGCTTGTCTATGTACTTGGTGTGAGTCTTTCGAGCGTCACGCGTGGTGCCCCCAAATGACGAAGTCACTCAAACGTGCGTGAAGGCGCGTCTATAGGTCGGTGAGTTGAACACGTTCCGCATGTGTGTAGTGTGGGAGGGGGGTAAGAAGGAGAAGCATAGAGGAGGGACAGAGAGGTGGATACTCCAAGTGGTACTCCGCAGAAATAGCGCCCCTGAGTATCTGTCGTCGCGGACGGACTGAGCTCTCGATAAGCTAGCAACTGTAGTTCTCTTTTACGCTTGCCGATTATAGTGATGCGAAGCAAAGGGGGTGCGACGAGGAAGACGAACGGTGAGGCGAGCCTTTTGGAGGAGGCCATCGGCAGACACAGCTGTGCAAGGGGTAGCAAACGAGCCATCAACCAACTAGCAAATGAGCCCTCCTCCTCCCCCCTCCAACAACAACAAAAACAAAAAGACTCTAACGAAAACAGCGAAAGTAATTACAGAGAAGAAGAAAAAACAAAACACGCACTCGACGCGGTGTTGGCTCGCAGGGGGTGGTGGCATGTCAACGAGAGGGGAAGGGGGTGGCAGCACAGAGATATGTTAGCTGGAGGGGGAGTCCAGGTCTTCCAGTCCCGCAGATGAGGGCTCACTCCCCGTGGGACTCGTAGGCGTGCTCATTTCAGAGGGCTGTTTTGGCTCCTGCTCCTTCTTTGCCTTTAAGCGCATCAGTATTTTGGTGACCTCTTCACGGCGTCTCAGAGTGATCCCATCCTGCATCGGCTGCCCCGCCAGGGTCGAGCTCCAAACACTCGCCGAGTTCTGTCGACCGCCGCCGTGGCTACGCGGCGTGGAGATGGCGGATGATGACATCTGGGCTACAGCAGGTGAGGTGGCTGGTCGATTCCCGTTGGATGTCGCTGCCTCTGCCATGGGTGGTGCCGGTTTTGGTGAGGTGTACCGAAGATTCAGCGTGCTCGACTCCGGCGCATCAGCGTTCACCAGGGGAAGGGGCGCGGGTGCTGCTTCCTCGTGAGGGCTACAGCATGGTGAAGCGCTAAGTCCTGCGCGCGTGGGTGGTTCCCGTGGGTGCAAAGGAGCCGCCTGCAGCGCCTCAGCGGGAAGCGAGACGGCACTGCCCAGTTGTCCAGGTGTATCGTTGCAGATCTCACCAGGAAGGCCCAACGCTACAGAGGGCTCTTCTAGCACGTGCTGAGGGCTTCCGGGGGCCGCTGTGGAAGTGATGCTTGGCAGCCGACTGAGAGGGGTCGATGACGTGGTCTTCGCACCGATCTTCCCGTCAGATCGTAGCAGATCGTCGACGTCGAGGTCCACCTCCGAGTGGGCCCGTGATATCTGTGCTTTTTTGGGCGCCGGCGAGGTCTGTTCCTCCAGTAGGGACAGTCCTGCAGTCGACGCCGAATCGAAGTGGACAGTATCGACCGGGGTAACAGGATTCGTATGCGTTGCAGCCGGCACAGATCGCGCTGATGGAGAGTGGCGCCGCGGCTCCACGAGCGCGGGCGTTGCTTCTAGCAAAGGGCAATCAGCCGACAACCTCGCTGTGGGAGGTCGACTACCGCTGCGGATGTGCTGGCTAACTCCGGCGGTGGCATCTCCTGCAGCCGCTGGCCCAGGGGTAAAGGTGCCCCAAAGAGGCTGGGCTGCTGCTAATGGGGACGAGCCTGTGGAGCGCTGCAGGCGCGGAGGGGCAACCGCACCTTCTACTGCAGTCAGGCTGGGATGGCCATCAGATGCTGACGGCCGGCGTGGCTGGTGTGGCAGCCGGAGCGGTGCACCTGCAAAGCTTCCGCACAGGGATAGTGGGGAGTGTGGGATGTTCTCGGTAGAGACTGCAGCGCCGCTAGTGTCCTCCATCGTTTGCGAGTGACTCGTGCCTGACAGAGACGCTTCTGTTGGCGACGTGAGCACCAATGCATCCTCTTCCTGAGCACTTTTGGTTTGCACCTGCGAAGGTGACGGTCGAACTGGCGGCGGGAGCGGCGGTGGCGGTGCCAGGAAGCTCAAGGATGGCTCGTCATCTTCATCGACGACGCGGGGATTGCGAGACGAGCGCGGCTTCGTTGCTTTTGCGTCCTTCAACGGCACAAGGCTGACAGCCGGGACAGACGGGGCCACAGTATGGTCCCTTTTTAACGGCGACTCGGCGTGCTGCGAAGGACGTGTTGCTGCTGTGACAGGAGACGGCACTCGCTCTTCTACGTCGGCTTCTTCCTCACCAATCAAGGTGGTCTCCGGAGAGACGGAAGACACCGACGCCAGTGCCACAGCTGCTGCAGAGACCCTGCGAGATGGAATGACAAAGTCCTCGTTGAGGAGATCCACTTCAACGAAAAATTGCTGCTGCTCCTGCAAGGAGGTGGAGGTTGCTTCGCTGGCCACTTCCTGCACTTCACCACGAGGCGGCTCCCGAAAGAAGAGAGTGGCTTCATCGTCGTTGCTTCTGTTGCTCGCGCCACGGCGATGCTGGTCTGTGTGCCGCGGCGGCGCAGTAGTCTCTTCTTCAGCTCTTGCTTCGAAGCCGCGGCGCGTCCCGGAGCGCGAGTCTGGATGCGGTGTAGAGGATGGACGCGCGGTGGTACTGCGGTTCTTCGGTCGCGAGCAGAGGTGCTCCAACTGCTTGTTTTCGTCGCATACAACGCGAGGCGGCGGTTCGTCTGTAAACGACTGAGAAGACCGCCATTGCTCGATGGGAGATGCGATAAGGACCTCATCGACGTGCGTCCCAGCCCACACCGCAGGCAGCCGTTGGGGGGTGGGGGAGCGGAGACGCGATGACGAGGGTGACGTGTTCGTCAATGTCGCAGGTATTGATGTGTGCTGCTGCTGCATCTGTAGTGGTGTGGGGACATTACGGCGTGCGACGGTGACATCCTTTTCCTGGTCAGTCATAACGATGTCAGAGATAAAAGGAGCAGTACTCGAGCTTACACCGAAGATGTGATCCACCGGCAAACCACCGGCGACGGCGAGCGTCGATGGTGGCAGCGGTGCCTGTTGCACCGTCGTCGTTTGCAACTGAGACACCTGCTGCGGTATGGAGGGGAATGGGACGAGGGTGATGGAGTGTGTTTCTGAGTCGATGCTAGCGCCATTGCTGCAGATCGGCACCGAGTCTGTCCTTAGGACAGTGTGCGATGACGCGCGAATCGAGCTCGAATGCTTCTCGGAAGGTCCCAGAGCTTCTTCCTCATTCTCTTCTTTGCCTTCGGACTGCGGCTGCGACGGCGTGTTGGATAAGCGTAGTGGTCGCGAGACCGGCGGGAGCGGGGTGGGGGGCGCTGGTGCCGCTTTGGCCGCTGTGGGCTGAGATATCGAGGCGGTGCTAGGGGCTGCTGGGTGCGAGGCTGCAAACGCTGGAGATGCACGCCGGATCTCTGAGGTTGGCGGCATTCGGTTCTGCGACACGGATGCCACTGAATCAGACGCCGGCCGCCGGCGCACATCACTGTGGACCATGCCACTGCTGCCGTCGCGGAGGCTTTGGCTGCCCATCCGCGTGGGGTGCAGAGAGGAGAACACCACCTCCACCTCCGCCTCATCACCGTTAGTCAGCTCGTCTTCGAAGGCGTCGGGGACCTCACACACCTCTGCCCCCGCTGGTGACGGTCGCTCTCTCGCACGGAGCGGCAGACCCAGCATGATGGTTGCGCGACTGGGGGGGTGCTTCTCTGAGGCATCTAGCGCGGCGAATTCAGGGGCTGAATCCGACCCTATGATCAAGGCCTGTTCCACAGCACGCAGAACGCGAGCTTTCCTCTCTTGCACACGGCGCTTTGCCTCACTCGCTGCATTGGGGGTCAGTAGCTCACTGACCCGCTTCGGCGTGGCGGCGTCGTCGGCAGTGACGTAGAGTCCTTCGGCTGGGTTGCGGCCACTCGCAATGGTCTGGAGGATTTGGTACCCGTTGCGGTCCCCGATGTTCATCGTGCGCAGGCTTGAAAGAAAGCGCGCCACCGCATGAAAGTCGCGCATCACCTGCCGGGCGAACTGCGCAGATTTCTTCAGTGTTGTTGAGTCCGTTGGCGCTGAGTTCGGAAGAGACTGCAGCGGGCTTGCCGCTGCCGCTGCGGCACGGTGCACAACAGCACGCTCCTCTGCGACACGCGAGGACAGATACACATCTTCCGCATCCTCGCGGGAAGTGCGCACCATCTCGGAGACGAGCTGCGCATCCTCTTTTACTTCACGTAGTTGCTGATACCACACCTCTCCTACCGTCTGCAGGGTGCTCTTCTCTTGTCGCAGCTGCTCGTATGCTTCACGCGCACGCTCTACCTCCTCGCTGCGCTGGCGGAGGTTTCGTTGCAGCTCGCTGCAGGTGTTCTCCATGTGCTGCAGCCGCATCGAGGTGTGGCGTTCCTCCTCCGCATTTTTCAAAAGGAGCCCTTCTGCCTTTGCGACAAGCTGCGCCATCGTTCGCCGCGCTTCCAGCGGCCAGCGGCGCGTTTCTTCGTCGGGGGGAATGGTGATGTGCGCTGCTGCGCTCGAGTGGGAGAGAGCGGGGTCACCGTTGTCCGAGTCTACGCCGGGTTCTTTGGCAGCGTGTACACGCGATGCCGGCAAGAGCGCTGCCGCTGCCGCCCGCTCCATCTCAGCGAGGCGCTCGTCGAGGAACTGTATCTGCTCCACCGCCGTATCCAGCTCATTCGCCAGTTGGCTGGCCCGCTCCTCTGCCTCCCGCTGCGCCAGATGCGCCATACCTACCTCTGCTATGGCCGCCTCAACTTCCGCCTCCTTCACCACCAGCCCTTGATGCACACTCTCCTGCGCTACACGCTCAGCAGTGGCCGTGCGAGTGAGGTGTCCATTCAGCACTACGTGGAGTCGCTGGATTTCATCCTCGTACACAGCCACCTCCCGCTCCTTGGCGCGAAGTGCTGCCTGGACCCCGAGGGAGGTGGCACTGTCCTGGTGCTGTTGCTCCACAATCTGCTGAAGTCGACCCACCTCAACGTTGCACTCCTCCACAAGCATTTCCAGCTGCTCGACGCTACTCTGAAGCATCTTTCGATCACTGATGGCTTTCACCAGATGTCGCGCAAGGGCTTCTGCCTTGGCCTGTGCTTCATCGTATTTCTGCTGCAGTTGCACCGCATCCACCTCGTTGCTGTGCTGCACTCCCCCAGTGGCTGCGTTGACGTTTCCGCCGTGCAGGATCGACGAGTCCACCGTTGGGTTCAAGTACGAGTGTTGCGCTGTCGGGTCTTTGTAGTGGGGCTGCAGCGTCGTCATTGAGGGCTGAGTCGAGAAAATCTGTGTCTGGTTTCGCTCAGAGAGGCAGTTGGCCGAGAGAGGGTAAGGGAGTGCCTTCTCGCCTCGCCGACCGCTTGCGAGGTTGGCATCCATCGCGGGCGACATACCCTGTTGTATAGACGACGGGCAGCTAGTGGCTGGCAGCGCGACCCCGGCGTTGCTCCCTGGTGTGCCGCGGGTGTTCTCCTGCAGCAGTGACAGCAGTGCCTCCTTCTCAGGGCCCATGTCAAAGTAGTCGTTGACCGAAGCTGCAACGGGGGTGTGCGGTGCTCCAGTGGCTGCTTTGTGAGCCATGTCCAAGTTCGCAGGGAGTGAGATGTCACCGTTTCCCCAGGCTGAGTTGAGATTGCTGCTTTTCAGAGTGGCCGAGATGACTTGCTGGTGTTGTGCGTACAGTGCCGAAAGGAGAGGTGCTGACGCGTCACCTCTGTGCCGAGGGGTGTCACGGCAGTTCCTGGCTGATGTGCTATTGAGACTGGTCTCTGGCGGGGGTGAGAGCGAGGGGGACTGCGGGTGTTGCAGCTCGTACGGATGCAGAGCTGTCTTGTTGGTCTTTGGTTTGGCTGGCGCCGGCGGAGGGGTGGCCATTACAGTAGGTGTTGAGGAGGTAAAAAGGTCAGGGGCAGGGATGACCGTCGAACGCCGTTGCAATTGTGGCTCCGCCGTGCCAGCGACTTCAAACAGTGAGGTTCGAACGCCCTTAACTCCACTGCAGGATGGCGACGCACACTGCCGGCTGTAGCTTGCGTAGTTTCTGTGTGTTGAGAATGAACTACCAACCTCTCTGACGGGCTTCGCGAAGTAGTTGCGCAGGCACCGCTCTTCCGCACTGCGCAGGCTCGGTGTCAATGACGCTGTCTCCCATCGATCTGGAAGCGACTCATCCTCATTCCTGCCTTCGCCGTCGCGGGCTGGTGAGAAAAGGGTCACACTAGGGGCCGGCGGTGGAGGTGGCGGTGGGAAGCTCTGAGGTGCCCGGCGTGCGACTCTGAGACCTTTTTTAGTGGCAGTCTCGCGATAAGGAACGGAGAGTAGCGGGGTGACGGCTGCCGGAGGGGCGCGCCGATCCGCCAACGTTGCGGTCCAACTCCGATCGTACCCGCTACCCGGGCGGTTATCACTGAGTGGCCTAACTGCGCCACTGCCACTCAACCGACGCCGCCATTGCGCAATGTTGCGTTCCGATGGTGTGGTGGGTAAAGTCGAGTCACCAACCGGATCTGTGCGTGCTGCTGGCGGTGACGGTGGTGGAGGAGGTGGGGGTCGAAGCGGCGAGTCTGTGTGGAGAAGGCTAGGCGGCCAGCGGTACGTATTTGCCATGCTGGGCGGCATGTCGCGCGAGGGGGCAGCTCGACGGTGCGTGCGCGGAGGCGGAGCAGGAGGGTTGTCCGTGGCTTCATCTGGCGAAACCAACGGCAACGCGGATGAGTGTGAGGACAGCGGCGGCCGCGGCGGCGACAGGCTTGTATGCGCTCCGAGTGTCCACGAGTACCGCACGGCAGTAGGTGAAGCCGTAGCCTGTGTTACGTCCGATGCTGGAGGAGGTGGAGGGGGAGGGATACCGTGGTAGGGACGGGCATCACTGCGCCAATATCGATCTGCCGAGGGGATGCTGTGGCTCGCGCCACGGCTGTGACTGCGCTCTGGAGGAGGCGGCGGCGGCGGTGGCGACAGGGGTGTGGGTGCAGCAGGCGGAAAGAGAGCTACGGCCGCGGAGTTTGATCTTGACTTGCGTTCTGCAGTACCCCTCTCACCATACCGCCACGCACTGGTTATCGGTAGAGAGGACGACGTTACTGGCGCAGACGTGGGCGGCTGGATTCTGCGATTCATCGCAGCTGCAGCTGCACTGCTTCCCTCTTCTCTAGGTCGACTAGAGGTGCTATACAGCATTTCTCGCGGCGGGGGAGGTGATTGTGTGGCGAACACCATTGGCAGCGGGTACGGCGGTGGGCGATAGCTACTACTGAGTGCAGTGCGCGGCCGGTCCGCCGAAGGGTTGCGCGGATTCGACAGCGACTCGCCACGCAACCACAGTGGCGCGGCTGCACTGCCGGCGGAGGACTCGCGTACGGCGCTGTTGGGGTCACGAAAGGACTGTACCTCGCCTGTCAGCAAGTCTTCGAGGGGTTCCCCTCCGTGATTGGGCGAGAAAGGTCTCCCCTGCAGAGCTGCAGCACCGCTAACGCTCCCGGCGCTGCCTCCAGCGAACGACTCGACAGATGACACGGCAGCCGTGTTGTGCTCTTCCAATTGCTGAAGAATGTGTTGATGCTGCTCTTCTTCCCTGAGGGCCTCCTCGCACAGGCGCTTGAGCTGACGCTGCCGCTCTTCCAGCTCAAGCAAGCGGGCGCGCTGCTCCCCAGAAACAGCCTGCGCTGGAGGCGATTCCATCAGCAGGTGCGGCGAGAAAGTGTGAAACACGCGGCTTTATCGAGGAAACAGCAGAAGGTTCACGCTAAGAAAGAGAAGTGTTCTCTTTTCGGCAGGCTGCGCGGCGGCAGGATCGAACTTATGAGCGTGCGTGTGTGTGTGAGTGTATGTGGAATGCCAAGAGCACGGAGTTGGAGCTTCCTCAAAGGAGGAGCGAAAAAAAAAACGGTGAGTGCCTTTGTGCGTGCGTGGGCGTGAGGCGTAGATCACAGACGCTCGTCTTTGCGTGCTGACTACCCATGCATATGTATATATATACACTCACACGGGCGTGGAAACACAGAGATGCCAGCGACTCTTTCTATCGTGTCCGCTGTGGATGGTGCGGTGAGTCAACGCTGCACACACGCGCGCGCACACGCACACATACAAAGAAAGTGCTCCCGTGTGGTAACACAACGTGATCACAGCAACGGTAGAGATAAGAGAGGGAGAGTTGGAGAGGCAGTCTGGCGGTGGAGAGGTGGAGGAAAAAAAGTTACCGTTATTGGAAAATATTGGAGGGCCGAGAGAAGCGGCGTGGGAAAGGCGGAAGTCCTGCCGTAGAGCGATGCGCAGAATATGGCAGGGGCGGCGAGTTTGACAGGATAGCCAGTGGGGCCTCGGCGGAGCTTCGGTCACGTTAGAAGGTCGTTCTCCTAAGGAGACGAGGGTGGAGCGGCTTGTAACAGGGAAGCATTCAAGGATCCTCATGTCTTCATTCGTGTTCCGGCTCGGATTCTGCTGGTGGTTGCATCACTGGCCCACGCACGCAGGAAGACAGATTACTACCCCCCAAAATGTGAAGAGTGATCTTTCTTCATGAGCGAAGGAAGCAGGAATGAAGGACGAGGAGGGAGGAGACGACAGTAAAGGGCAGTGCCAGATCCACAAGCATCTTTTGCCTGACCGAATTTGCGTTCGTGGCAGAGTGTCTTCTGTCCCCTCCTCTCCCCCTTCCCACAAAGAGTGAGACGACTCAAGAAGATAGTTATATACAGCAAACCCACTTAACAAGACAGTCAAGATGATATAGGGAGAAACATGCACCTACCTCTGCCTGTATGTGAGGCTTTATCGAGGACAGTTACGTGAGCGATCCAAAGGAGAAAAAAAAGAAAAAAAATAGAGATGTTGAACCGAGGCCTCATAGAAGAATCGGGGAGAGGGAGACGGCGGTGGAGGGCGGGAAAGAGAGGGAGCGGAAGGGCTCACACGATCAAGCACGATAGTAACGTAATAGATGCCGGTCGAAGTGAGCATGAAGGACGGAAAAACAAAATAAAAACCAAAAAGTGAACCGCCAATCATCCAGACCTTACAAAGTGGGGAGGGGGAGGGAGCTGAACAGGGGCGTAAAGAAGGGGAATGTTGCGGCAGCCTGAAAGTAGGCTATAACATGCATGTGAGGCAATAGAGGTAGGCGTTTGACATCCGCGTTGAGCACAGAAAGGCCCCTAAAAAGCTAACGAGCAACGATTACCACCACCACCACCACCACCACCCTACCCCAACGCACATACACGGCTACTCAGAGGCGCTCCCACGCTCATGTTCACCTGTAGTACCAGAAGCAGAGGAGGGCAAGAGAGTGACGAGGTGGGCGGTGCAGAAAAGAGACACACGTACGGTGTGCCCGGCTGCCAAAGCAAACAACCAAGCGGCCCCCCGAAAGGAAAAAAAAGAGAGGATCGCCGTGCCCAGGAGTCCCGCAATACCCCCCTTCCCCCCCCTTCCCCCTTCCCCCCCACACACAAAATGTATATGAAAAGAAAATAAAAAAGGACAGAAAAGAAAACAAAGAAGATGCCAAAGAATAAATTACGCAAACAACAGCAACACAGCGCCAACCCCTCCTGCCCCCCCCCCCCCAGAGGGAACCAAGTCGACTCCCCCCATTTTTTCATTGTGGTGGAGGAAGAGGCGAGTGAGTGAGTGTGTGGGTGGTGGTGGTGGTGGGGGGGGGAGGGGGAGGACTGGGAAAGCGAGCACGAAGGGAGCGAAGGAGGCGTCAAACAGCACCAGCAATACAGGAAAGGAAAAGAAAAGCAAAAGGCGCACGCAAGCACAGAACGGATACTGGCAAATCACACGCGTGCGCACACCTGCGCGGCTGTAAGGAAGTGCGTGCAAGTGGCGCACAAGCTGAACCTTTCTATAACACTGGCGGCGGAGGGTTCGTCTCCAGCCAGTGCATGTGTGTGTGTGTGTGTGTGTGTGCATGGAGGTATGTGCATGACAGTGAGGAAGGAAAAATGGGAAAACACTCGTGGTGCACGTGTTCTACAACATTGCACCGCCTCCATTTTTTCGTTTCCTCTTCGTATATGGACACCATGTATACGCTAGTACACCGACTGCACGAAGGAAAGGGACGAACGGAAACAAGAGCCCACACTCACACCGTCTCCTGAACACCGAGGAGGGAAGAGCGAGAGAGGGAAAACATAGGACGATATTGCCTAACGCAAAAAGTGTCATGCAATTCGAAAATTGGAATCACTCCGAGTCCCACAGACGGACCAGAGTACGCCGCCTCACATCGCGAAAGTGATGTTAGGCGGCGACATCATCATTGCACTGGATATCTTCTTCGATCACGCTTGTAGACTCCTCAGCCCCGTCCCAGAAGAGCCTGCATTGGCCAAACTCGGCCATGGTCGAGGCCACACTGATCGCCTCTTCCACTTCTTCGGTTTCCTCAAGAGGGCCGAACATGTTGGTGCCATATGGTGGCTGTTCTGCGGTACCACCGTCATCCACAAACGTGCTGGCTGGGAGCGAAGGAAGTTGCCAGGGCTGCTCATGGAGTGTCCTGGCGACATGTATGTGGCTCCACTCACTGCTGTGGCGATATCTGAATTTCCTGTCCCCTCGGTGTGAAGCGCTGTGGCGCAGATAGACTTCTGGGTGGTACAGGATGCACCGCACTTGCAAGCACGCGCAATGAAGTGGGCGTGTGACTTGTGCTGCCAGCTGCAGGTGCTGTGGGAGAGAGTGTAAGGAGGGGAGGACACGCTGCCGTCGACCAAGGTGGTGATACTGTGACACTCATCAGCGATATTTGTGTCTGTGACGAGGGAGAGTGATAGCTGACGTGCATCTCTGGGGGAACCAAGCTTGACCTCTGACTCCTCCACATCAGCTGCCGAGTCAACGGTTGGCAACAGCTCCATGGAAAAAAGTTGAAAAAGAGGAGCGCTCGTTGTGGGTGAGGTGCATGGCCGCTTTGATGGTGAGGTGGATAAGTACGGAGTGTGCAAGGTGGGTGTCGTAGCACACATGTCACGCTGAAGGGCGCCACTTTTGAGCAGCCCAAGGGCAGCCGCAGTAAGTTTTGGTACCTTCACTGTTGCAGCAGCAACATCCTTGTGCACAGAGACAACCCTGGCCGCACCGCGAGGCGGCGAATCCTTCAAGGAAGGCATTCCAAGTGTGTGTGTGTGTGTGTGTCGATATTTCCTGCACTGACTACTGTGAGAATAGAGAGCGAGCGAGAGAGTGAAGGAAAGAGAAGACGACAAGTATCGAGTCAAAGGGCTTCCGTCCTGCTTTCCAACATGCCATGGGCGGTGCCGCCAAACGCGTTGGGAGTCGCTCGTAATCTTTTCGATGCCTTCGATACGAGTGCAGGGTCCAGTCCCTTCCTCTCCCTATCGTGGCTCAGCTGATGACTGACCCATGGAGGAGGACGGGCCGGAGTGAAACTGAGGGAGGCTCGCAGACGAGGTAGTCCAACCACTCAACGGCCTCTCAGCATATGCGGTAGGAACGAGTGCGGCCACACACCCGACATCGATACGCTCCTTAGCCGCCGCTGGAGGCCTGCCGAGCGAAACATGGCGGAGACCCTCTGCCAGAAGGCAAGAGCACTTTTGCAGTGAGAAGGGGGGAGCAGAAAGCAAGAAAACCAGAAAACTTCGAGACTGGCATGCGAGGAAGGGGAAGGGCCCTGTAAAGACGAGAGGGCCGTTCATGTGTGCGCGTGACTTCCCCCTTCCCCCACGCTGAAGAGTGGCAAATTTCGTTCTCTGGGTACCACTCTGACAGGGCCAACAGTTTTGTTTCCCCTCAGCGGGAGTTCAGCTGATCGTACTGCCCAGCCGCAGGGGGGGGAGAGGAGAAGCGAGACTCGCCATTGTTTACTGCTTTCGGATACACCGACACCGTGACGCGCGTGGGAAGGTGTGGGGCAGAGGGAGGCGGGTGTGAGACGACGCGTTTGCGCCTGGGTCTCTCTGTGCGTGTATGGGTGTGCCATACTGAGTAGTTGTGGCAGAGCTTTGTTTGCTGCCTTCCACACGCTGCTCAGGTGAAGGTGATGGTGCTGAAGCAAAGTGCGTGCGTGTGTGTGGGGGGGCAGGGGGGAGGCGCCCCCAAAGAGGAATCGGAAACAATAAAAAGAGGAGGCGATCGCGATGGGCGCACTCGGCGCTGAACGAAAGGAAAGATAGACGGAGTGCGCATGTCTGTGTCAGGCACGGCGACGGCAGTGATAGTGGTGGTGTCCGCTCACACACGTGTGCATGTGCGTCTCCCTGTCAAAGCTCTGTTCTTTCCCGTCTGGTGTCCGTGTGACTCTCAACGCTCGACTCTGTGAGGAGGATATACTGCTGTGTTCCTGTGCTCTACAACTTCAGCTTGGCCAGCTGCTCGTTACAGGCGCGGAACTCCTTCACCATGCGTTCTACCACCTCCGCCGCGGTCGGAATGTCCTTGCACATCGACACAATTTGGCCAATCTCGAGCTCGCCGTTCGCCAAGTCACCGCCAAAGATCCCCCTCTTCGTGCGGCCCTCACCACGGAACGCCTTCAGCTGCTCCTTGGTGGCGCCAGACTCAGAGAGGCGGCGGGCCTCCTTGCCGTAGTCATTCAGTAGGAGACGAGTCGGCATGTATTGTTTCAGCGTTAGCCACGTCTCGGCCTCCCCTGCTGCTGTGCACCTTTTCTTAAATTCCTCGGCTGCCGAGCTTTCTTGAGTGACCGCGAAGCGCGTGCCTACCTGGACGCCTTCCGCCCCAAGAGCCATAGCCGCTAGCATTGCCTCTCCACTCGCAATGCCACCCGCTGCGATCAGGGGAATCTCAGGCGCCAGCACCTTACGCACCTGTGGGATCAGCGTCATCGTGGTGATTTCCTCCCGCCCGTTGTGTCCACCGGCCTCGAACCCTTCTGCCACGACGGCGTCAACTCCTGCCGCCTCGCACTTGAGGGCGAGTTTGCAGTTGGGCACGACGTGCGCCACCTTAATTCCGTGGCTTTGCAGCTTCTGAGTCCACAGCTTAGGGCTTCCAGCACTCGTGAACACGATCGGCACCTTCTCCTCGATGAGGAATTCTATGTGCCGCGACACGTCGTGGGTGAGAGAGAGGTTGACACCAAAGGGCTTCTTCGTGGCCTCCTTGCAGCGACGAACGTGGTACTGAAAGACATCGAACATCATGGAACCGGCGCCGAGGAGACCGAGGCCGCCTGCGTTGCTCACGGCAGAAGCCAGACGCCATCCACTGCACCACACCATGCCACCCTGCACAATGGGGTACTGCACGCCAAAGAGTGATATGACTCGACTTGTCTGCATTGTCGCGATCGCCCTTGACAACGGAGAAAGAGCTGAAACAGAGAGACACACACTGGGAGCTGAAAAGCTGAGAGAGAGAGACAGGGAGAGGGAGAGAGAAAGAGGAACAGTGGTGGAAAGAGCCGAGCCAAGATGAAGGCGAGCAAGCAGAGAAGCATTCGATTCGAGAGAGAAGGAACGAAAATGACGCCAACGCTGATGGAAGGACTGTGACCTTCTGATTTCTTGTAGGCGCCCCGTAGGTATGTGTGTGTGTGTGCCCTTCTTCTCCCAACTTAGTGAGCTTCACATCGAGAAAGCAGCGGGCGTGTGGGCTTAACGCGCCCCAGAAAGCACAACAGAACTACACAACGCGTGCAGGCGTTCACCACTGAGAGTGACGAGACAGAGGGAAGAAGGGAGCTCAAGGGTGACGGGGGATGACACACACACACACACACACACAGACACACACATGCACACGGGGGTGGGGTGCTGCTGCTTAGCACAGGAGAATCCATTGTGATAAGAGAGTCTGTCAGTCTGTCCGTCCATAATGACCAGCATTGAACCCTGCTGGGTCGGTGGGCAGACATACGGGGTAGCTCTTTCTCTCTGCACATATATGAGTGCCTTTTTCTATGGAGTTGTTGAGTGTGTTTTCCACTTGAGACGCGACCATTCGATGCCATACCACAGAAGTGTCGAGCCCCACTCTACCCCTTCCTCCCCGCTTGCAACAGGTCCACATCGCGCGGTGCAACGAAACGCTCGCCACACGCAGTGCAGTAATGCACTGACCTCGTCATCAGTGCAGGATCTCTGCCTCACACTCAGCCCATCCACTCGCTTTCCAGGCCGCCTCGCGGATGCACTCAGGCTCCCCACACGTGTCGGCAGTGAGGACCGAGTGAGGTGGATTTGAGCTATGGTGACACTCTGCCCATCATGTGGGTGATGCAAACACCGTCACTGCCTCGGGTGACTCCGACGCAGCGCCATCCAAGACATGACCGCCGGCATCAGCAGCGATGCGTTACTCTAACCTCCCCACGTCGTAGATGCGCTTGGTTCTGCCACTCTCAGAGGTGACTCGGCATTGACCGAGCGAGTGGTGGGATGCTGTTCGACTTCCGTACAGAGAGTGGTGGCGGGGGTAGGGAAGACTGATACAACGTACAGAGGTGTCGTCCCCCGTTATGGAGGAGGAGGAGGCTATGGGGTAACCGATAAGAAGGAGAAGATATGACACGCTGCAGCAAAGATGATCCGTTTAACTCTCGCAGCTCGAACGCGTGGCAGCGGGGAGTAATACCACAATCGACAGCAGTAACTCGTCCATGGAGAGCGACATCATTCCTCATCTTCCAGGGATCGTCCGGCATTACTCCAGTGCATCGGCAGGCACCTGCTCTGTACGCGCGTGAACCTGTGCAACCGCGTGCCATAGGTTGAAAAGTACCCAGGAGTCCTCCCTAGAACTCCGAATCATCCACATCGGAGTCGTGAATTAGCGCTTCGTCGTCGCTACTGAAAGACTCACTGAAGCCAGATCAGCGGCAGAGTCACCACCTTTGCCGCCGCCAAACTGCTTCCAGCGAGGAGCTACGCCTTTGTCCGAACCGCTGGTGCTGCCCTCTTCTTCACTGCGCGCACGCTTCAGTTCCCCCACCAGTAGCTCGCGCCTATTTCCTTCCAGCCATGTGATACTGTCACGTGCGCTTGCTTCCTCCGACTGCACTTCACCGCGGGCACTCTGTTCCTCTGCCGCCACGGCGTTGAGGCGCGCCGCGGCGGCACTTCTGTTCTCGGAATCATCATCATCTGCATGATGGACACTAGGTTGAACCGGTGTTGTCGAAGCGTTGAGCGGTACGCCGGGTGACGACAGGCCCTGACACGTGGTGGATGACGTGGATGACTCAGTGGCAGGGGCTCCGACAACTGGCACATTTTTCAGCCTCTGGGAAGTTGCTCGCGTGGACGATACCGAAGATGATGGTGATGCAAGTGAGGCCCTCGTGGTGGCCGATCTCGTCGATGAAGTGCTGCTTTGCTGGGCTTTGTCAGAGGAGGTCGAGGGAGGCTTGGCCACCGCAGCGATGGCTGTCGACTCTGGGGAGTTTACCTTCGGCGAAGAAGGCAAGGAAGTCGCCAGGTCAGCTGCCGAGGCGGAGACCGAGGGGATTGTCGCGACCGGGGCTGATGCTGTGGCCACCCGGCTCTCCGGAGACTCCGAGCGGTGATCTGGCTGCTGAGCGGCTTGCCCTTTACCAGATTGCAGCGGGTGCAGTGATGTCTGCAGCATCAGCGCAGATGGAGAGCTGCTGGGCTTCGCAAAGACGCGTTCCAGCGTCTCCGTCGCCGTAGTGACTGGCACAGGAGGCACGGTGGCAGGTGCGTGGGTATGGGGCTGGCGCGCGTTGTCGGAGAGAGCAGCGGCTAGCCATGCTGCATCCCGCCGCTCCTGTGGCTGCACCACAGAATTTCGCTGCATCTCCTCTGCGCGGAGGAGAAGACCGTAAAGTTGCTGTGGGTCGACCGGAGCAGCTGCAGTGCGGGAGTGTTCCAGCGGTACAGCGGAGGAGTCGGTTCTGTCCTTTAGGTTGTCTGAAGCGGCTGCTTCTGCGGGGAGGGAGTAGTTGTTCTCACGCGAAATGAGGCGGAGCCGGTATCGCAGACGACCGATTTCCTCCTCCTTCAGCTGCAACTCCGCCGCATGTTCAGCTTGCAGACGGCGGATGTCCTCTACACGCCGCCCCTCACGACTGCGAGCACCGTCCAGTTCCATGAGCCGTGTCCCGCAGAGCTCTTCCCACTTGGCACACTGCAGCTGCAGCGCGCGCATACTCTCTTTATATGAGTACAGTTCCTCATCACTCCGCTGCTTCGCCGCGTCGTAGTCCGACAACTGCTTCATTGTGTCCCGCTGACGTCTCTCCAGCTCTGTACGCTGCTGGTGAACGGCCTCCCACGCCATCTTCAGTCGCTGCCGCTCCTGCTCAAGCTTGACGAGCACACTACGTTCCATTTCAGCTAGCTCCTCTGTTTTGTTCTGCGCAAAGACGCGGTACCGCCCATCAGCCTCGTCACGTGCCTCTTGCAGTTTGACTCGCATGAAGTTGTTGTACTTCTGCTCGTACTCGCTTCGCAGCTGTGCGTGCATGTCGTTCTTGTACTGCTGTAGTCGACGCTCCACCTCGGAGCGGAGAAAGAAAGGTTGCTCCCCCGCGCCAGTGGTTCGCTTGAGCTGAGCAAAGGTAAGTGCATACTTGGCATCAACGGCGGCAAGGCGGCACTCAAGTGAATTGAGAGAGTTCGCCGCGCCGTCGGCGCTGTCGGCTGCTTCAGTCTGGGTGCTGCAGCTGTGCAGGTGTCGTGTCGCCTCCGCGGTGCTCGCGAGGCCCTGCCGCGCCACGCAGTCCTCTACAAGTTGCTGCAGCACACTCTTTGCAGAGCGGGACGGAGAGGGGGTGAGTATGTCGTCCTCGGGATTGGCAGTTGCACCAGTGCCGATTTGCCGGAAGAAGTGGGCAAGATACTGCTCCTCCTCCGACGGGGCGCCGCTCGCACTGAACGGTGGTACTTCGGCCTCCGTGCTGAAGATGGAGAGCGACATGGGGCGCCTCGTGCGACGCAGGTGATTCTCAACGAGGGCGTCGGCCAAACCGCATGACCAGGTCTGCAGGGTCTGGTCTGTGCGACCCGAGACTACAGCAATGGCCGGAGTGCCAGGAAACCCGGTGGCGGAAGGCTTCCTGTCTTCCAGCCTGACCTGGCCTTCCCTGGTGATGGTGGGACCGACTGCGACGCCCCGTGTACAAGCATCCTGGCCGTCTTGGGCTGTTGTAGCAACTCGGCGAGCACCATACCACGCAGCTGCGTTTTGAGCTCACGCAGAGCCCCTGTGGAGCGGAGGTGCTGCTGCATTGCGGTGCGGAGCTCACTGACGGAGAGCGTACCCAGCTTACCACCTCCGGGATTGGCAGGTGTGGCGCCTTGCATTCCTTGCGCACGGGATGCGACTGGCTCTCTGCTGGACGCAGACATGGCACCAGTGGGCAGATGTATCGATATCCTTCTATGAGAGAGAGCACAAAGAACGGAAGAAACGAAACAAAGACGACGAGTAGAGTAGAGGAGGTGGCAAAGAAGGTTGTGTATATGTGGGAAGACACTGAGAAGGTCGCGTTGCTGCGTCTGTGTCCACATGCATTCGCGAGGGGTAAGAACGCGCGTGCCTATTTTCTAATGGTAGCGAGTCGAGGAAGGGGGTTTGATGGCAGTGGTGATGATCCGAGCAAGACCGCCACCACGACGTAGGTGGCGTCGCGCGCACAGCCGCTCCCTCACGCAGTCCTATATGTAAACGAAAGCGAGAGAAGGAAAAGGATGAGCTTCACCCGGCATCACGTGGGTGACACGACGGCACCGCACTGCGCTTTGTCCGCGAGTGAGCGTGTGCGAGTGTGTTGGTGAGCGTTTGGGGGGGGGGAATGAGAAAGCGAGCGAGCGGTAGCACCGCTTTCTGTTTTCCTTCGTTCTTTGTTTACCGGGTGAGAGCGCAGAGTGGACAACAGGGCAGCGCAAGCGAGTGCATCTTTGACATAGAGGAAGAGACGGCAAGTGACGGGGAGGAGGTTGCCAAAAATGCCTGACAGGGAAAGAGGGACTTGCGCACTGTTGCGCCAAGTACGCTCGGTGGAAGACAGGCACATGCATCGACACGTGCAGCGGATGATTCTCTCTTTTTCTGTGTTTTAGACCTGGGCTCATCACGTCACGCGCGCTGAGCGGGGCAGAGTAGAAAGCCAAGGAAAGGCATCATCGCTTCATTCCAGATTTCCCCCTCCTCCTAAACTCTGTCAGCGTTCTCAGGTACAAAGTGAGCGCTCCAGAGAATGATCGACTCTTCGTTAATAAGCCGTGCGGGGGGTGGGGTAGAGGGAAGCCTGGACCGCCATGAACCGTCCTTACAGAGAAACAAAAGGGGTATCACCAAAAGAGTGCCGCTGCAGGAGCAAATCCGAGTAGGCAGTCAGGGCTGCCTTGTCACCAGCAGCTACTGGGGCGCCATCTCTGCCGCGAAGTATGGCGAGTACCACAACCACTGCGCACACGTGATGTCCTCTGCTGAGCAAGATGATAGGCTGGGTATCGTGCTTGCCGCTGCGACTGCACCGCCTTCAAGGCGGTCGGAGAGCCCCAGCTGCTCCAACACTCGTTCCCACTGCGTCCACTGCTCCATCAGCAGCGGGTCAGCACAGTGTGCCTCGACAAGGTCACATTGTTTTGCGTCTAAAGAGGTGGGTGAATTGCCGGGGAGACGTGAGACCCACTTCTCGTAACGGTGAATCAGGAGAAGTCTCTCGGCTCGGTGGGCACACATTTTCTCCCAGATTCGCTGTGGAACGTACCGCAGTGCACTCCGCGCGAGCCACGCCGTGTCCACCGTGGCGCTGTTGTACACGTGCGCAAGCGCCTCCGAGAACGATGAGGCGCCTTCCTTCTGCTGTTGCTGTAGCTGCATTTGCACTCTTGCCTTGGTCGCAGCGTGTCCCACCACCGCACCGCCCCATTCCAGTCCAGCACGTAGAAACGCCTCGCTTTTCTTCAGTGCCGAGGCGACCGACCCCGCTTTGCTGGCTGCGGAGAAAGGCGAGGCAGAAGCGCCGGTGGATAGAGGCAGGAAAGCCTGTGCAATTGTGAGGGCAAAGTCTGCGGCCTCCACCGTCGTGTCAAAGGAGGCAGCACCGTACTCCTGCAGCAACTGCTGCATTGAGCGAAGGTGCCCACGTGCTTCTGCTGAAGCGGACCCCGACCTCGGACGCTTCTCACACCGCTCGCCGTAACGCAGCGACACCCCGTTAGCCCTGGCTGTAGCAGTGTTCTCCATCCCGCCCCACATAGCGTCCATCACGGCTGGTTGCTGCAGCAGGGAGCGTAGGTGGTGTGATGCAACATCGGCTGCTGCAATCACGTTCACTCCACTGCTGTGAACCCCAGAGGCCGAATTACCGCCACTAATAGAGCTCAGCGTAGCACTTCCTCCGCTCGCTGTCAAGACGCGCCTGGTAGACGACACCGCTAGCGTTCCCTCCAGCTCTGTCGAGGATGTTTTGGGGTCGAGGTAGCAGAGCTGCATGAGCCCCGTCACAAAGCGCTCGGTCCGGCGCCACGCCGTGGCAGTCACCTTGGTCTCTTCGTCGTTCCCGTCCTTGCCGCTGGCAAGGAGAGCTGTTCTGACCACTGACGGCATCACAGCTGACGTGGAAGAACCAGCAGGGTGGCGAAGGGTGACGTCCCCGCTACTCCCCTGTGGGGTGCCGCGCAGTCGCAGCTGAAACTGGTGGCCTACAGCGGCTAGCAGAGAGTAGGGGAGGGCGAGAAGCTCAACAAATGGGTTGTTTGTCGCGGTGCTTGCCGCCAAGGCAGCGGGCAGCCACTCAAGAGGATAAAACTCATAGCCCACTTGATCCAGCAGCACCGCCGCTTCTGCGCTAAAGCGCACGGTACTGGTTCTCCCCCCCGTCACGCTGGGATCCGTGCGAAGCTGAAGGAGCCAGCTGGCACTGCTGCCGTCGTGGTAGGTGCGCCATGCCAAGTGTATCTTCAAGAACAATGGTGCAAGCATGCGCATCAGCTGCTGCACTTGGCTCGGCACGCGCAGCTGGGTGTACACAACGACAGCAGCAAGGAGAACTTCCCCCTGATAGCGAGAGATAAGATGCTCGACCCGCTCACGTGTCAGCGCGTACGCGTGCGATGTGGGCCTCGCTCGCTTCTGGTGGTGAGGAGAGGCAACATCGCTGTTACTGTAGTCGACTAGCTCCTCGTTGCTTTGATTAACAGCATCGTCCTCGCGTCCGTCTGCGCCATGCCTCGAAGGCGCCTGTGCTCTAAGCCGCACAACCATTGCATGTATACTCGTGGCGGTCGTTAGGATGCGCTCCGTTTCCTCAATTCGAAGCCCAGACACCCCAGCGCGCTGAAAGTACGCAACCAGAGCAGATGCCGCCTCAGCGTAGTAGGCGGGCATGTCAAACAGCAAAGGACCACCCCCACGATGCGCCACGCCATCATGGTCGGCATCTCTACCGTCGTCATCGTGCAGAGGCATTGGAGGGAGTAGATCCAGGTTGCTCAGGAGACGCTCGTAGCTGCCGGGAAGAATGTTGAGGAGGCGCTGCGGATACGTCTTTCGGGCGAGAGAGAGAAGAATGGTGTCCATGAGCATATGGCTGCTCCACCGCACCCTCAGAAACGATGCGGGGGTCGAGTCTGCTCGCGCGCCGACTGCCCCTGCGGAGACGCTGACCTTGTCGAGGCTTGACAAGTGCCGCAGTAGCGGAGACCACATCCACTCCATACCGAGCTGCTGCACGAGGGCAGGGAAAAACTCCTGTGCGATGGCATCCGCCTCCGGCAACGCCGCACCACGGGTGGTTGCCACTGTCATCACCACTGGCGCCATGCTGGTGCCACCGCTTCCCTCTGCGCCTGGCCTCTTCGGTGTGGGCGGCGGCTCAGGCCTGTTGAGCATATGCTGTGTGCCGCTTCCCAGAACAACTGTGAAGAGGAGCTCCTGCACGGTGTGCAGTATCTCCGCGGTGACCCCTACCTCTCCGCTGCCGCTGCCGGTGGGAGCTGTTTGCTGATAGTAGCTGCACTCCTCCGTTATGAGGGTGAGTAGCAGGGCAGCGCACTGAGGCACATGGGTAGCGGCACACGACGTCGTCGCCGTGCACGGCGGAAGCTGCTCTGGTAACGCGTTCAAAGCGAAGGTGAGGGCGCGGAGCTTGGCCACCGCGCTGGCGGTGCGCGCACGAGCCACGCACAGTGCATACTCCAGAACCCCAGCCACCACACCGCTGAGACGCACTCGAGCAAGGGCTGCAGCCGCAGTCTCGGTGACCCCGCTTGTGACTGACTCTACGGTGCCACCCTCCTCCGTGCTTTGGCCACTATGATCTCCGCTGGTATAGCATTCCATGTTCGCGGCTACCGCAGCCTGTAGCCGGTGATCGCCTTGATGGGCGTAGGCAACAAGGAGCCGCGCTAGCGGACCAGGGGCCGACATGCCTGTGCTACACGCAGCAGCGGCGTACAGGCGTGCTTCGTACCACTGCCGTTGCTGCCGCGCCGCCGCTGCTGCCGACCGCTCCAGTGTCACCGCCGCCGCTGTCTGTCGAGGTAGAGCTTCGTACTGAAAGATGGAACTTGTGCGGCGCTCTGGAGCCCCTAGCTTCGACTCGGCTGAGGCGGCGACCTTCGATGAGTGTCTTCCGCTCGCTGCGGAGGCCGCGGCCGCGACGTGCTCAAGGTAGTCGTGAGCAAGTTCTGAGAAGAGGGCGTCGCACGCTGTCGTGTGTGCTTCTTGCTTACCTTGCTGCTGCACCTCTGCAAGAAGAGTGGCCAGCTTACCTCCTCCACTGCCAGGTGTGGTAGAGGGAACATCTGCTTGACGGAGAATGATGAGGCTCAGCCTGTCGACCCAGCTCCGCTGCTCTTCAGACACCCTATGCTGAGACAGAGAGGATGCTGATCCAACGGCGTGGGCTCGCCACAACTGCCGAGCTGCGTGGCCAGCCTCCGTGTAACCCACCGCCTCCAACAACGCGAGGGTGTGAAGGGCACTCGCAGTCACCCGGACATTCGACACTTTTGATGATATTGAGGAACGTGCCGCGACTCTGGACACTGTGTGCGAGGCAGGCTGCAATGCAGGGAAGAAGGCCAGGTGCCACAGAGTACTTTTTATCATGCCTTGCAGCAGTAGCGGCAGCGAGTGTGCATGTTCGCCATCGGCGTCGCTGGGAACATGATGCGACGACATCGGTGCGCCACGCCACGTCCAACTTACTCAGTCCAGGAAAAGAGGAGATGCACGTGAGAAAACGACAACGCCGGTTAGGCAGCTCGCTCGAGCTCCCGAGATGGGTGCCACCCTGAGAGCTAAGGCGTGCAGTGGCTTAATCGGAGCGACAGTTTGGAGAAGAAGGAAAGGGCGCAGAGTCCAAAGTAAGTCGCGCCTAGTTGAGGGATGCGAGCTTCGCGAGAGGCCCTGCGCACTTACCAGAGAGAGAGAGGGAAAGGGGGTGAACTACGATTGGAAAACCACGGTGGTGTCAATGCACGGGATTCAGATGAGGGTGTCTCTTCGTAGATCGAAGAAAACCGCCCCAGTGGGGAGACAGAGAGGTAAGAATGGGAACGCGTCGAGGCACCTCTGTGCCGTAGCCCGTAAAGGTGTGCAAGGGAGAGAGCGAGCAGGCATGTGCAGCTCAATGGCTTATTGCCAGGAGGTGGTGTGCTGGACTGCCGAGGAGCGAGAAAAAAGGGGGAAGGGCAAAGGCGGGTGAGAGCCACACAGCGATGAAGTTCTTGTCGACTTGATGAACAGTGAAAGCGCAAGGCAGATCTACCCACACTCGCTCGGCATCTCTGCTTCCCCCCTCTCCCCCCCTCCTCCTCCTCCTCCCATGAGTGGCACACAGGAGTGGCCTTTAGCCCTTTTGATTTCAGTTTTTGTGGTTTGTTTGCAATACGTATCCGGGGACGTTGAAGCGTCTGCGGAGAGGGGAAAAGAAGAGAGGTTCGCTGTATTGCACTCTCTCTTCTGCTGCTGCTGCTCCAACCTTTCTTCACTGTTCCTTTCCCTTCTTTCATTTCCCCAGAGGCACTCCTCCTGCGTCTGATGCGTGTAGCACCCAGAGCCCCACATGTTCCCCCCCTCCCTTCGTTTTCTTATTACCCGTGTTGCCCGCCCCGCATTATTGGTGGGCGTGTGGAGGGGAAGGGGGAGGTGGAGGAGGATGGGGTGTACACTCACATGGACACGCTAATGGTGGAGCTGGTTGCAGGAGGCAGTTTCACAGCAGCTGAGGAGGAACTGATGGAGGAACGGGAATAGAGAGGGTGCGAGGTGCGTTCTTTTCTGTAAGGGATGAGACGGGGAAAAATGGAAGAGGAGGAGCAGAAAAGGGCAACGAGGCTGTTAGACGCAAGAGGAGTATGCGAGCAGCACCACAGCGAGAGAGCGGAATAGAGAGAGAGAGCGGAATAGAGAGAGAGAGCGGAATAGAGAGAGAGAGCTTTGAATAGGAAGAAAGAACAAAAAGAAGGGGGCGACAAGCAAACCTACAAGTTCAAGAGGAGGAAGAAGAGGAAGAAGAGAGAAACGCTACAGCCCCATCACGGATTCCTAAAAAAAAACAAAACGGCGACTATTCCACAGCCCAGTAATCACAGCCGAGGAAAGAAAGAACTGAGAGAGAAGACAAGGGGGTGACGGTTGCGCATGCGCGCCCAGGCATGAGTCTCTCTCCCTCTCTCTCGGTGTATGTGTCACGTGGTGGCGAGTAAAATATACCATTATGCCTTCACATACGCACTCATCATGCCTGCGCATATACAAACACTTTTCCCTGCACGCTGGGGCGCCCTGGTGCTGCGTTGTTACGTTGCCCCCTTCCGTGTCCCTTCTCCATCTCTACTTCTCTGTCAGCTTCGAGATTCTCTGCTGCAGATCGCTCATCTCCTTCTTGAGGTGTTCAAGTTCTTTGTTTCTCTCACGCGCCGCCTCCTCAATGTTTTCCTTGTGCTCTTCTTTAAGTTGAGAGACCATGCGCTTGAGCGCCTCGACCTCGCGAGCATGAGCATAGCGCTCTTCTGGTGTGCTGATGTTCTTATCGATCTCGGCCTCGAGCCATCGCTCATCGTCGTCCTCCTCCAGCTTCTTTTTAGCGGCCTTATTTACGTAGTCAGTGCTGAAGCGGGCAGATGCCTGACACGCGGCGGCAGAGACGAGGGAGGCGGCGACCGCTTGGCGCACAAAGCTTCTGCAGCTGAGACGTTGCATTGTCGAGGAAACGTCAGGGATGTGATTAGACAAGGGTGGGCGTGTCTGTATGTATCGCAGGAGGAGGAAGTGAGAGCGAGAGAGAGAGAGAGGGGAGCCGTAGGCGACAGAGAGAGGCAGAGCGAAAAACTAATGTGGAGAGGAGTGAGCAGACGGCAATGAGCCTTTTTGATGATGTTTTGATGGGAGGGGGGTTTTCCTTTGATTTTGAGTCGTGCAGTAAAGCAGACCCACAGCCATGCACCCACACGCGACAAATTTGAATATTCACGCAATTTGTTGTGGTGGTGTGGTTCGTATGCCGTACAGGACGAGTTGGACGTTGTTGTTGTTGCGTGTGTAGAGAATGCTGAAAGTGAGAAGGAAGAGGAGGAGGACGACACATGATCCAGTTTATACCTCAGGGATAGGGGGGGGGGAGGGAGGGAGCCACGAGAGAGACCCACAAACGAGAGAGAGAGAGAGGCGCAATCCTGCGGAGTACATTCAATTGTTTTACTGCGTTGCCCTTTTAGGGGAGGAGGGGGGAGGGGGCGAAGAGCCTTCGCTTCGCATCTGCCTTGCATGTAAGCGCCCTTCTAGGTCAGAACCCTTCTCGGCGACAACGACTCGTTTGCCGCTTTCTTTGCTTTTTGGTTTCCTGAGGAAGAAGGAAGACACGCGTATGAGGCGGGGAACAACAGCAACAGCTAAAGGGGCAAAACAAACCGGGTGCTTGCCACATTCAACTACATGGCGCATCGCAGACATACACAGAGATGCCAAGCAGTTTCCTCGTTCATGATTTTATCCACCTACCGTGCAGTGGTTGCCCCCATGGCGGCCGCGAGCACGCGTTGATCGAGTGTCACGGTACCGACACTCCGGCGAGCCATGCGTTCCTTGCCCTTCTTCTGGTCGTTCCACTTCTTCTGCTTGCGTGAAATATCTCCGGCGTGTATCTTTGCTGTGACATCCTTCCGGTACGCCTTGATAGTATCGCGGGTAATGATCTTGCTCCCCACCAGCGCCTGCAGTGGCAGGTCGACGGAGGAGCGGAGCAGGTTCTCCTTGAGAGAGCAGATGATGCGCCGGGCATGCGTGTTGGCTTCGTGGCGCAGGCAAATTGTCGACAGTGCGGAGATGCGTGCCTTATTGATGACGATGTCCATCTTCACGAGGTCGGCGGCCATGTAGGTGAGGTCGTCGTACTCCAGCGTGGCGTACCCGTGCGAGCTGCTCTTTACCGTCGAGAAGAAGCCGCGAGCGAGGTCGGCCAAGGGCATACGGTACCGCACCAAGGTGCGGGCATCGTCGATCACGCGCATCTCCTGCATCTCGCCTCGAAAGGAACTGAGCGCAGCGCTGTTGATCTCGCTGAAGTACTGGGTTGGGGTCAGCACTGTTGCGGTAACGAACGGCTCGAGGTACGCCCCGACGCCTTCGTGCGGCCACCGCCAGTTGCTGACGGAAACAGGCTTTCGTTGCGCCGGGTCGTCAGGGTCGCAGTGCTGCTCCACGTACATGTACTGCACCTGCGGCGGTGTGACGAGCACTGTCTGCCCAAACTCCATGAGTAGCCGCTCCTTGAAGACCTGCATGTGAAGGAAGCCGAGAAAGCCCAGCTGCAGCCCGGGGCCGAGTGTTGGGCACTGCAGCTGCTCCACCGTGACGGAGGGGTCATTGACGCACAGGAGATCCACTGCATCGCGCAGCTGCGTGATGTAGACGCCTTCGTCGGGGTAGAAGCCGGCAAAGACGACAGGGTGCACTGTCTTGAAGCCAGGGATCGGCTCCACTACAAACGAGTCGCTGCTCGCCAGCTCTGCGGTCGAGGTGGGTTCAGTGCCCAGCTCCGCCGCAGGGATGTTGTTCACCCCCACCCTTACTGTGTGCTTGCGTGTCGGCAGTGTACAGAGGGTGTCGCCGATGAAAACGTCTCTCTTGGTCAGCCCAGGGAAGAAGACAAAGCCGACCATACCAGCAGTAAGAGCGGCAGCTGGATGTAGCGTGGGGTGGATGATGCCCACCTCGCGCACCTCGTGCCTTTTTCCGGAGTGGCAGAAGGTGACCAAAGTGCCTGGTGTGACGGTACCATCCATGACACGAATGAGTCCGTAGATGCCCTCCCTCACCACCGGTTGACCGCCTGAGGCACTGACCGTTCCAGAGGAGACCGAGGAAAACGAAGTAGCCGCGCTCGCCGGCGCCGATGCGGCCCCGTCAGTCATACCACTGCTCTCGGCAGTCCAGCAATCAAACAGCAAAGCGCGCAGCGGCACCAGCTCTTTTTCCATCTGCTTCCGCTCAGCACTATCGGCGTGCATAACTGGAAGCTGCTTCATGTCAGAGAAGCCTGCGCGGCCGCGTGGGGGCGGCACTTTGTCAATGATGTGCTGGAATAGTTGCTCGATGCCCTGCTTACTCTTCGCGCTCGTCAGTACAGCTTCGCGGCTAAGCAGCCCGGTGCTGTCCTCCAGCTGCAGCAGCGTCTTCTCCACCTCCGCGTCGTTCATCACACTGTCCATCTTCGTCAGCACCGGTAAGATTGTGAGATTTTGTTCAAGTGCCGCGTAAAACTGTGCCATGGTCTGTGCCTTTACTCCTTGTCGAACGTCCACCAGCAGCGCAGCACCCTCGGAGGCGCGGAGGCTACGCGACACCTCGTACTGGAAGTCCACGTGTCCTGGAGTGTCGATCAGATTCACGAGGTACTGCGTTCCCGTCTCACTCTGGGTGAGGATCACGCTGCAGGTCTGTGCTTTGATGGTAATTCCACGCTCTTTCTCCACCTGGAGGCGGTCCGTGAAGGTGCCGGTCGCCCCTTCAGCCGGCAGTAGGTTTGAGAAACGAAGCATGGCGTCGGCGAGCGTCGTTTTGCCATGGTCCACGTGCGCCACTACACTCACGTTGCGTATGCATGCCTGAGGAAAGCTTTTGATCAAGCTTTTTTTAAAGGCAACCTCCTCTACTGGGCTGCGTGGCAGCAACTGCGGTGTGCCGACGAGGCGATGTGCGTCTTCAGGGATGGCGTAGTGAGACACGTATAGGTCCTCCCCGTGCACCTGTACGGGCGCAACAGCAGTTGTGGAAGAGGAAGAGGCGCTGCAGTACATTCGGAGCGCTGTAAGTAGAGACGTAAAGCACCAGCCTTTGCCAGGGCCCGTGTAGAAGTCGAGGCGCCGTCCACAGCAACTCTGGTGACTAGTTGCCATGTTTCCATTTCCATGGTGAGTAGTCCGAAAGCGCAGCCGCTCGGAATAACGCGTGAGAGCGACTCCACTGGTGTTACACACGCCGTGCCGCTTCATGATGCGACCCAAACCGCGCCTTGGATCACTCCGCTCGCTTTTTTTTATTGTGGTGTGTTACGTCCCGGCCGTCTGCAGGCGTGCGCGAAGAGGATCCCTCTCGCGGCGAGGACCAGCCGACGGAGCGCAAAAAGGGGTGCGGATATACAAACACCAGCAACGCACGTGGGGCTTTCTTTTGCCACTGATTGTCCCACCGTTGAAGTAGAGGCCTGAGTGTGGTGGGACTTGACGGTGTATACCAGCCCCTCGTCCTCGGTGCTAGACTGTGAGGTGACCACAGCTCTCCGGCACTCAGCGACAACAATATGCACTGGCAAACAAACCCAGCAAAGCGAAGTAAGCCTGATTAAATGATGTGGGTATGCCCCCCCTTCTATTTGCGTTTCGCTTCGGGATGTCCTCAATAATGAGTCGAAGAACAAAGTGCTGTGGAATTCCCTCCTCCCACAGGCACGTACGCACGCAGATGATGAACACAGGTTAATGCTGCGGAAGAGAGTAATGCGCATGCGCGAACAAAAGAAAGACCGGAGTTGGCGATGAAAGAGGGAGGCGTCAAAAACATAAGCTTGCATGAATGCTCTGTGTATCGCCTGGGCGCTGCGTGCATTTATGTGTGCGCCAGGAGGTCGAGGGGGGGGAATGAGGGGAAGCGGACGAGAAGTGGCTCCGCGTGCCTTTTTCCTGCCCCGACAACCATTGAACAGATGCGTTGCAGGCCACCACACAGGTATGTTGTCGAATGACCTCGACGAGGGCTTCCCCTTTTCTTTGGGTATTGTATTTGCTGCTGTTGTCTGTGCGTATGCCTTCAGTCTTATTTGCTTGTCGAGTGATGACCGCCGCCTCCCCCCTCTCCACACAGGCGCTTCACTTACATACATTCTCGCTCAATCAGACGTACAGCGGCACCCGTAAAAAGGGTTTTAGCATCATCGCAGCTGCTTTTCTTCATGGAACATCAGTGCCACCGTCGCGGCGCGCACACAGACAGACAGACAGACACAAGGGCTTGAAATAAGAGAGAGGTGCTCCAGGAGAGAAAACCACAACAAGGCGAGGCCCTCCCCCGGCACACACACACACTCTCTCTCTCCCTCTCTCTCACTCACTTTAATATACATAGACAGAAAAAAGAGAAACACCATGAGAAGAGGAGATCAAAACCACAGAAGCAAACATGTGTGATTTCTAAAATTACAGAAAGGGCAGCGCTACAGAGAAGCGGGGCATCGAAGCCCTGGGAAAAAATGTGGGGTGTAGATTTGGCAAGGTCAAAGGCGCGCTGCAGGTAGCGCAAAGAGGGTGAGAAGGGTAAAAGATGGCCGAAGATCCGCCCCTTACCGAGTACTAATACGCAGCCACTCGCCCCCTATGCGGTTCTAGCGAGTAAAGTGGGGAGAGGGGCGGGCGGAAGCTGAAAACCGTTCCACGAGCACCACATACTTCACGGAGGGTGTTCTCATCTACTCCACACCTATTCACTGTCTCTTCATCCTTCGCAGGGTGAGCTGACGCAAGTTGAGGCGCTAGCCATGTCACATCTCTCTGTACAAAACAAGACGCGTGGACTACGGCTTGTGAGGACTCTGCGAGGTGGGCTGATCCTGAGGTAACTTACGAAGGCTTCGCGCGATCATTGCCTGCCGCTGTTGGTGTCGCTGCGGCAAGGGCACAGATGGACGCTGCGGCGGCGGCACGACGGTGAACAAAGTGTCTGGGAGCCGCTCATGGGTGGCGGCGCTGACAGAACCCATGATTGAGGCGTACGGAGTGCGACTGCTGCCCAGCACAGAGGGTGCATTACTGGGCGGGGTTGCCCTGCTTTGAACCTCACCCACCGAGTCTTCCACTTGCGTGCCACTGAGCTGCTGTGTCACATGCACAGTGGAGGCGATAAGCTGCTGTCGCTGAAGGTGTTCGGCGGCAAGGCGAGTCGAGAGGCGCACAGCCAGCTCTGCTGCAGAAAACACAATCTTGTCTCCGCTGCCACCCAAGCCGCTTCCGCAGGTTGCAGAGAGGCGCCGCTGTGTCTTCCACAAACCCTTGACAGCACCTGGCCGACCGTCCGCCGGTCGCCCCACTGGCTGTCGCAACTGTGTAACAAGGAAGCGGTTGTACAGCTGTGACTCTCGAGCGTGCTGCACCTGTGCACCGACCTCGATGAGCTGATCAAGCTCTCCGGCACGAACAGCAGCCTCTTGCGCCGCGGTGCACAGCACTCGCCGATCCGGCGTCGTTGGTCGCCACGTCGTCGCATCGTTGCCATCGTGAGCGCCGGGGTCACTGCTCTTGGAGGTCGCCGCGTCAGCCGAGAGTTGGTGCTCGAGAGAGACCTCTGCCATGGCCACGCTGATTTCGTCCACGCACAATGCTGGCAGCGCGGCAATCTGAACCAGGAAGGACCTCTCCAGGGAGGAGAGGCGCAGCCCCATTGACGGTGTTGTGAGTGTCTCTGCCTCTGCAGTGCGAAGCGAGTCAAACCCGATGGTGGACAAGCAGGCGTACACTTTAATGCACAGTCCCAGTGCGTGATGGATGAGACGGTCGATCTGCTGCTCCAAAGCCACGGCGGAGCGCCTGCCGCTGCGGGAGAGGAGGCTCTCCCTGTACGCGAGCGCGGCAGCGTCTGCCCCTCCCCCAGCCTGCGTCTGTGACGCGCTTGCTGGAGCCACTCCGGAGTGCAGGTAGAGGTAGTAGTTGCGAATGGGTTCAGCCTGCAGCACCCCCAACTCGGCGTACCGGTGCAAGAGGCAGCGCACGTACTCTTCCTTTAACGCCATGCGTACAGCTGGCCTCAGGTGCAGCCGGAGGAGCTTTAAACCAGACGTACTCGCCAGAACGGTGCCGATGCTTCCCAGTGCACCGCCACACTCCCGTGCTGGTATCTCTGACGCCCAGAGACACAGCAGCAGCTGCACCGCTTCAATTCCGCCGTCACTGGGTAGGTGGCACTCGCGCACATCCGGAGTAAGTGGAGACACAGCGATGCGGCTGCTGCGCCACGTGGAAAATGAATCGATGGCGCGAGGACAACTCTCCAAAAGGTCAGACAACAGCGTCGTGGCGTAGGTTAGCACACCCTCCTGCTCCTTATGGTCTGCTGTCTGCACGGCAGCGCTGCTGAAGCTATCCACCACCGTCAGACGCGCGTGCCGGCAGCTTGGTCAATGAGACCATGCGCCAGCGCGTAGGCTTCCATCAGGTCCAGCATTACGTGTACGCCATCGGATTCAGCGAACTGCATCTCGTTTGCTTTGCAGCCCATCACGATGGCACGAAGAACGTCAAGTAGGAGCAGGAAGATGTTGCCATAGTTCTCTAGGCGGGCTACCTCTTCCATTGTGAGCTGTGGCACGATTCCTGCGCTGCTGCACTGCTGCTGCTGCTTCTGTGGGTGCGCAGTCAAACACAGACGCATGACATGTCGCAGCCACGACGTGAGAAGATCCACTCCTCCCTGTTCCGCAAAAAGGTTCGGAATGCGCAGTACGGGAGAGTGCGCACTGCACGAGGGCGCACGCGTGTGCGACGGGGCTGAGACGCAGTCGGGCGAGCGCGCTGCAGGGCAGCCGTGGCCACTCACGACTGCGTTGTCGCCGTTCTCCACCAGCGAACCCATTGAAGATCCAGAGGACGACATGATGGAAATAGGTAAGTCCACCTCGTCGTGCGGCTGCCGTTCTTCTAACGAGCGGCTCCGCACCAAGGCTCTGTCGCTCCTGACGCATTCACACCCCCTCTCGCTGGCAGTTCCAGAGGTTGAGTCTATGGACATGGCGGGGTGCGACTCGTGTGTTGTCGCATCTTCGTCTTTGTTGCAGGGGTCACCCTCTTCGATACTATCCTCGTTCATTATTGAGAGTGCCAGCCCTCGAACACACCCTGCCTCTGCGAGCAAGACATCCCCGATGCAGCGAAGCAGAGACCAGGCGGCAAGTGTCACGTCGGCGACGGATTGCGGCAGCCAATTCCAACATACCCCATCGTAAGTCGGCGTTGCTGCCGTCACGTCAGTCCCGTTGTTCTTACGAACAGAACGGTGTCCCAACAAGTGCTGCGGAGTCGTCGCAGACCCCGGCGCGGCGATGGAAGATATCAGAGGAGGCAGTGCTGCTGGTACCCCAGAGGTGTCGACGTAAACATCGACCTCCCGGATGAGTTTCACGAGAAATGGGATAAGCGACGGGGCGTGCTGCGCCAAGGTCCTCTGCACAGGAGTCAGCTCCTGGTTTGTGTAGCTACCTGAGCCTCCGTGTGCCTCGTCGGTGCTGCTCGTCCGCGCGACAGCAGCCAAAGTGATGAGGGCCCACCGCTTCACCGCCTCTGCCTCGGGTGGTGCGGTGTGCAAATAGCGAAGTGCCACCTGTAGACCACCGGCAGCGATGAAGTGTTTGCCGGCCCCGTACAGGATGCTTGACTTGGCGGCGTCTACGCTGTCCATGTCCCTATCACCGTGCTCCGCATCTTCGCCAAAGTGGCGCTCCTCAACAGCTTCCACCGACCCATCAGCAAGGGACTACCCTCTCGCTGCTGCAGTCCACCCGATTTCTTGTCCAGGTGCTGCGCAAAGAGGATCATGGATGTGAGAAGCTGCCAGGCCTCCACCTCCAGCTGCAGGAGCTCTTCTTGTGTCCACGCTACCACGGCCACCTCGTCGGTGCGCGTGTCAACGTACATCAGCAGAACATCCAGGAAGCCAACCTGCGAGAGGCAAATGCCGCAGAGGGCCGCGGTGACGACTCCGTCGTAGTTGTCTTCCCCTATGACCTGTCCGACAGGGCTGACACATTGGTGGTGTGAGTCCGGCGCGGTGTCCACCGCGGGGACGGCGGGGTCGTGGTAGCGAATATACTCGCGATAGGTGAGGTGCGCAAGTTGCCAGTCGCAGTGAGCAGTGAGAAGCTGCCAGCCGTAGATTTTGAAGTCGAGCATTTCGCGACGTCGTGCCACAGAGGTGACGATGGATTGAAAGCGCAACGCGTGCCGACGCGTGGCGTCAAGGGAGAGCAGCGTCACTGGAACAGATTCGCCGCTATCAGCGCCGGAGGACTGAAATGCCGCTGCGGCTGTGGTGGTAGCCGAGTGCATAGTCGTCGTGAGTTCAGTCCCACACGTTATCTCAAACAGCAGCGCCGCCACGGCGTTGATAGCCTCCACTGTGGTGACGTGAGTGTGAGCGGCGTGTCGTGAGCCTCGACTGAAGGCGGGGAGGTGGAGTGGTAGCTGAGTGACTCCAACGCCGTTCGTCGGATGTCATCCTGAGCGCCACGTCGCGCGACTAGTGCGTCTTCCACACGCTGGATGTCGTAGCGTAGGAGAGATGCGAGGAGACACACAAGGTTGTTGCGCAGCTCGCAGTGCGCGGCACTGTGGCCCTCGTTGAACTGGTGGAGAAGGGTAAGGAAGAGGTCCATTGCTGGGGGGCTCGCATCTGCGCCTCTGCTAATCCCCGCTCCACCTTCGTAGCTGTCGCTCGAGGCTCCGGCGAGGCCCAAATCGCCCATTGAGCCGTACATGAGCTGACATGCAGATTCACCTGGCGCCAGAAGCGCTGCTCCCCACAACACGTCAACACACAACTGCGCGTACGATGCAGTGCGGCAGGCAAGAGGGTTGTCGGTGGACATTAGTGATAGCGTACGGAGTGCCAAAGGGACAACCAGCGGGGGTAGTAATCGTGCGCGCGGCGTGGCCAGTGAGGTGGCGCACCTTGTCTCGAGCTGCTCAGCGGCAATAATCTGGTAGATGACACGGAGCACCCAGTGAAGCTGAGCAGCAGCACCATTTCCATCTTCACAGCTGCTATGTCCTGGTCGAGATCCCGCTGCACCAAAGCGATCTCCTTTTGGCTCGACATTCACACCTCCCCCCACCCCTGCTGAGTCACTAATGAACCCCTTATCCGTTGCGAGCACTGTGAGCGCATGTGCCCACTGGTGTGTAACATCCTCAAAGACGGAGAAGATATCCAGGCTGTCAAGTCCCACCGTCAATGCTTCCGACTCCTTCGTCGACTGCGCCATCCCATGCTGCTGCCTATGACGCGGCGCACTCTCCGGCGCTTGCGCGGTGCCGTCAGCGCCGTCCAGGTAGGTGGATAGCACCTGTGAAACGCCCTTCAGAGCGGCCAGACGCAGAGCCTGAAGGTCAAGTGCCACCGTCGCGGCGACTTGTGTATGTTGGCCGGATGACAAGCTGTGAGAGACGAGTTTGGTTTCGCAGTTCGTTGAAGAAACCCTGTTGGCATCGATACTCTGCATGATCGTCAGCAGCGCGCGCAGCAGGTCCCTTACGGCGGCCACCTGACACTGCTGGTCACTCAGAGTGAGACACACGAGTGGCGTAGCCGTGCAGCATTCAATAAGCGCACAGAGAGCCACCGGAAATGAGCGCAGCGTCACTACCGGTGCGGAGAGCGGCACGAGTGGCGGCGTTGCAGCTGCGACGGCGGGAGTAAACGAGTGTGTGGCGTTCGTGGAAGAGGCACCCGATATTGTCGCTGCGGTGGCCGCAGCTCTCGGCATCCCCATCGTATCTTCCGCCCATGTGGTTGCGTGGGTTGTTGCCATGTAGTTTTCCCACATTTCTATTGCGGTAGCAGCGCGCACGTCCTCCACAGCATTTTCCCTGGTATCGTCGCGTGTATCACTCCACAGCTTCGCTGGCTGGTCAATGAGGGGAGGGAGAAGGCTGTTGATTGGCACCGCGGTAGCACCATTGCATTGTCGGTCCGACTTGGAGGTGCTGCCGCACATCATCCCAGGGCTTCGGGAGGACTGTAAGCTTGTCACCACCGCTGCAATGCTGTGTTCTCGTTCGTTGCTCCGCTGATTTTCGTAAATGCCAAATTCCCCCTTGGCGATCGCAGCGACGCAACCGTGCATGAGATCAAGGATACCGCACTTCACTACACGCGGCGTAACACCGGCCGCCAGGTCCCTCTGGAGTAGCTCAGTGAGCAGCAGTATAAGCCGCTCATAGTTGCCGGCCTGCTGGATCGGGTGGAGCTGCTCGGCAACCTCCGATACATGAAGCTCCAAATACTGCCCCACGAGACTGGGTGTCGCTACCGCGTTGGTGGGTGCCCAGGCCACGAACGTCGGTAGTTGAGCCACGTGCCGCACGACAGCCTCGGCTCGCATGCACCGTGTTTGTATCGATTGCCCAGAGACGCCGCCGGTCAGCGCCGCCTTCGGCACTTTCTTCATCGACGCTACCGAGCTGTGCTGAGGCCAGGCATCTTTGCCAGCGGTGCGGGTCGATGCTGAGGTCCGCATGTACAATTCGTGCAATAACGCGCACGTGAACTTGAACAGAGAACCCCCTCCAAAAAATACAAGAGAGTATTTCCCACGTTGCTGTCAGTGATCACAGTGCAGCGAGGCAGTGAGATAAGCGAGAACGGATATCGATGGGAGTGTAGGCTGCTGAACTGCTCCGCGCGCCGTTCCAGTGGTGTTAGGGGATGCAGGATGAGATCTGCACGCGCACTCACTACAACTGACGGGCACGAGAAGGGGGATTGAGTCGAGAGAGAGAGCAGGAGAAACCTTTCGCGCACTGCGTCGTGTAAGCTGTAACACGCCACGGCCTGATGGACTTCTCAGCAGGGCGAAGAAGAGGTGAGGAGGGCAAGGCAACAGAAAAACACGAAGGGTTGGTGAACAGTTTCTCTCCCTCGCCGGCATGAGAGTACAAATAAGAGTATGGAGGTGGGGGGCGGAAGAGAGATCAAAGTGGGAGGAGAGCGTTACACAGAAAGCATGGGTGAGTCAACGTAGTCGGCTCAATCGACACACACCGAGGCCATGCATGCAGGCATGAAGTGCGTCTTTTATACGAGCACATAGACACGTGTATATGCTGTTGCTTGTGCACTGACGAGAGTGCGTAGCCCCCCGTGCGACTCTTGCTTCCCTTGTCTCACCCAGTGGATACAGGAGAAAGGGCTGAATGGAGGAGGGAGGGGGATTTACTCTGAGGACACAAACAGTTAAAGTAGCGGGAAAGCGAAGGCCCCAGAAGATGACTGAGGGGCCCATCCTCAAGGGGGAAAAAAAAACACCTGAAGCGACACTGATCGGCGGAATAAAGGTGGGGGACTTCCACAGGACAAAGCGAAGAAGAAAAAGAAAAAAAACGCGATGGTTCACCCGATCTCGTCGCACCATCATGTCACGAGAAAAGCGCACCGCAGTAACGGAGAGGAACAACGGACGGAGACACAGACGTTACAGGACTTATACATACAAACGCACATACACACTTGCTGGCGTAGGAAGGAGAGAGGAAGGTAAAGAAGAGGTGGGGGAGGGAGGAAGAGAGAGAGAGCGCGCGCGCGAGAGAGTTCGTCGACAGAGTTCACTCTTCAAAGCATAGCCTCCCCACAATATACGAAAACGCATACACATATACTCATGCCAATTCCTCTAATAGTCTTTTAGGTGGTGGATACAGCTGGGCAGCATTTGATGGCATCGCACCCAAGTGCCGTGTTAACGGGTGCTGAGGGGTAGTGCATGCGGAGGCGGAAGAGAAGACAGAGAACAGAGAAGAAGAGAGGAGGTGCGTGTGCTTGCTGGAGAAGGGAGAAGGCCAGCTAAGCCTTGACGAAAAGGAAAGAGCACGTGAGTTGTACGACGGCCAACTCAGTAGGAAGCCACCGCGATGGTCCTCATCCTTGCCTGTTTCTTCTCCAGCTCCCGCACGCTTCAGTGACGGCGACGGATCGCTCCATGCGCGACAACGCATCTTTGCCGGGCCAAAAAGAAAAAAAAATGCACTACGCTCTTTCTTGGCCCGGCATCCTTCGCAGTAGTGCACCGCCTTGCAAAATGTGGTGTACTGCTGTAAACAAGAGACGCTCCCCCTTTTGATCGTCGTTACGTTTCGCTCATGTTTGGCCTGCCTCATGGCAGATTCATGCAAAAGAAAAATAAATAAGAATGCCCAACGAGAAAACAGTTCCACGCAGAGGTGCACGGGTCTGTGAAGGATGTGTGGCTGCGTTTCTCTCCATGTCCAAACGTTTGCAGGTGTGCGTGATGTACATGGACATGCACCGCGTCCTTCCATGTGCTGCTTCTCTTCACGCAGCTTCGAAGCAAATCAGCGGGTGTTCATAATACGGTTAGGGGAAACTGAAGCAGAGCGACAAGATTAAAATGTGCACTCACACGAGCCTTCTCCAAAGCAGCGTTTCGGCTTTTCGGCGTCGCCTGACTCTTGAAGAATTCGATTTACCTTCTTCCCTTTCGTGTGCCTGCTGGCTTTCTCTGATGGTTTGGTTCGTCTTGCGTGCGCTTCTTTTTCTCGCCTCTTCGCCTTTTAAGCGCATGAGCCACTGCACCACGGGAGATTCTACGCAGCCGGGAATGGCGCTGACAAAGTCAAATCGAGAGACAGAGAGAACGACGACAGAGGTGGAGATGTCCGCAGGAAGGCAGAGGGCGAAGAGGATCGGCAATGCAAATTATCACAACAAAGGCGCCAGAGTAGAAAAAGGAGAGAGAAAGAGAGATGTTCAACCATGAAGACACGGTCACACACACACACACACACACACACACACACACACACATGCACATACTTACAAACAACAAGCCTCCCTCCTCCCAAATGAGTAGTTGTGGTAACGAAGAAGTACACTACATTGTTTTTATGATCGAAGTCCATTCACTCATACATGTGCAGGGCGGGGGTACACGCACAGACACACCAGAGAAAAAGAGAGAGGCCAAGGGGGATCAGAAGGAGAGGGGGGGAGTGGCCTTTTGCTTTTCGTTGTTGTGGCCTGCGCTCTCCCTCTCTCTGCTGTGTTTCCTGTTTTTTTTTTATTTGCCCATTAAAGACGTATTCTTACGAGAAGGCGTGTGTCTCGGTGGCGGTGTTCGGGCTTGCTGTGGGGATAGAGGGCGGGAAACGGCTCGTCGGCGTCGTTGTCATATGGTGGGCAGCATTGCCTTGTCCATGGTGATTGTTGGGCGCAGCGAAGATGATCTCCAATCCGGCCCTCTTGCGCAGGGCAACGAGGCCGTTCGCCTTGGTGTTTTCCTGCTGCATGTGCATGCTCAGCACCACCTTTGTGAGACTGGGCGCCTTCGCGAGGCACTCAACATTTGTGATACCCGCACAGCCGTCGAGATGGAGGGTGGCGAGCGCCGAGCAGGCTGCGAGGCGGGCAAGCTCCCCATCGGCAATGCCGGTGTTCGTGAGGCGCATCGTCTTGAGCCGCTTCAGCGAGGTGATGTGCGCTCCAAAGCTCATGAGCGACTCACAGCCTTCTACGTCGAGCATTTCCAGCGACTCGAAGGTCTTGGCCGCGTTGGGAATGCTCAGCAACCAGTCCAAATCCCTAAGCTGGGTGTTGTCCTTGCAGTTGAGGTTCTTCAAGGCGGTCATGGGCGGCAGGTGTGAGAGGTCAAGCTGACGGAAACGGATGCCATCCACGTTCAGTGTGAGCAAGTTCTGACCGATGCCGGCGAGGACGCTACCGATGGTGGCTGGATCGATGTTTTCGGAGTAGCGGCAGTAGAGCAACTTAAGTTCCGACAGGTTCGTCAAGCTCGACACATCTGAGAGTTGTTGGCAGCTGTTGATAGCGAGACGGCTGAGCTGGCCGCACCCCTTCGAGATCGCCTCCAGTGAGGCGGTCCCAATCATTGTGCCAGAGAGGTTCAGGTCGAACATGAGGAGAGCTGCGCAAGCGGCTGTGCGTCCGTCACGCGGTCACACCCGCAGAGGTTCAGCCGGCTGAGGCGTGTGTTGTGTGCTGCGATCATGCGCACTGCACTATCATCCACGCAGGGTGAGCATCCCTGCAAGTTCAGGAGCCACAGGTTTTGCAGGCGTGAGATGGCGTTCAGGCTTGTGATGCCCTTGCAACCTTTCAGGCAGAGAACACGCATCTTAGTCTGCTGGCAGGTCTGCTCAAGCGTCTCGGTGGTGCTCTGCAGCGGGTCCAGCGTCACGGCACAACTGCGCTGAAGGCTGCTCATGTTGGCGCTCATGCCTTCGCCGCCGGCTCCGTTCATAGACGTGTCCGAAAACCCGAACGCCTTCTGAAGAAGCGCGTTGCTAATCTTCGTTGGGGAGGAGGCTGGCGGGGCCGGCATAATCGAGGACGCGAAGGTAACTTCGTGATTCCCAGTCATGAAAGGTATACTGGGGCTGGCAGGGTTGGGGTTGCTGACACCAGCCATCACACCTGGGAAGGCGGAAATGCCGCTGGTCGGGGACACCATAAGGTTGCTATGCATCAAGGTCATTGTCGCCGCCGCTGCCGCTACCTCGGGCTCGTATTGGTGCCAGCAGCAGCGCCACCGTAGGTCAGCACACCCATGCGCTGGAGCTCATCTTCCAGCTGCTTCGACGCCTTGCTGTCGTCCACAGCGGAGCTGTTAGCGGGGGCGGCGGCGGGCATGTCAGGCGACTGGTAATAATACATGCTCGTTGGCATCTGTGCCGGCATGGTGGGTGTCGGGGTGAGGTTGGAGGTGGCGGGTGACATTCCGTACGTGACGCCTGGGTAGGTCTGAAATGGTGTCGGCAGCGTAGATGCCATGACCTGCGCAGATAGCATCGCCACCTGACGTTCCAAGGTGTCGACGCGCATCTGAAGCATCTGCATGCTATTGTTGTGCATGGCCTCAAAGACACCTCGGGTCATCTGTAGCAGCTGTTGCTGGTGCTGCTGCTCCTCCCAGAAGGCCTCTCGAGCGTGCGCAGGGTCCGCCATTTTCTTTTGGTTTCGTTTTCGAGTTTTTTAGATTTTTATGTTTTTCTTTTCAAACGAGTAGAGAAAAATCGAGTAAAACACCCAAAATAACACACAAAGAAGAAGAAGAAGAACCGAAACGTTCAATGACGTGTGTAGAGGGAGGGAGGGAGGCCACGTAGAGCACCGTTTGCGGTGTGCGCTGGTGATCGAGAAAGAGAAGGAGAGAATAGCCAACTTGAAGGGGGAGGGGAAAGCGAAGGGAGTGAGAGGCCGTACCACTTGCCTGTACCGCGTTTCACCGGGGAAGGGGGAGGAGGAATCGCACACACACACACACACACACACACACACACACACTCAAGTGAAAGAAACAGGCAAACCGCAGACGCGGGGACAGTCACCCACCAACCAAAACGCTACTACGTCCAAGAGACGTCGAAAGGGCAACGCCACAAAGGAGAGGAGACAAACAAGAGAACAACAACAACAAACAAGAAGACCAATAAGTTGGTTTAGCGCGCACAACGTATTTACGGACTCGATACGCGCGCTCGTGTGATGTGTGCGTTTTCTGCTGTTGATGAGGAGTGAGAGCTGAGCAGCGATACAAACAAAAGTATAACAGAGAGAGAGAGAGAGAGAGAGAGGGGGGGCACGAAGGAAGTAGGAAGGAAGAAAAGCGGGGGTAAGGTGGGGGGGAGGGGAGGGAGGCGGTGCCGGTGGAGTTTACGTCTGTGTGGCTGCCCGTGACAATCGTTTGTGCTGTTGAAGTCGTCCCCTTTTTTCCCTTGTATGTTTTGCGTTGTGCCTTGTGTTGAAGCACCGCAGCGAAAGGAGAGCGCGAGGGGCAAAGATGGCGTAGACAACTCAATCGAGGGGAAAAGTGATGACGAGTGACGCGGAAGGTGAGGTGGAAAACAAAGACTGGTGAGCAGCACAGCATGAGGAGGAACGAAGACAGGACGTGAGAGTGTGTGAAAGGGAGAAGACTGTGGGCAGAGGCTCAGTACAGGGGCAAACCGCGTAGCAGGTGGGGGTGGGGTGAGTGGGAGAAACGCGCGGGTTTGTGCGTGCATCTGTGTTTCGTGTAGCTCATTTTCCTTTCTCGTTTTCTGTTTTAATCTCCCCCTTGTACTCTTCGATTTCTCCGTGAAGCCGCTAATGGCGCGATGCAGGTCGGTGGAAGGCACGCAGGGGGAGGGGAGGGGAGGGGGCAGTTTCTGCGGCGCTGCTTACTCTTTTCGTGCTTGCGTAAAAGAGAACTGTTTGTGTGTGCGTGTCTCTCTCTACGTTGAGCGTAATGTGTAGTTCTTTGGTTTCCTCATGTGGAGGTTCTCTCGTGACGGAGACGAGGGCGCGAAGGCGGCGGGGAAGCGCAAGGAGAAGCGAGCACGACGCGAAGGAAAGAAGCACGTGGCTCATGCAGGGCAGATCGAGTACAAAAAAGAGCGGCAAGAGGAAGAAAAAAACACACATGATGAATGCGTCGACGGACCCATGTATGGACTAATAGGCTCGGTCTCTCCGTATCTCTCGCGCGTGCGCGAGCACACCACACACACACACGGTGACAGCCGCTGCGTTGGTGTGCGTTTGAGACACAGGCTCGAGGCAACCTCGAATACGAAAGTGGAGAGAAGCAGAGCACACCTCTCCCGAAAACCACAGCGACACTCACGCGAAAAAGTATCACTTGCGTGGTAGCAGTAGTGCGAGAGGGATCACACTCGCACTATGCTTGTGCAAACCACATATATTGAGCTAAAGGAAAAAAAGGAACGGCATCAGCCACCCCTGGATTCATTCATCGTCTATCGGAGGTCATCGGATTCTGTATCGGATGCGTCTACCGAAGCTCGTGACGAAGATGGCAGCGCAGCTGAGCTTGCCACACCGCCGGCAGCTGTCACTGGTGCTTCCCCCCTTTGGGGTGTACCCTACTCCCAAGCGTTAGCTTCTTGGCAATTCGAGAGACGTCTGCGGAGAGGAAGTTAAAGCACGAGTTCGTCTTCAGTGCTTCTTGCAAGACATCCTCGTCACGTTCGGCGTAGGCAGCCAACAGTGCGGCAGCTGCTCGCTCTTCTGAAGAATTGCAGAAGCCAAACACGGCCCTGAGACGGTCCATCTCGATCCTGGCCCAGGTGTACCCATCATCGATAGACGTGCTGAGGCAGAGAACGATGATCTCCAGCCGGTCTTTGCAGCATTGGTGGGCTGATTGAGAATGCGGAAGAGATTCTGGCCGTCGTCGTACGTGCCGTCAGCTGGGCTGGTGGAGACGATGCCAATCATCCCCTTTTGGTTTGCACTGCGCCCTCGACATCGCCAGAGCGGAGACAGAAAAGCATGTAGGATCGGTAGATGTCCGGCAGATCATAGGGTTTTGACCCCATCGTCTCCCAGTTGCGCTTGATCAGCTCGATTAACTCTGGAATGATACGTTTGTACTCCTTTCGCAGGTACGCCGTATCGGCGGCGGTTGTGCCGTCAGTGCTGGAGCGGCGACACTGCGTTGTCCCAAGCGAACACAAGAGAAGGTCTGCTGCCTTCTTGAGAGCCGCCGCCTGCTTCGACCCATTCGCGGCCACACCGTACAGGTTAGACGCCTCCTCGTAGGCGTGAATGGCATCCTGAAAGAGATGCTCGCTAAGCATCCCTGTCGTGCCGGTAGTGTTGCCACTTGATAGGATGCTCTGAGAAGCAAGGATGTGCTGAGAAACAAAGTCGCCAAGCTTCTCCATCGAGTTCGCAGCGTTGAAGTGGTCGCAAGCCTTACTGTGAGCCGCTGCGGCTTGCGTCCATGCCTCACGGGCCTTAGGGTAGTTGCTCAAGTTTGCGTAGATTCGCGCCGCCTTGTCGAAGTCTTCCGCAGCGCATGCGTAGTTTACCGTGAACTGAAACAGCTTCTTCTCCAGATGTTTAGTGGCGCGCTTCATGTAGCCCTCCGCCTCGGCCTCCTTGGAAGACTGCGACTGCATGATGGCTCTATCGGTGCGTTGAGGAAGTGATCCTTTCAGCTTGTTGTAGCCACAGAGAAGAAGAGAGGACGCGTGTAAGTGCATGCGTATGCCCAGGGAGAAGGGTCGAGGCAGGATTGAGGGAGACAAGGCGGTGGAAACGATGAGGGGAAGCCAAATAAAACGTCTCGTTTGAGTTGTATGCATTGAGCAGTGCACACACTCGCGCACAGGCTTACAGACGCTCGCATGTTTCCACTTCATGTGAGGGTGCGTGTGGTTGACAAGAGAACGGCATAGAAAAAAAACAAGAGAGGTGGGCGAGGTATGATAGAAGCCGATTCGCCTTGATATAGGCGAGTTTCTGAGAAGGAGAGAGACCCACCCACCCACCCAATCGGCCCCCCACCTCCTCCCTGCACACAGAGAGCCTTTGGAAAGCCGTGCCACGTGCCCCCCTTGTCAGCACTAAACTGGCTAGAGAGGAATGAGCGTGCGAGAGGGGGAGCAGTCCTGCGCCTAGGGTTCGGCCTGCTACCACCATGGCGCGCACCTCCACGAAATGACACTGGACACATGTCAAGATGAAGAAGCTCTTTCAAGATGTTCCATCTCGTCCAGCGGGAGAAGCATAGGAGGCGAGAGGAAGAGCAGACAAAGCTGCTGTGTCGTGATGTGCCCGCCACTCCAGTAACGGAAAGCACGTGTTTAACACTGAAGTCAGAGAAAGACTGAGAGGAATTCGCGCGGTCAGTAAGAGAGCAAAACACAGCGAGTAATACAGGAGGCGCAATCGAAGCCACAATCCCAGCTAAGCAAAGGCGAACAAACGAGAAGGGACACAACGCTACACTAATCTGTGCGATAGTGAGTCTTAGGAGGGAAGACGGTCTAGCTGTCTGCAACAGGAGTACGCCCGCACAGTGGAGCTGCCTGCTCCACCATCAGTGCGAACGGAGCGCATCTCTAGCGACTAAAGAAAAGGGAGGCGGGAGGATATAAAGGCGGAGAGTGGAAAAGTTGATCAGTACACAACTGGCCTCATTTGGCCTGCCAGGATGGAACAGCAGCATCGCCAGTTTTTCTGCCCTGCTAACACACGTGCTGCGGCCCATCGCTCCAACAACTTAGCGGTATCTCCTTCATTTCACTGTGTCAAGTGCGGCAATGCAGCAGCAGAACAACAACAACAACAAGAGCACAACGTCACCGAACATCACACACACACACACACACACACACACATTCCCAATAACAATCCCACACCGGTGAGCGTGACTCCACTCGTTGTGCATGCTGGCTGTGCACACGTCAAGCCGAACAACGTGTCACCACGTGGGGAAACATGCAAGATGCAAATGAAAGGGTCTAAGTGAGGAACGAAGAGAGAGAGAGAGCGGAGAGAGAGGGATGACAAACGAGGTGGGGGAGGAATGCCCGGTGAAGCGAGGAAGCGGCCAAGATTGCCTTGAAGAAGGTGCAGACAAAAGAGAGAACATAGTGATATGCAAGGGCTGCATGTGTGCGTTGAGTGACGCTGCAGCACAGAGGCATGTGGCACGAGTCTGTCGGACCGTGTCGTGTTCGAGCAAATCTCCGAAAATCAGCGTACACGTCCCTGGATAAGTCTGTGAAGCACGTCCCCCAAAGAAGCGCTCATTTTTACACAATAACGTCGTGCACCCCAGAAGGTTGCAGGGGTAGGCACTACTCCCCCCCCCCTCACCCCCAATAATAAGCGGCGTTCTTCTTACATTGGAGAAGCCGCCGTCTATCATGCAGGCGAAGGGGACATTATGCTCGGCGGCGCAGGCCGTGAGGGCGGTGGTGTGGCACGAGCTACATCGCTATCGTGGCAAACAATCAGAGGAGGCTTGCAAGGCGGCGCCTCAGCGTCGCCGGAGGAGGAGTTCTCGGCAGCCTGAAGTGCAGTGGTTGCATGCTGCTCTGGACTGGCTATGGGTTGGTCGGCGGTCCCTATCGATGCTCCCAGCGCAACCGACGGCACCGCGTTTCCCACAATAGACTGCGGCTTGTCCACCTCATCCGTGTTTCCTGTTGTATGCACGGGGTCCTTGTCCATGGTTGGTGTGCCTTCGACATTGCTGCTCTTCACTTCCACCACCTCGAGCTCGCGCCCTATCTCTCTGATGGCGGTGAAGATGATTGGCGTCTCTGCGTCCTCGCCGTGGCCGCGCGCTACGTCCTGCCCTTTCGCTCTTGTGTCCGCTGAGAACAAGTCAGAGAAGGCGGCAGCGGTGCTGATCGTGCCGGTGACATCCGACGCAGCCGCGCACTCCGTTCGCCCTGGCACATCGGTGCCCAGGCGTCGCGGATGGTACAAGGACGGAGGCACGTCCGCCTCATGCAAGTTTGTCCCCTGCAGCGGTGTGCCTTCCGGCAGACGTTCCTTACTCCAGCTGATGGGTGCCATCTGCGAGAGCTCCATGATGGAGCAAGCCTGCTGCATTAGTTGAGTTTCATCGGCACAGGAGCTCTCTACTGCATTCGGCTTCTGTTCGGGTGTGGTCAGATTAGTGTGGCTGTCTCTCTTGCTCGATAGAATGCCATGCAGCTCCCCTCTCTTCGTTAACGTCGACCACTGGTGCTGCTGCAGATTGTTGTGCAGTAGGTCAGACGTGGGACCGTCCAGCTGTTCTGTGGCAACAGTAGTGGCCATGGATGTCTTCGGCGTTGCTTTGACGTCGTCATCACTATCATTGAGATTCACACCACTAACGCTCTCTGACGGTGGCAGTGGCGAGGGGCGGCTTGGCTTCCCCTTGGCGTGCGTTTCGGTTGCTACAGCTAACGGTGAATTAACCTTGTCCCTGTTGCTCTCCCGCGGTGCGTCCTCAGCGGCTTCAATGGAAGCCGTGGTGGGGTGGTGCTTCTGGTTCTCCTGCCAAGTGCGTATAATGTCAGCTAGCGGGTTCGACTCTTGCTGCCCCTCAGCGCCCTCCTTATCTTCGTCGGCTACTATTACTGAGTCCTTCCGCGTCGCGCTGTTCGTTGCTTCTTGGTGGGCTTGGTGCATCTCGCCGTCCTGGCTCGCCTCCCTCGGAGTAACAGGTGAAACGGAGGCGGGAGGAGGTGGTGGTGGTGGTGCACGCTGCACCACTCGAGCATCATCGGCCGGTAGCGCCTTGCTGCTCTCCTCCTTTGGCGTTGGTGGTACCTCGTCCACCTGAGCCGTGCTTGGCCCGCGGGTGCGACCCTCCTCTTCGCGCGGTATCGCCGTCGGATCTGTGGCACGTTCAGGGGTCACATCTGCAGAAGATGGTGCCGGCACAGCGGCAGCTACCAGCAGCTGCTTCGCCGTCTCACTTTCTGATCGATGTGCAGTAGGCATTATCTGGTGGATCTCATCTGTGGCGCAAGGGGTGCTTTTATTCGTGGACATCGGCTCCTGGTCACTGAGGGCAGCCGCATCCCAGTTATCACTTGACTCATTCTCTCTCACCACGCGTAGCGTCGGAGAGAGTCGCAACGGAGACGAGGTTAGCATACTACGGTGTGTCTGCGCAGCAGGCGGACCTGCTGCGGGGGTGCTGCTGGAGAACGAGGTTGTGTGGTGCTGCTTGATGGTATCAGGTCTCGCGGCCGGAGTTGCAGTCCTTGATGCCTCCTTCGTGTCATTCATACGCAGAACAGAGATGGTGGAGGGGCTGCGCTTAACCAGTCCGGGAGGGCTTTCTGGGGTCAGATCAACAGTTGGCTTGCTGAGGGAAGGATAGGCAGGGCTTGGCAACTTCGCTGTAATATTGGTCGTGCGTGGGGGCAGTGGCACGGTCGCCTCTGCGTCGTCGGCGGAGTTACTCATGCAGCAACACGACCCCATCGTCCCCGCTCACTACTAGGATGAAGGAGAGGGTGAGTCTGATGGTGGGTGTGCCGCGACTCAGAGAGCCGCCAGTGTGGACACTCGCACACACCACACCACACATATAATGGTGTCGAGATAGGTAGACGCGCAGAGGTGTTACCAACAACACGGAAACAAGTCTCCAGCTGAGTCGAGAGGTCGACAGGTGAACGAGATGGCTTGGAGAAAAGGCCACTCGGAGACAGTTCGCTTTTCCTCCTTCTTTCCCCCTTTTCGGTTTGTGCGACAAGGACGTGTGGCTCGACAGCGGTGATGTTATTCAGGCGAGGAGGGGTGGTGCCGTGGTGCTGAGCACCACTGACGAGGAAAAACAACGAAAGTGTTTGCTGTTGCTGAGGGAAGAGGGAGAGATGAGAGATGTAGGACAGACGAAACAGTGAGAGAGTGATGCAGATGTGAATACCACGTGGTATGGATCACGGTGATGTCTTGCCACACCAGTCAACATATTGGTCACTCTAGAAAAAAATAGCAAAACGGCCTTGCTGACAGTGATGATACCCACCCAGCTGCGTCAGGGGGAACGAGCTGGTATGGAAAGGAAGTTGAGAGCAATTCGTCTAGAGAAGGCCCGCAGCGCGCACGAAGAAATATCATGTGGAAATGTTTCATTATGCGTGCACCATCAGCATACCAGCTGTTGACTCTTCTGCACCCCGCTCGTGCAGCCGACGGGCACGCCTGAACGACTGGTACGCCATGCTCAGCGACCCTTCGCCTCCTTTTCGCTCCTTCGCGCCAACCATATGCGTAGGACTACCATTAAACACATGTGTGCGCTCGTGCCGTATTCCATCAGGTGCTAAGCTAAGCATCGCATCTCTCTACCGCTCACTGACTATAGGCATCACCATCTCTACCTCAAAGACGAAGGGGCAGAGATGCCAACGGGAGCAGGCTAGTAAATCGATGTGTGTCTAGGCTGTACTGTGTAGAAGGCGCAGCTGCCAATTCTGTCTGTAACCTCCCAAATCAGCAAAACAAGCTCCCAAAAGAGAAGCACAAAGATGCGGGCAAGTACACGCGAGTGAAGAGCAGGGGAGAAAGCGTGTACATACACCCACCCAGAGCAGTGCCAGAACGGGGGGGGTGAGGAGGATGAGCGGCTAATGAGAAACCGCCGTTTTTCACAACTCGCGGCCTCCTCATTACTGTCTCTCTGTTGCTCTCTTGACTGACCATGTGTGTGAGTTTGTGTGTGTGGGGGGGAGGGAGGGAGCGCAAACTGCTGCCCACTGTTCCCCTCCTCCGCCCCACTCAAAGGTCTTCTGTGTACCGGAGTGCCTCGTCTTCATTGTCTGCATCCCAATAGCAGCCGTTATCGTCATCCCCATCTGAGAAGGTTGAGCAAAGGGAGTGCAGGCTGCGTGACAGGCTGCTACTCGCAGAAGAACAGGAGCCATTGTCCTTTGACATGACGATGACGCGTGGCGGGGCGACGGGCGGGCGATGCTGTGGCAAGGCAAGACAACGTCGCAGTGACGTAGAGTCCATGGCTGCATGTGGCGATGTTGATTCGGTGGAGGTCGCCGCCAAGTCGGTGCTGCCGTCACGAGGATTCTGCGCATTGCCGTTCGAGGCTGCCTCTCGAGGTGGAGAGGGTGAGATAAGCCGTTTGGGGTAGGGTGTTTCGACTGCAGTAGTAGTGACTCATTCAGCTGGTGTGGTAACAGGAAACCAGCGGCCCTCTCCGCGCTACTGCGCGGCGATGCCGCAGCTTCTCTGGAATGAAAGCTGTCGGCCCCATCCGGTGACACCACGTCGTTTTCCATCCCCGGCAGTTGCACCGCCACAATACCTGTCCTCGCAGACAACGCCGTTGATGCTTCTCGTCGCTCTTCGTCCAAAAATACCTTCGTGGTGCTGCGCTTGGATCGGTCATCGTTGTTTTCCTCAGAGTCGCACGGTATTCTCGATGCCGGCAAGGTAGGCCCGTTGACGTGGAGGTTGGCTTTGTAAACGTCGCTCTGGTCACCGCTGCCGCCGTCATCGGAGAGGATGAGGTGCGCGTCAAGGCGTAGGTGGTGCAGAGGGCTGCAGTTGTGCTGCTGCACTTGGGTTACAATCGGTGATAGGGGCTCCTCGCTGTCGGGCTCTGGTGCGGTTAAAGGAGAAAGGCTCGCACTGGCTACTACGGTGTCGTGTGATGCGGCTATGCCATGCGGCCGGTCTGCATTGTCAGTCGATGCACCACGAATTCCCGCCTCGATGCCGGATGTAGTGACTGGCGTGACGAAGGGGTTGCCTACTCGCGGTGCAACGGCTGCAGATGCTGCGGTAGCCGTCGAGAGCACGACCGAGCTTGCGCGCCGCGATGAATGGCGCGTGGGATCCCACAAGGGTGTTGCGGCTACGTCTGCTAACACCGAAGGCGTGCTCTGCTTTCCTAACCTAAGCACCTCAGAGTTGGCACTGCTGCGGCTGCTCTTGCCTTGGCTGTGTATTTCGTCCTTCTTCGGAGATACGAGCTTGCCGACTTCCTTCACTACAAAGCGCTGAGAGTTGATCTTGCTGCTGATTCGTGCTGTGCTGCTGGTGACGCCACTCTGTAGCTCAGCGCGCTGCCCAAGTGCAGTGGGACCTTCGAGGGGGATCGAAACCGATGTTCCGACCTCAATTTGGCGGTTGTGCTGCTGCTGCTGCGGCGGCGGTGGTAGTTGCTTTGTATCACCCTCCGAAAAGGGTGTGGTGGGCGGAACAACAAAGCGGCCTACTGACAGTGATTCCTTCAGTGGCGAGCTGGAGAGAGACGGAGCCAGCGGCGCGATGTCCACGAAGTGAATGTGAGAGCTAGATATGTTCCATGAACTGGCGGAGACAGATCGCGTGGGCCGACTCAGATGCACCACTGGCGCAGAATAGGAGTTCGTGCCGTCGCTGCGCAGAGAGGAGCTGTACTGGTTCGCGTGCGGCTCTTCCGTTAAGCTCTCGGTAGAATGGGTGTCCCGTTGGTGATTTGGAAGGGAATATTGAGGCTTCCGAGGACCTGAGTGCCGTCTCGAGCACCGGTGCATCCACAATGCGACGCTCTCTGCGACCGCGGTCTGAGACTGACTTGTCAGCGAGGATGCCGTTGTAGCGGCTGGGCGGTGTAATTGGGGCGAAGATGAGCGCACTGTGGAGCCTGAGATGCACGAGTTGGAGCTGTCAAGGACACGCTTTGTGATGGAGCCGGCGCCATCCTCATGCAGCACGATCATCGTCTCCAACGCAGTCGTTTCTTCGACATCGTGTAGGGTGGCGTCAACCTCCGGGTCGCTGTACTCAGAGATGAAGAAGGGCCGGCTGAGGGCGACGTCTGCGGTGCACGGCGAGTGCAGCGGAAGTTGACTGTGTGAGTGCGACCGGCTTGACAGAGATTGCATGCGTGACGGTGCTACTACCGCCGAAGGGCGGGAGTTCGACAAGCTTTTTGATAGGCGCCGCCGCAGCTGCTGGCGGGTCGCCTCCAGAGACTTGCAGTACTCTCGCAAACGACGCACCGTGTTCTGCGTGTAGGAGGTGGACGTGTGCAACTCAATCACTGCGGTCCTCTCCGTGGACAGCACCGAGGCAGAGCCATCCGCTGTCGAGGTCATCAAGGCGTCGCCGTCGCCTCTTCTCCCTCCAACGTTCCCCACTGCGTCCAAGGAGGGCAAACAAATCCTGGCTGTCTGGACCTGTTTGCTGTATGTCGGAGAGCGGCTATGTGATACAGACGACTCGTTTGCGTGGCTTGTCCCTGTCACATGTACATTACTGCTACAGCTGCTGAGGTCTCGACGCTGTTGCTGAATCGGGAATGACTGCAGCAGCTTGGCGTGTGTTGACATTGCGCCTACCGAACGCTCACTATCGATGCTGTGGCTGCTGTGCACCGTCGATGCAGTCGGGGTGGCCGCAGCGTTGCCTCTACTGTCCTCACCCTCTGTTCCTTGCAACCCGTAGTGCAGCGCTCGATGACAGGTGTCCTGTGTTCGGAGAAGTGCTGCCGCTGGTGGCGTAACGAGCCCTGCTTGCACACTGACGTCTGCGTGTGACGAGAAGGGCACATGCTGCAGCCCTTCGGTTGAGGCACCGGCCTCCTCTGCTGTATTGACTAGTTCGTAGTGCAGCGGCAATCGATGTTCTGTTGTGTCTGTCGCTGCATCTCGCGTGGCTGGGCGGCCCTGAGCTCCCACTTCGGTGTGCGGCGCGGCCGACGTCGCCGCTGTTCGAGTCTGCTGAGTCCTCCCTGTGATTGGTGTGTCTGCTGCCGCGGACGGGGGTGACACTGTGGCAATGCACAGGTGAGGCGCAAGAGCTGCGCTGCCATGTTCTTTTGCCTCAGCTCTTTTGCCACCGCTGCTGCTGCGTCGTGGAGTCACCTGCGACGCGGAGGACGTCGAGGTTGAGGAGACGGAGCAACCAGCCGCTTGCGAAAGGCGTGTCTGACGATTTACGAACACACGCGGCAGAGGCTCAGGTGGGCGCTGTGCCTGCGCGGAGGTCACTCTTGGGGAAGGGACAACGGCGGGGATACTAGCTACCGTTGTTGCCGGGGGAGAGGGCTTGCACCTACACCGGTGAGCTAGAGGAGAGGCGGCAGAGTGAGACTCATGAGGTTCAATGGACCTGTGTGGATTCCAGCTGTGCGTCTGCCACCACAATCGCTGGTTCTCCTGCTCCAGGCGGCGCGCCTTCGAGAGGAGGTAGTCGATTGTGTGCCGCAACACCAGTGGGTCTCCTGCCTGCTGGACGGCTGCTGCGGAAGGGTCCACAGACACGACGCATGCATCCGGGTGCAAAATACCGCGAGATGGGGTCAAAACACCTTTCATCGGTTGCTGCAGTAGACATGGCGATGCAATAGTGCGTGAACGCCTTTGCTCGAGCGGCCGAAGGTTTGTCACTTGAGAAGGCGCTCCTTCCACACACTCGGAAGACATCTTTGCGCCAACACGAGAGGTGCCCAGTGAGCTATACTCGACACCGGCGCCGCCGTTACCGCTGCTACGGCGACCACTCCTATTGCTTAGGGCGAAGGCAAACAGGCCACGCATCCGGGACGGTGATGTTTGTGGCTGTCTGACGCTGCTTGTCGAGCTCATCAAAGGCGATAACACGCCTTGGGGCTGCAGTGGCTGCTCAGACACCGTGCGCGGAGACTCCTTGCCCGCTTTAACGAAGGAATGGGGTGTAGCACTGACACCAACAGCTTCCCGGTCAACCCCAGGTTTCGTCTCAGGAACGAACTCTACTGCACTATCAAAACAGTTGGGTTTTCTTCGCCAAGACGAGGTGCGCGGTCTTCGACTCGCATGAAGACTTGAGCTGGCGTTGTTGCTTTCGACGCTGACGCTGCTTACATTACACGTTCTCTCTGCGCTACTATTGGAGGAAGCAGCGGAGCGGTAGCGCGGTGTCAACTCAGCAGCTCGACGCTCTGCTGATTCGAGAAGAGGAGTGGTTGCGCCTATCGGTGCCGAAGCCTCTGCTGCATGCGATAAGATGTGGGCAGCGGCAGGTCGTTGCACTACTACATACCTCGTCGGGCGCGTTCCCACACGACGCTGTTGCGTATTTGCCGAAACTGCAGCTGCCGCTGACGGTGGCGCATCTGAGGCGGCGCTCTGTACCTCGGCGGAGGCAATAACGCACCGATGTGCCTTGTTTTTCTCGTTCGGTTGTCGCACTTTGTGGCGACCTGCCTGGGTGCGTCCATGGCGTGCAGTGCCCGGTAGGATTTCCTCCGATGACCACCTCGATGAATTATTGGATGCCGCGGTTTTCGTCGTTCTCACGTGCCCGGCGGTGGAAACGGCCCCACCCAAGAGGTCGGAGTGTCTGAAGTCACTCCACCATGGTACGACTATCGGGTGCGCCAGCAAGGATGAGGCGTCCTTCGTGCAGGTGTCCTCTTTTGCTGCCAGCTCGAATGAGCGCGTGCTCGTGGGGACGCGTGGCGGTGACGGTGTTGCCGCGCTGGCGAGTCGTGCCAGCAGCGCCGGTATGCTGTCGCGCAAGGAGGGACCGTCGTAGAAGGCTTTGGATGGCGAGGGGGTCGACACAGTTGCCGTGGTAATCTCGGCCGCAGCAGATGCCAAAGTGGAGGGGTGCGCAGAGTAGAAATAGATTGGGGAGCAATTCACATGGGGCGAAAGGGCAACACCAGTGGCTTCACGAGGGTTTTTAGCTCCCCTTGAAATCTTCAAGGTCGAACGAGGTATCGGGGAGGTTGCGGCCATTGCAGCGTCACAGCGTCTTCCTGCATCACCCTCGCTACCGCCGCTACTCCAGCTACTCTGTGCGCTGCTGCTCCACTGGTGCCTTTCGCGCTGGTACCCGTGGACTAGGTCCACCTCATGCCCTCCCTCGTGGTCATTACTGTAGGGCCTCGGGTACACCTCATGAAGGTGCCGATAGCGTCGCATGATTCACAGCTCCAACGACGAGAATGTGAGGAAATGATGAAGGGAACAAACAAAAATGAGGCGTGTGTGTGTGTGTGTGCGCGCATGTGTGTGCGCTCTAGCGACAAAACTGGCAAAAAGGCAATATGTGGGTCTAGTGGAAAGTAAGTGAGGATGCGACGCCGATGGCGGGGGAGGGGAGAAGGGGGGGGGAGGGACTGAGGAGCGGCCACAGAGTAGCGACAGGCTAAAAAGGTTCAACCATACGAGCGACGAAACGGAAGGGGGGAAACGCAGGCCCACGCGCAAACCGCCACAGGTTGCTCAGTACTCCATAGATGACCTGCCACTTTCTGTAAGTAGGCTCTGTTTCTGTTTCTGTGAGGGAGGCAGGAGAGCGTACACATGAGCATGCACATGCCCACGACGGATTGGTGAGGTGGGCAAAAAGGGTGGGTGAAGGGGGAGTGGAAAGGGGGGGGGGCGGAAGGCACGCGGTGGAAAGCGAAGTGCAGAATGGTGGGGGGGGAGAGAGAGAAGGAGAGGGGGCACATCGGCGTATTTGTGTGTCTGTGTGCTCATCATGCGCGGTTGGACGAATACAGAGTGCGCCTGTCTATGCTCGAGAATGTCTCTCGTGCGTCTGCAGAATTGAAGGCCCGTGGCTGAAAGGGTAACAGCATAGCGCCTGTCTCTCTTCTTTCATTGACTTGTCAGTGAATATCGTTCATGCTAAGAAGGACAGAACGTACTATGGAATTATTTACTTAGGCGCTGCAAACTCTGAGCTCGGCGTCACTTTGTTTCTTTCCTTCTCGGATTTCCTTGCGCGCGATGCCTACGCATTCGTGGCAGTACATGCATTTTCCTCTCTTCAGGCGCGCGTGAAGGCGCGATACACACGTGGACGGCACCTCCAAACCCATACGCGAATCTTTCCTTTCCTGCGCTCGTTTTCCACGCGAGAGTACAGACCTGAACTGTTCAGAGGGCAGCACACAGGCAGGTGGGCTAACCTAGCCCAATGCAGCAACGGACTCGACCGATGCCAGCAGCACCAGGGAGAGCGCGATACCGAAAAGAAACAGCTGGTAGGCTGTAGCCGGCGTGAAATACGCACAGCACAGCTCTGCGCGTGTGCAGACAGCAGGGTGTAGAGTAGGCCCCGGAGTAAGAAACGAAATCGCTCAAGGGTGAGTGAGTGTGTGGGTAGAGAGGGGAAGGACCGAAAGACGCCAAAGGGGAAAGAGTAGTTGCGCTATTCTTGGGCGAATTCGTCACTGCGTCGGCCCTGCGACACATTTGAAAAGGAGAACATGTAACCCGTAATGCCGGGGAAAAACGATTTCAACCAGTGACCAGGAGTGAAAGGGAGGGGGGGGAGAAGGAAGGTAAAGGCTCAAGGCTGGGCCGAGCAGCTCACATGTAGCCCTTGTACAGCATCTCGCAGTACCCAACGAGGATGCGGCAACACTGCAGCCCTCTGTCCCAGCGGCGCAGGTAGACGTTGATCGGCACGGGCAAAATGACGTTGCCCCGGAACACGGCCATTTTATCGAGCATAAAGAAGTCAAACGCCAAGGCGAGTGCCTCCTCTGCAATGGAGTACTACATCTCAGTAGGATTGGCGCTTGTCCACCCTATGCCAGTTCCGTTGGGGACGGTTTGGCTGTTGGGGTACTGCATGGCCGTGGCTTGCTACTTCCATCTCACCAGGATTTTGCGATAGGTCTGGAAAAGGCCTTTATGAGACCGCCGGTCGTAGTAGGCGGTAAATATGGATGGGTATTCGTTGGCGGCACGCGGCTGCTCCCTAGTGGGTTGTACCGCTGCTGCAGCGCGGCTTGACGCTGAGAGTCAATTTGGCTGATCTGTTCGCCAAAGGTAACGTAGCTCCACAGCACCTGCGTGTGTGGACGATTCCGATGCGCAAAGCAAGGCGACCGCCCTTGGCTCCACCTCTGCCGTGATCGGAGTCATCCTGCGTAGGTACGGTAGAGGTACCATAGCGACTGCGCATCTCATTGCAGCTGCTCGCCAGCCGCGTTACGGTAGTGCAGGGTCGACTAGCGGTCACGAAATTGCCTTCGCCCGCCCTGTCGAGGTGATAGTGCACCTTAGACATAGAGCTGGTTGTGCTACTGGGGTGTTCGGCCTCCCTACGACACGTCCCCTCGCGATGGTGCACGCGCAGACCAAACATATTCGTGAATCGACATGGCTGCAACACGCCCGAAAAAGACCACTGCTGGTCATTATTGACGGGCCAATGGGGATGTGAGGCGTGGAGTCAGTAGTACCGACCAAACTCCGCGGTGAAGGCCGGCAACGGCTACAGGAGGGCAAGCAACCTGGTGATTTCAGTCAGAGGAACTCGCAGGTGAAACACCGTGACACTCGAAATAACAACGATGCGTGGCTGTCGCCGTGAGGATATCGATGGCTTGCTTCTCTCGCCACCATCCTTGTAGGTATGCAGATATGAGATAGTGAACTTCTGCATCCTTCTCCAGCGTGTTTTCTCCTCGCTCAGAGTGTGGCTGGCAAAGCTGTTACGCTCCTTCACATCAGGCAATCTTGCCTTGTCGAGCATGAGCGGTGACGGCACTGGTGACTCAGTGCTTGAGGTGTGTGGTATCACCTCCTCCCGTTGCCGAAAAAGAAAAAAAATGTGGAGAACCAGTTCTCCCCATTGTACACCAATGCGCCATCCTCGCCTGAGACTCAAGGCATGGATCCGCATACGTGTTTATCATATTCTTTTCTCATTTTCAGTGGCACCGGCAGGTCCATACAGCACAGCTGACGTGTTCTGTACCGAACACCAATCTCGATTACGCAGATGCTGCAGTACGGACTGCGCCTGGGCGTAAGGCAGATCGCAGTAGTAGTTTTTTGTGCGCGGCGCATTCCAGCCACACACAAACTCGGGGCTCAACTTCAAGCGCAACAACATTAGCACTGGGACGAAGGGGGACGGAGTAAACATGCGGCTCGACCTCCTGGCCAGCGAGATGCCGTTCAAGATCTCTTGTAGCTGATTGTGGTGACGGCCAAAGTGTACCGTACGGAAGTGGGTCAGGCGGTGCAGGTCACTTGGCGGCGACGATGGCTCTGTGGTCTGAGCTGCGTCCTCGGCGAAACGCATCACTACCTCACTAAGGTTCTCGGTAGCGTCGATGCTGGATGGTGGTGGGTCGTCGAGGTACAGATCCCTGTCTTGAACGGTTGCTGTGGTAAAGTGTGCGGGCACGTTGCATTGTTTGCCGTCACTGCCACCTTGGACGCCACCCTTCGCATCATGTTTCCGGAGACGCGGTGCAGTGGAGTGGCTACGACGGGAGCTACTGAACGTGCACCTCTATTTTCTGCCGTTCTGTCGCTGACACCTGCAGCTGTGCCACGAACCCGCTGTGGCACTCACTCAGATCTGTTGCCTCTGTCTCGCCGGAGAGCACCTGCATCTTCATGCACACCCTAAAACACCTGTCATCCACCGAAGCGATGGCGGTACGGTGAGGCTGCAAAAGATCCAGGGTGTAGGGTCTTGCTAGACAGTCTCGTACAGTGCTGAGAGACTCCAACGTCCTCACCAAGAACCGGGATTGCTTCACTGTTTTCCCACATATACCATCCGCTCTGCTGTGGTCACCGCCACAAGCCTGGCGGTGGCGGTTGTAGCATGGTGGAGGATGACGACGCCCTCTGTACAGAGGCTACATAACGCCACCCCCCCCCCCCCCCACCCTACTGTGGCCCACGAGGAAAAACTAGAGTACGCGCGCCCTCTAGGAACGGTGGTGGCTTTGACATTGTAATCGGGAAAAATCCCACGCACCGAATGCCTTGGGCCCACTACTTGAAGAGCGTGCAAGAGCACAACGAGAGTGAAAAGCCCAGGAGAACACGCCGCGGCCATACACCGCGTGCATCAAAGCCATTTGGTACCGCAAAAGCACAGCGAAACGCTGCGGTTCCACTGAATGAGTCACTTACCGGTGGCACCAGTTGCCGGCGTACGCAAGCGGGGTGAGGGTGAAGTGATGTTCTGCAACATACTGGATAATAAGCAACGATGAGTCCAGCGATGGCGAGGCAGAGGTGGGTCGGTAGATGGGGGAAGCTCGACGACATTCACACCACCAGAGACCTCCTGCTCAAAGCAACAGTACGACCTACGAACGAAGAGAGCAAATCAGAGGAAGGAATGCCCCACCCGAACAAACGCACAGAGCAGCTGCCTCGTGTGTGTGTGTGTGTGTGTGTGTGTGTGAATCAGCCAATGTCTCCGCCACTTCGAAGCCGCTTTCTGCTAAACCCACTGGAGGTTACAGTGGTGGTTATGCTAAAGTGGCGCCAGGAAAATGAACGAAAGACAAAAGAGGTCACATGCACATGCTGATGTTGGTGCGGCTATCGGCGAGGGAGAAGCGTACAACACAATAATTTCACGTGCGGTGGCGGATCACGCCTGTACTAAGGCCCTACGCACGGCTGTGAACCGTCTTCAAGATCCATTGAAAACGACGAACACGGGTGCCTCAAAGGCCTCCTTCTTTCACAAAACACCGCCCACAGGCAGAGAAGAGAGTACGAGCGGAAAACCAAAACGGGCGCATCACACACATGTTTCCTACTCATCTGCCACATCCCTTTCCCCTGAAGAACTGTGCGCAGGAAAGCTCCTTCACAACACACGACTCACCAGGCACCCCATCTGCGTTTCACACTCATCATTTCCGTCATATCGTCTTCACTATTTCAACCTCACACCAAAAGGCCTCGTTCACTACTCCATCGTGGTTCACCATAACCCGCCATCCCGCGCAGAGCTCAAAACCCACGGCTCTCTTTACCATTCCTTCCATCCTCTCATTAGCAACAACAATACCACACAAAAAAAGAAGAGAACTAACACCCCTCCCCCACCCGCGTCGTCAGCTGAGCAGAGCACAAGACGCGGCGGGGGGGCACGTGCAGATCGGGGTGCCGAAGGCGAAGGACAGTCGAGCCACAGCGCCGCCGAGATGGACAGCGGTGCGCAGGAGGAGCGCAAGGCAGCAGCCGACGCAGACGCCTTGGAGCAACGGGGCCGTAAAGCCAGCGAGAGGTCACGCACGCGCGCGCAGCCACCGGGTGGGTGGTGTGCGCCACTGTCCACGCACACGCGGGAGTGGCGGCACGGGGTGGTCCCACGGCACCACCAGATAACAAGCAGGCAACGCAGAGCGCGCGCAGGGCAGCCCGTCCGCGGGCACGAGGTGCTTCACGACGGACGAGAGGGCGGCGGCCGGACAGCAATGCGCGGGAAAGCAGGCGTGCAGCAGGGAGCAGAGTGGAAGCGAGAGAGAGAGAGAGTACCACCTCAGAGGGCAAGCGCGGAGGAGACGGCGAGAGTGGTGGGAGGCGGGACATAGGAGCGTGCGACGCATTGCATGCATGGGCGTCTGGCGGACAGGGGAGATGAGGGGGGGTGGCTGGCGTGCAAGTGCGCCATCGCCGCACACGAGCACGGGGTGCGGGAGGGGGAGGCGCTCAAGTCCGGTGAGAGGGCTGCGGAGATAGGCTGGGTGCCGCCAACTCCGCCGCCCACTGGTCCGCCACCCCTCACGCGGCCCATTTTGCCGCCGTCCTCCCACCCCTGCCTCCCCGCTGCGGCGCCACGTCCCCTTCCCGCCCGCCCCTTCCGCTTCCGCGAGGAGGAGGAAGGGGCGGGGGCGTCGGCAGCGAGGGCGGACACGGGAGGCAACAGGAGGGGGCGCGAGGGGTGTGGCACGAGAGAAAGGGGGCAAACTTTGTCTTGTTGACCGCTGGACGAAAGGGGAGGGGAGGGGAGACAAGCCTAAGCAAAACACAGAGAGAGCACAAGCAATACGGAGCACGCACCCGGCTGGATGGAGAGGAGGAGGGAGGGGGCCGCCAACAGGGAGAGGGTGTGGCGAGGAGCGGGACAGCACGCCACGCCCGCTCTCCGTCACACCCCCACAGCCGCCGCACACACCGCCTCACTCACACACAGGCAAACGATGGGGCGGGCATTAGCGAAGAAGAGCACAGAGAGAGGGGAAGAGGAGAAGCCAAAGCACGAAGGCAAAGAGAGCAACAAAGACAAGGCGCGACCCTCCGCGGCCGCGCGTGCGTGTGTGTGGAGTGCGCCGCTGAGAGGGCGGGTGCCTGCGCCCACCTCCGGGTCACCACTCGCCACCGTCCCCAAGAGCCACCCACCATCACGCACGGTGCAGGCACGAGGTCGCGGCAGAGAAGGGATGGCTGGATGGCGAGGCGCAAGCACACGGAGAGGTGGCACTGCCAGACAGCACGCACGCAGCACAGCCCTGCCAGGCGCAGGAGCAAGGGGTCGGCGCCCCCCACCCCTGCCCTCCCCGGAGATGTGGGGAGGGAAGTGGCGGTCGCGACGCTGAGCGAGTCGAGGAGCGAAAGCACGGGTGACCGAGACGGCACGCGCAGCACGACGCCGTACCGCACACAGCAAGGGGCCGGGGGGAGGCGGACCAGCCCCAGGTCAGGGCTTCGGAGGTCCTGCGTGGGTGCCGTGCACGCCCCCTCCCGCGGTCCAAGCTGCGGCATGCCACCGCATCGTGTGGTGACTCCCAGCACAGGGGCATTCGGGGAGAGGGGAGCTAAATAGGCAATGAATTTAGTGAAAGCAGAAACGCACACGGGAGGCGAGGCGGCAGAGGAGCGCAGCGAGCGCGGACAAACCCCAGCAGAGAGGGAAGGCTCGCGTGGCCTGTGCGACGCCCCGTCCCACTGTCGCTGCCATGTGCATCCACACCGGCACCTTCCCACGCCGCTACCACCGCCTGCACGCAGCGAGGAGCACACATCAAAGGGGGGTGTCACAGCAGCAGAGCCACTGAGTCATGCGCACGCACAGGCCCCACACGACGTGTCTCTGGGGCGACGCAGGGCCGAAAAGCGGAGTGTCGCGCAGCAAGGGAGGGCGGCAACACAGCAGGCACGCGAGAAGCACGCCGGAGCAGTGCGGCGAAACGAAGGGAGGAGAGGCGCGGGGGCTGAGGCGAACGCCCGCAGTGCACACCCACCCCCCTCCCCCGCCCGCACATCAGCTCCGCCGGGCCCACCGCGGGGATACGGTTGTGCAGCTGCCGCGTTGCCGTCAAGCATGCCTATACGTCTCTTTATGCCCATCCTGTCCCTACCGAGCCTTGTTCTCCGTCCCTTTTCCACTGTCAGGTGAGTCGCGGGCCTGAGAGAAGAACAGCAAGACGGGGATGTTGAACAGATCCAGCAGCCAGCCAGCAGGAGAGAATGAAACCGGCGCCATACCTGTAGGTGACCCTTATCGGCTGGCACACAGGGCCCTCGTCCCTGTTATACGTCACCGCCATGGTCGCCCAGACGATGCACACGGTGACAGCGCCGACGCAGTTCAGCGCCAGGCAGACCCAGCGGAGGTAAGTACAGCAGAACAGCTGAATGACACCGAGGACGAACGCAGCGCAGTACACGAAGGCGGACATCACAGCGAACCCCTGCGCAGCGCGGAAACGGTCGCGGCGTGGAGTGCAGGTATCCCACACTGCGTCGGGAAAGTCGTTGTAAACGAGGCTGTAGCAATCAACCTTCAGACCCCACAACGTGAAGCACCGAAACGGAACGTCTGCAGTCCGATTTCTAAACCAAAACATGTCAATTGGCGTGGCCACGAGCACGAAAAAGAACGCGACGAACTGCACGACCACGTAGACGAGGAGGCCGATACTCAACGCCATCTTCGCAGACGCTCCACAGTAGACTGGGGAAGGCGAGGAAGTGATGGGCAGCAGAGTGCGCGACGCAGGGGCGAGAGCGCGTAGCTGGACGCAGGAGGAGGGAGCGGGCGAGTGTGCAAGTGCGGTGACCCTCGCCAAGAAACAGCTCGGGTGTTGCTGGTTGTGCTGGTGGGTGTGTGCGTGTTGGGAGGGGCAGGAGTGGAGGAGAGAGGGGGAGGGTGGAGGAGAGAGCGATGGTGCGAGGCGCAGATGGGGATACAAGACCTGCACCGCAGGTGCGAAGGAGGGGCGGCGGCGCTGCCACCCGCCAATGCCGCCTTATAGCTTCGCAGAACAATGGACACATCGGCAGCCGCGCGAGAGGACACGCCGACACACACAAACAGAGGCACACAGCGCCACCACCGCACCGCCGGTCACCGCTGCGAGAAGCAGCAGCCACCTCTGGCGCCGCGTCGTCAGCGGGCCCAGCGCGCAGCAGAGAAACCCATTCGGCCGCCACAGCGGCGCGGCTCATCGGCGTCGCTGGGCGGGGAGTGCGTGTGGGGCTCCGCTCACCAGCGCACACCGCCATGAGCACGCGCTCGCCCACGCCACGCCACCCGCCCTCGCATCACTACCAGCGCATATACCCCCGCGCGCCGCCAGTCAGGAGCGCCTGCCGTGGCGAGCGTCCCAGGGTGCACCACCACCACGACGTGGCACATGCGGCGCTCCCACGCAGCCATAGCGCAGCCACGGGCGTCTTTCACCCATGATGGACTTGGCCCTGCAGCATGCCTCGGAGACGAAGTCGAGCGCGTCGCCGCAGGCCTCCACGTGCGGCACACCAAGGGCCTTAATGACGCTGCGCCACGGGTCCTCCCTCACGCGCACGTCCACGACCACGCCAACCATGCCTCCTCGCGCATTGCAGCACGGCACACCGAGCTGTTACCACACCCAAAGGGCCCGGTGATCACCACAACGCGAGGGTGTGCTGTGTCCAGCTGCTCAAACACCGGCCGAATCCAGCGCTCCAGCGCCTCTTGGCGAGTCTGCCTGGACAGCCGATGCGCCGCGTCGGCGTACTTGGCCGCCATGTGTCGCCGGTCCCGCTCCTTCACGCGCTCCGAGTAGAGGCTGCGCATCTCACGGTAGTGGTCGCGCTGCCACTCCGCCTTCTCCATCAGCGACATGCGGGAGCGCTGGGACAGGTGCGCCAGGAGGTGGGTGTCAGAGGCCTCCAGCAGGTGCAGACGCTCTGCCCGCCAGCCACGATGGTACAGCATGCACGCGGTGCCCTCCGCCTTGTCGGCCCCCGAGGCCCAGCGGTGCGCACCCATCGGCGACCTGCAAGTACCCGGGGTGGCGCACGAACTTGCACACGCCCTCCGTCACGGCTATCCCTCCGGCGGCACCCCCAGGTCCACCCTATTGTTCTCCAGCAGCACGCCGAAGGTGCCATTCGGGTTCACCCGCACAACGGAGCCCCTCATCAAGAAGCCGCGGCCCGGCGCATCGTCCACGGCCCCGCCGTCCGCCTGTGGCAGCGGCGCCGCGCCCTCGCGCTCGCGGGCCACGCAGTCACGCGACCCCAGCGACACAGCGGGCAGCGGTGGGCTGTCCCTGAAGTCCACCGCGAGCACAAGAGGCGACAGCTGTGCGACCACGCGGCCAACGGCCACCGGCAGCCGGCGCGGCGAGGGCGGCACGCTCGGCTCCGCAGGCGCGTACGCAGCGATGCGCAGCCCCTCCAGCCCCGGCTGGGCAAACGCCGACCGCCTCACCTGCAGCACTGCCGCCCGCAGAGGCCCCAGGACACCAGCCAAGCGCACACGTACAAGCGGCGAAGCCGAGGTAGGGGTGGGGAGCTGCGCCGAGGACGCACCCGTCCGCCTCCATCCCCACCACCTTCCGCACTACGGCCTCTGGCGTCAACGCAACGCGCTGGCCCTCACCTCCTGGCGAGGCGCGCGGAGGACTGCGCGCGTGTGGGCAAGGGGGGGGGTGGCAGTAGGTGTGAGTCAACAGAGCACACCTACACACCTGCCGGCGGGCAAGGGAAGGGGGCAGGAGAGGCCCGCCAGCGCCGCTCCCCGCGCACCTGCTACCGCGGCAGCAGCCTCTCCGGCCTCACTACTGGCCAATCCACCCCCTCCCACCGTGCTCAGCGCCACGGTGTAGGCACGCTCGTCGTGCATGGCGGTGCAGGCAGGGCAAGCAGCGAGAGAGACCCACACGGGAATGGGGGCCCAATGGCAAAGGAGAGGAGGGGGGAGGGCGATACAGCGAGGTGGCTGGCCAGTCCTCCACCACGATGTGCGCTGGCATCGCATCTCCTCCTCCGGCATTCATCGCCACGGCCTGCTCGGCCCCAGGCCGGCCTCGCGGGACGCCGGGTCGGTGGCTCATCACGCTCACCACAGAAGCCGCACCGTGTCCACGTCCTTTGGAGGGCTACAGGCAGCAGCGCGCAGCGGTGTGATGAACTTTGTGCGTGAACCTCCATCGGTCGCGCACCGGGTCGTACAGCACGAGCCCCTTCAGCTCAGCATCGCGCAGCACGCTAGGGCCATTCTGCTGTCCGACACAGTACTCCGCCTCAGCCAGCCTCTTCACTGCCGCCCGCAGCGTCCCGGAGCTGGCCCAAGCAGCCTCGGCCCGCCGCATCGCCCTCAGCAGCTTCTGGTCTATGTAATCCACAACAGACACCCTGCGGTGCCGCACAGCCGCCAGAAGCTCGTCAATGTCGCTGCAGTTTGTCCCCACCACCTCAATGAAGTGCAGCATCGACGTGGCGTCCACCGCGTGCTCGGTGTACTGCAGCGCCTGCCGAGCGGTAAAGTTCGGCACCGAGTAGAAATCGAGCCGCGGCAGCAGCACGTCCTGAGTCGTCAGCGACTCCAAGGCAACTTCGTAGGCGAGGTGGCACAGCCGGCGATCAGTGGCGAGCAGGGCGGACTCGTTGTACACCCGCGACAGCTCGCACCCCTCTCGCAGTGTGAGAACTAAGATGGGGGGCTCGCCGTTGACCTTCGCCGCCTTGGTGAAGGCGTCTGCAATGAACTCCAAGTGGTCCCCGCAGCACTCCAGGTTCGACACCTTCATCGCCTTCACGATGCAGCTGAGCGTGTCCTCGCCCCCACGCACCTCGACGAAGAGCGCGGGCCTGTGCTCCTTGCGCACCGCCGAGCGCAGCAGTGAGCTCTTGCCGCACCCGCGGAGCCCAGTCACCACGGCGATGCGGGGGTGGGTGATGTCAGGCTGGCGGAGCACCTGGCGTGCCCAGCTCTCCTCCGCCGCGCGCTCCACAAACTGCGGCGGCTCCGCACGGCTGCTTGTGTATTGGTGGTCAGTGTCGGCCAGGGTGCTGACGGCGCGCTTCACCTGGAAGGAGCGCTGATGTCGCCTGTAGCTCTTGAAGTTCCAGAGAAACACGGAAAGGACGCCGAGCGCGGCCCAGTTGGCGCTCACAAAGCCACTGTACCTCTGAATGACGTAGCGCCACGCGCGCTCACGCACGCGCTCACGCTGCAGCGCGCGCAGCTCTGCGTGGTGGTCGCGCTGCCACTCCGCCCTCTCCAGCACTAGCAGTCTCACCGACCTCTTCACGCACGACACGCAGTGCACATCGCTCGGCCCCAGCAGGTACAGCCTGTCCACGCGCCACCCGCGCTGATACAGCACGGAGGACAGCCTCTCGCGATCAGCGCCGCGGCGCACGCCCGCGTCGCGAATCCACTTCACCATGTCGAGGTAGCCCCTCTCCAGCGTGATGCAAGCGCGCCCTTCCACCAGCACCAGGTCGTCCTGCGACACCTGCGCCGCAAAGCAGCCGTTGTCCATTACAACTCCGAGGGTCCCGTCGCTGTTCACGCGCCCGACAATTCCGCCCACGACTCGGCCCTCATTCGACGCCGTGCGACCGACCTGCACATGCACGCGCGTGCTCACCTCCGCGACCGCAGACACGGGAGCCCCCTCCATGTCCACGACGTACTCGTCGTACGACAGCTGCTTCCTGATTCGGCCGGCAGCGAAGTGGTGTGCGCCGGGGCCGCTGAAGGGGGGTCTCAAGTACGCTCGCGCGGTTAGTGCAGAAAGGTCGCCAGGGATGATGCCGGCTGCATCCACAGACGACGGCGGCGACGACCCAGTCCCAGGGGCAGAGTCCGGGAGTGCCGTGGCACCCGCAACACCGTCAGCGGCGCGCTGCCGCAGGCGACGCGTTGCACCCCCCGCACCAATGCGGTGCGAGCACCGCCTGCTCCAGTGCATGCCGAGGGGGCTATGGCAGGCCCCGCAAACTCGCCGAGAGGGCCTTGCCCTTCGGCCGGTGCTGCTGCTTTCCTCAACCACTGGCGGGCCGAGATGCACAGCGCTCGCCTGCTGTGGCTCCCCTCTTCAAGCTGTGTGTGGGTGGGGGTGTGGGTGTGGGTGTGTGGTGGTGGAGGCTAGTGAGGAGAAGGGCGGAAGGGGTGGGTGGGGAAGAGAGGTCGTGCAGACGGTGGGACCCGGTGGGGCATCTGTCGTGCGTCCACACACACACACACACACACAAACGCACTCCCGCACCTGTGCCAGCGCGTGAGTAGGCAAACGCGCGTGTCGCTGTCCCGCATGGCGCGCCTTGCAGGCGGATGCGGCCATCAGGGAGCGGCACGCGCACTGCGCCCGCGGCGACACGCTACCTTCGTGGACGGCATGCAAGCGCCAGGCGCTCAACGCAACGCACGGTGCGTATCCACAGATGCGCGTGTATGCGCTGTGCCTGCGCACAGACGAGAGCGCGGCGCCAGCCTGCACGTCTGGCATCCCGCCTCACCTCCCCGTGTCGCTAGTCCCAGCCCTGCGCACAGGGCATACGAGATCACGGCGGGGGCCATCGGCGGGACTCTCGTCACACGCTTTACGTTGTGGCCCGTGCACTGCGCAGGACGGACGAGCCACGCAGTCACCAAGCTGGGCATGAACTGCACGGCCGTCCGAGTCGCTCGGGTGCAAAGCAGCGAGGACAGCAGAGCGGCAACAGCGCGAAGGTGCGCCATATTGCCAACAGACAAAGGCCAACGAACACGGCCGCCAGCACGTGCCCGTAGTGGCCGCCGTCCCCATCGGTGTCACACGCCCCGCGGCGCAATCCGTCTGGCTCGCGTAGACCAGTGTCCGGCTGGGCCATGCGCGCCCCCCCCCCTCAGCGAGCGTACGCCTGGCGGGGTGACGTCGCTTTTGTCTCTGCTGGGATTGGCGCTGAAGCGGGTCTGCCGCCTGAATCGCCGACACCGCTGCCCGCTTCACGGCACGACACGTACCGGCAGACGGCACGCTGTCCGTCCGCACATTAGCCTTCACACCCGTGGCGGGTCGCGCAGCGCAGGAGGGGTGGGCCAGCCGACGCTGGCCTCACCACTCGCACCACTTCACGGCTTACGCACCGCACCGCTGGTAGGGCTCTCAGCTCCTCCAGGCACGCATGCCGGGGAGGCCGACGCTCTCAGGCCCGCCACCCCACCGCGCCGCACAGGGCGTTCGGCCGGAGTGCGTGGCCGCGGGGCTCGGCAGGGCGGGGAGGTCTCCAAGCAGCACTGATGGGGCGGTGCGCTTGTCAAGCAGCGGCATCACGCCCCGCACCGGGCCTGCCCCCGGCAGGAGCTCCACGAGGTGATGGGCGGCCTCCCCCGTCCCTCTCCCCCCTCCCCCGGCCCCGGTGAGCATGGCATCGAGGGATTGGCGATGGGGGCCGCTCATCGCCGACGGCGCCGCGGGCTGCTGCGCACCTGCCCGCCCGGCGTCCAATTCCAGCAGGAGAGTGGCAGGGCACAGCCGGTGCCCGTCGTGCTGCGACGGCCGGCCTGCAGTCCGCTGGCCAAACACGGAGGAGGCGATTGGGAAGAGCGCCTGGCGATCCTCCTCTGCGGGCGTGCCAATGCACAATGGAGCTCCCCAAAGGCGTCACAGCACACGCCTTCCCAGACCCACACCAGCCCGCCCAAGCCAGCACCCGCTTCGTCTCCTAGCAGCGGGCACGGGCGGGCACCATGAGGCTGCTCAGAGCGGGGCCTCAGGGCGCGTGCTCTGGACGAGGGCCTCCAGCAGGTGGACGAGGGCCTTTCACGCCTGCACCCTCTCCCCCAGCAGCGCGAGGACTGCATCGTCCGCCGTCGGGGCCTCCACCTGCGTGGGGCGGCCGGCGCAGTCGTGGCTGGGCTCGGCGAACGCGAGGCGTGGCCATACAGGAGGGGCGCACGCACGTCTGCTCTTCCGGGATCGGCCCATCAGAGCTCAGCGGAAGCGGGGGCCTCCTCTGCACAGTGGAGACCACGGCCGCATGCAGAATGCCCCCTCGGGCACAGCCCCTTCCCCCAGCGGAGAGAGGGGGGTGGGCCGGAGGGGAGAAGCACCACGCGCCACCCCTCGCTGTACCTACACCGTCGTGCAGGGGAGCGCAGCGGCTTCCGCTCGGAGTCGCCGCCGTGATAGGAGCACAACGACCACCAAACAAAGCCAGGCGCCACCCACAAGAGGGGGAGAGAGCGCCTAGGCGTCCGCAGCGCAGGGCCAGCGCCGTAAACACCAGTCGGGCAGCAGAGATGGGCGCACACGTGAGGCGGAAGAGGAGGGGGGGGGACACGATCAGGGTGGTCCCAACGAGCACAGGTGGTGGGGCAGGGCGAGGGAGTACGAGCGATAGTGGCGGCTGGTGAAAGGGGCCGACACGCTGCACCACCCTAACCCCCATCTTCCTCCTCTCCCCGCGGCCTCCTCCCCTTCCGTGCTTCCGTGGATAAGGCTGCACACAGCACAGCGTACGCAGTGCACACGCACCCGCTATGGCGGAAAGCACGCTTCGGTGAGCCGAGACGTGCAGAGGGGAGAAGGGGAGGGGGCCTGCGGGTCGCATGGGAGGCGGGGTACGGAGCTCGGGTGGCAGGCACTGGTGCGAGGACTCCGAGAGCGGTGCGAGTGAGCGGCGTCGTGACGGCACAGTCTCACCCCCTCTCGCCCACCCCGCAGTCCACTTTCCCCTAGTCAGCGCTTTTAGCCTCTGCCATACCACGTCCGCTCCCAACAGCCGCAGACGCGCGCGTGACAGCAGTGCGCTAGATCAGCCGCGCTGGCGCTCTGCCCATCCTGTGGGTGGCACAGGCATCCTCACTGTCGCACGCCACCCCGACGCAGCGCGGTGCCCTCCCCCACGTCGTACGTGCGTGGCCCTGCGATCGCCCGGAGCAGCTCCGCACGTGGCAGAGAGAGAGGGGGTGAGGGCTGGGTCCTGGAATGCCGCGCGCTGAGGTCACCGCCCGGCCATGAGGAAAGAGCGGGGAGGGGAGGGGAAGGGCAGAGCAAAACAGGCAGGAGGCCAATGCAGACACAGAGGGGGCAGCGGGCCCTGAGGGGCGGCTGATCGGTGCGTAGGCGGCCCGCCCTGTCTCGCCCTACACCGCCCCCTCCCCCAGCTCGCGTTCCCCCGACTGCGCGTGCCGTCAATGGCGCGCGAGAGTGAAGGGGTGGTGGTGGTAGGCAAGGCGGAGCAACGCGAAGGCGCTATCGGGCGTGCAGGCGGGTGGCGACAGAACGGAGGGGACGCACACGCATAGCGCGGGGCACGCCCCTGCTGTCGGACAGCCGGCACTGGGCGGCCGTGCAGTGCCGTTTCCCCGCACCCGTGCAGCCCACACGCCGAGGAAGCAAGCGGGCGGCAGCCTCGCACAGTGCAAGGTGAACGACACAGAGCGGCACGAACCGCACCAAGCACCACCGCGCCGGTCCACACGCGGTGCATCCCTCGAGGGGCACAAGGCAGCCCACATCAGTGGGCAGTCAGGCCGGCGTGGCATGCATTCCAGCCGCGCAGACACGCCCATCAGATCCGTGGCACAGGCGTGCTCACTGCCGCAGGCCGCCCGGACGCAGTGTCAGCCACCACGCGGAGGTCCGCATCAGCAGCGACGCATCGCCCCATCCGCCCTGCACCCAAGACACCTGACCCTGGCGCCACCGGAAGCGGCACGGCATTGGCAGGGACAGAGGGGGGTGCCTGGCTTCCGCACCCGACTCAGTGGACACTGAGCCCCGCGATTCCACGCCGACACGCCTCCCCGTCGACCCGCGACGCGCAAGAAAAGAGGGGCGGCCGCAGCACACCGCACACGGCAGCGCGGGTCTGTCTTCCGGCGGTCCTCACCGCGCCACGTGCACTCCGAGCCCACGTGCTCGCACCGCAGGTCACTCTCCAAGTGCCGCAGTGCTGCGTCGCGCTACGCACGCACGCAGAGGGAGGCACACACGCGCTGAGCCCAGCACACGCGCGTCGTCAGCCGAGGGGACAGCAGGCGGCACGGTGCACGTGCGTACACCCCCGGGTGTGGCGCGGCCACCAACGGGGTGCCGAAGGCGAAGGACAGTCGAGCCACAGCGCCGCCGAGATGGACAGCGGTGCGCAGGAGGAGCGCAAGGCAGCAGCCGACGCAGACGCCTTGGAGCAACGGGGCCGTAAAGCCAGCGAGAGGCACGCACGCGCGCGCAGCCACCGGGTGGGTGGTGTGCGCCACTGTCCACGCACACGCGGGAGTGGCGGCACGGGGTGGTCCCACGGCACCACCAGATAACAAGCAGGCAACGCAGAGCGCGCGCAGGGCAGCCGGTCCGCGGGCACGAGGTGCTTCACGACGGACGAGAGGGCGGCGGCCGGACAGCAATGCGCGGGAAAGCAGGCGTGCAGCAGGAGCAGAGTGGAAGCGAGAGAGAGAGAGAGTACCACCTCAGAGGGCAAGCGCGGAGGAGACGGCGAGAGTGGTGGGAGGCGGGACATAGGAGCGTGCGACGCATTGCATGCATGGGCGTCTGGCGGACAGGGGAGATGAGGGGGGGTGTGGCTGGCGTGCAAGTGCGCCATCGCCGCACACGAGCACGGGGTGCGGGAGGGGAGGCGCTCAAGTCCGGTGAGAGGGCTGCGGAGATAGGCTGGGTGCCGCCAACTCCGCCGCCCACTGGTCCGCCACCCCTCACGCGGCCCATTTTGCCGCCGTCCTCCCACCCCTGCCTCCCCGCTGCGGCGCCACGTCCCCTTCCCGCCCGCCCCTTCCGCTTCCGCGAGGAGGAGGAAGGGGCGGGGGCGTCGGCAGCGAGGGCGGACACGGGAGGCAACAGGAGGGGGCGCGAGGGGTGTGGCACGAGAGAAAGGGGGCAAACTTTGTCTTGTTGACCGCTGGACGAAAGGGGAGGGGAGGGGAGACAAGCCTAAGCAAAACACAGAGAGAGCACAAGCAATACGGAGCACGCACCCGGCTGGATGGAGAGGAGGAGGGAGGGGGGCGCCAACAGGGAGAGGGTGTGGCGAGGAGCGGGACAGCACGCCACGCCCGCTCTCCGTCACACCCCCACAGCCGCCGCACACACCGCCTCACTCACACACAGGCAAACGATAAGGGCGGGCATGAGCGACTTAATGCGCATGAATAGGGGAAGAGGAGAAGCCAAAGCACGAAGGCAAATAGAGAGACAAAGACAAAGGCGCGACCCTCCCGCGGCCGCGCGTGCGTGTGTGTGGAGTGCGCCGCTGAGAGGGCGGGTGCCTGCGCCCACCTCCGGGTCACCACTCACCACCGTCCCCAAGAGCCACCCACCATCACGCACGGTGCAGGCACGAGGTCGCGGCAGAGAAGGGATGGCTGGATGGCGAGGCGCAAGCACACGGAGAGGTGGCACTGCCAGACAGCACGCACGCAGCACAGCCCTGCCAGGCGCAGGAGTAAGGGGTCGGCGCCCCCCACCCCTGCCCTCCCCGGAGATGTGGGGAGGGAAGTGGCGGTCGCGACGCTGAGCGAGTCGAGGAGCGAAAGCACGGGTGACCGAGACGGCACGCGCAGCACGACGCCGTACCGCACACAGCAAGGGGCCGGGGGGAGGCGGACCAGCCCCAGGTCAGGGCCTTCGGAGGTCCTGCGTGGGTGCCGTGCACGCCCCCTCCCGCGGTCCAAGCTGCGGCATGCCACCGCATCGTGTGGTGACTCCCAGCACAGGGGCATTCGGGGAGAGGGGAGCTAAATAGGCAATGAATTTAGTGAAAGCAGAAACGCACACGGAGGCGAGGCGGCAGAGGAGCGCAGCGAGCGCGGACAACCCCAGCAGAGAGGGCAGGCTCGCGTGGCCTGTGCGACGCCCCGTCCCACTGTCGCTGCCATGTGCATCCACACCGGCACCTTCCCACGCCGCTACCACCGCCTGCACGCAGCGAGGAGCACACATCAAAGGGGGGTGTCACAGCAGCAGAGCCACTGAGTCATGCGCACGCACAGGCCCCACACGACGTGTCTCTGGGGCGACGAAGGGCCGAAAAGCGGAGTGTCGCGCAGCAAGGGAGGGCGGCAACACAGCAGGCACGCGAGAAGCACGCCGGAGCAGTGCGGCGAAACGAAGGGAGGAGAGGCGCGGGGGCTGAGGCGAACGCCCGCAGTGCACACCCACCCTCCTTCCCCGCCCGCACATCAGCTCCGCCGGGCCCACGCGGGGATACGGTTGTGCAGCTGCCGCGTTGCCGTCAAGCATGCCTATACGTCTCTTTATGCCCATCGTGTCCCTACCGAGCCTTGTTCTCCGTCCCTTTTCCACTGCCAGTTGAGTCGCGGGCCTGAGAGAAGAACAGCAACACGGGGATGTTGAACAGATCCAGCAGCCAGGCCAGCAGGAAGAGAATGAAACCGGCGCCGAAGTGTAGAACTGCTTCATAGCGGGACATTGGGGCCCTCGTCAATGTAGTTCGTCACCACCATGGTCGCCCAGACGATGCACACGGTGACAGCGCCGACGCAGTTCAGCGCCAGGCAGACCCAGCGGAGGTAAGTACAGCAGAACAGCTGAATGACGCCCAGGACGAACGCCGCGCAGTACACGAAGACGGACATCACAGCGAACCCCTCGGCGACTCGGAAACGGTTGAGGCGTGGAGTGCAGTTGTTCCACAACCTGTCCGAAAAGAGGAGGTACTGGGGTGGGTGCAATAGCTTCAGACCCCACAACGTGACGCACTCATTGCGAAATTCCCAAACGATTCTACTGCGAAACATGTCAATTGGCGTGGCCACGAGCATGAATAAGAACGCGACGAACTGCACGACCACGTAGACGAGGAGGCCGATACTCAACGCCATCTTCGCAGTCGCTCCACAGTAGACTGGGGAAGGCGAGGAAGTGATGGGCAGCAGAGTGCGCGACGCAGGGGTCGAGAGCGCGTAGCTGGACGCAGGAGGAGGGAGCGGGCGAGTGTGCAAGTGCGGTGACCCTCGCCAAGAAACAGCTCGGGTGTTGCTGGTTGTGCTGGTGTGTGTGTGCGTGTTGGGAGGGGCAGGAGTGGAGGAGAGAGGGGGAGGGTGGAGGAGAGAGCGATGGTGCGAGGCGCAGATGGGGATACAAGACTGCACCGCAGGTGCGAAGGAGGGGCGGCGGCGCTGCCACCCGCCAATGCCGCCTTATAGCTTCGCAGAACAATGGACACATCGGCAGCCGCGCGAGAGGACACGCCGACACACACAAACAGAGGCACACAGCGCCACCATCGCGGCGCTCACACGCGGCACCACCGCGGTCACCGCTGCGAGAAGCAGCAGCCACCTCTGGCGCCGCGTCGTCAGCGGGCCCGGCGCGCAGCAGAGAAACCCATTCGGCGCCACAGCGGCGCGGCTCATCGGCGTCGCTGGGCGGGAGTGCGTGTGGGGCTCCGCTCACCAGCGCACACCGCCATGAGCACGCGCTCGCCCACGCCACGCCACCCGCCCTCGCATCACTACCAGCGCATATACCCCCGCGCGCCGCCAGTCAGGAGCGCCTGCCGTGGCGAGTGTCCCAGGGTGCACCACACCACGACGTGGCACATGCGGCGCTCCCAAGCAGCCATAGCGCAGCCACGGGCGTCTTTCCACCATGATGGACTTGGCCCTGAGCATGCCTCGGAGACGAAGTCGAGCGCGTCGCCGCAGGCCTCCACGTGCGGCACACCAAGGGCCTTAATGACGCTGCGCCACGGGTCCTCCCTCACGCGCACGTCCACGACCACGCCAACCATGCCTCCTCGCGCATTGCAGCACGGCACACCGAGCTGTTACCACACCCAAAGGGCCCGGTGATCACCACAATGCGAGGGTGTGCTGTGTCCAGCTGCTCAAACACCGGCCGAATCCAGCGCTCCAGCGCCTCTCGGCGAGTCTGCCTGGACAGCCGATGCGCCGCGTCGGCGTACTTGGCCGCCATGTTCGCCGGTCCCGCTCCTTCACGCGCTCCGAGTAGAGGCTGCGCATCTCACGGTAGTGGTCGCGGCTGCGGGACAAGAGGTGCGCCAGGAGGTGGGTGTCAGAGGCCTCCAGCAGGTGCAGACGCTCTGCCCGCCAGCCACGATGGTACAGCATGCACGCGGTGCCCTCCGCCTTGTCGGCCCCCGAGAGCCCAGCGGTGCGCACCCACTCGGCGACCTGCAAGTACCGGGGTGGCGCACGAACTTGCACACGCCCTCCGTCACGGCTATCCGCTCCGGCGGCACCCCCAGGTCCACCCTATTGTTCTCCAGCAGCACGCCGAAGGTGCCATTCGGGTTCACCCGCACAACGGAGCCCCTCATCAAGAAGCCGCGGCCCGGCGCATCGTCCACGCCCCGCCGTCCGGCTGTGGCAGCGGCGCCGCGCCCTCGCGCTCGCGGGCCACGCAGTCACGCGACCCCAGCGACACAGCGGGCAGCGGTGGGCTGTCCCTGAAGTCCACCGCGACACAAGAGGCGACAGCTGTGCGACCACGCGGCCAACGGCCACCGGCAGCCGGCGCGGCGAGGGCGGCACGCTCGGCTCCGCAGGCGCGTACGCAGCGATGCGCAGCCCCTCCAGCCCCGGCTGGGCAAACGCCGACCGCCTCACCTGCAGCACTGCCGCCCGCAGAGGCCCCAGGACACCAGCCAGCGCACACGTACAAGCGGCGAAGCCGAGGTAGGGGTGGGGAGCTGCGCCGAGGACGCACCCGTCCGCCTCCATCCCCACCACCTTCCGCACTACGGCCTCTGGCGTCAACGCAACGCGCTGGCCCTCACCTCCTGGCGAGGCGCGCGGAGGACTGCGCGCGTGTGGGCAAGGGGGGGG
>RAIA01000014.1:0-40011 GCA_003664395.1 Leishmania lainsoni
ATACGGGTGCCGAAGGCGAAGGACAGTCGAGCCACAGCGCCGCCGAGATGGACAGCGGTGCGCAGGAGGAGCGCAAGGCAGCAGCCGACGCAGACGCCTTGGAGCAACGGGGCCGTAAAGCCAGCGAGAGGTCACGCACGCGCGCGCAGCCACCGGGTTGTGTGCGCCACTGTCCACGCACACGCGGAAGTGGCGGCACGGGGTGGTCCCACGGCACCACCAGATAACAAAGCAGGCAACGCAGAGCGCGCGCAGGGCAGCCCTCCCGGCACGAGGTGCTTCACGACGGACGAGAGGGCGGCGCCGGACAGCAATGCGCGGGAAAGCAGGCGTGCAGCAGGGCCAGAGTGGAAGCGAGAGAGAGAGAAGTACCACCTCAGAGGCAAGCGCGGAGGAGACGGCGAGAGTGGTGGGAGGCGGACATAGGAGCGTGCGACGCATTGCATTCTTATGGGCGTCTGGCGGCAAGGGGAGATGGAGGGGGGGGGTGGCTGGCGTGCAAGTGCGCCATCGCCGCACACGAGCACGGGGTGCGGGAGGGAGGCGCTCAAGCCGGAGAGGGCTGCGGGAGATAGCTGCTGGTGCCGCCAACTCCGCCGCCCACTGGTCCGCCCACCCCTCACGCGGCCCATTTTGCCGCCGTCCTCCCACCCCTGCCTCCCCGCTGCGGCGCCACGTCCCCTTCCCGCCGCCCCTTCCGCTTCCGCGAGGAGGAGGAAGGGGCGGGGCGTCGGCAGCGAGGGCGGACACGGGAGGCAACAGGAGGGGGCGCGAGGGGTGTGGCACGAGAGAAAGGGGGCAAACTTTGTCTTGTTGACCGCTGGACGAAAGGGGAGGGGAGGGGAGACAAGCCTAAGCAAAACACAGAGAGAGCACAAGCAATACGGAGCACGCACCCGGCTGGATGGAGAGGAGGAGGGAGGGGGGCGCCAACAGGGAGAGGGTGTGCGAGGAGCGGGACAGCACGCCACGCCGCTCTCCGTCACACCCCCACAGCCGCCGCACACACCGCCTCACTCACACACAGGCAAACGATAAGGGCGGGCATGACGACAATGCGATGAATAGGGAAGAGGAGAAGCCAAAGCACGAAGGCAAATAGAGAGACCAAAGACAAAGGCGCGACCCTCCCGCGGCCGCGCGTGCGTGTGTGTGGAGTGCGCCGCTGAGAAGGCGGGTGCCTGCGCCCACCTCCGGGTCACCACTCACCACCGTCCCCAAGAGCCACCCACCATCACGCACGGTGCAGGCACGAGGTCGCGGCAGAGAAGGGATGGCTGATGGCGAGGCGCAAGCACACGGAGAGGTGGCAGCCAGACAGCACGCACGCAGCACAGCCCTGCCAGGCGCAGGAGTAAGGGGTCGGCGCCCCCCACCCTGCCCTCCCCGGAGATGTGGGGAGGGAAGTGGCGGTCGCGACGCTGAGCGAGTCGAGGAGCGAAAGCACGGGTGACCGAGACGGCACGCGCAGCACGACGCCGTACCGCACACAGCAAGGGGCCGGGGGGAGGCGGACCAGCCCCAGGTCAGGGCCTTCGGAGGTCCTGCGTGGGTGCCGTGCACGCCCCCTCCCGCGGTCCAACTGCGGCATGCCACCGCATCGTGTGGTGACTCCCAGCACAGGGGCATTCGGGGAGAGGGGAGCTAAATAGGCAATGAATTTAGTGAAAGCAGAAACGCACACGGAGGCGAGGCGGCAGAGGAGCGCAGCGAGCGCGGACGAACCCCAGCAGAGAGGGCAGGCTCGCGTGGCCTGTGCGACGCCCCGTCCCACTGTCGCTGCCATGTGCATCCACACCGGCACCTTCCCACGCCGCTACCACCGCCTGCACGCAGCGAGGAGCACACAGCAAAGGGGGGTGTCACATCAGCAGAGCCACTGAGTCATGCGCACGCACAGGCCCCACACGACGTGTCTCTGGGGCGACGAAGGGCCGAAAAGCGGAGTGTCGCGCAGCAAGGGAGGGCGGCAACACAGCAGGCACGCGAGAAGCACGCCGGAGCAGTGCGGCGAAACGAAGGGAGGAGAGGCGCGGGGGCTGAGGCGAACGCCCGCAGTGCACACCCACCCACCTCCCCCGCCCGCACATCAGCTCCGCCGGGCCCACTGCGGGGATACGGTTGTGCAGCTGCCGCGTTGCCGTCAAGCATGCCTATACGTCTCTTTATGCCCATCTGTCCCTACCGAGCCTTGTTCTCCGTCCCTTTTCCACTGTCAGGTGAGTCGCGGGCCTGGGAAGAACAGCAAGACGGGGATGTTGAACAGATCCAGCAGCCAGGCCAGCAGGAGAGAATGAAACCGGCGCCGAAGGTGTAGAACTGCTTCATAGCGGGACATTGGGGGCCCTCGTCAATGTAGTTCGTCACCACCATGGTCGCCCAGACGATGCACACGGTGACAGCGCCGACGCAGTTCAGCGCCAGGCAGACCCAGCGGAGGTAAGTACAGCAGAACAGCTGAATGACGCCCAGGACGAACGCCGCGCAGTACACGAAGACGGACATCACAGCGAACCCCTCGGCGACTCGGAAACGGTTAGGCGTGGAGTGCAGTTGTTCCACAACCTGTCCGAAAAGAGGAGGTACTGGGGGTGGGTGCAATTAGCCTTCAGACCCCACAACGTGACGCACTCATTGCGAAATTCCCCAGAACGATTGCTACTGCGAAACATGTCAATTGGCGTGGCCACGAGCATGAATAAGAACGCGACGAACTGCACGACCACGTAGACGAGGAGGCCGATACTCAACGCCATCTTCGCAGTCGCTCCACAGTGACTGGGGAAGGCGAGGAAGTGGTGGGCAGCAGAGTGCGCGACGCAGGGGCGAGAGCGCGTAGCTGGACGCAGGAGGAGGGAGCGGGCGAGTGTGCAAGTGCGGTGACCCTCGCCAAGAAACAGCTCGGGTGTTGCTGGTTGTGCTGGTGTGTGTGTGCGTGTTGGGAGGGCAGGAGTGGAGGAGAGAGGGGAGGGGTGGAGGAGAGAGCGATGGTGCGAGGCGCAGATGGGGATACAAGACCTGCACCGCAGGTGCGAAGGAGGGGCGGCGGCGCTGCCACCCGCCAATGCCGCCTTATAGCTTCGCAGAACAATGGACACATCGGCAGCCGCGCGAGAGACACGCCGACACACACAAACAGAGGCACACAGCGCCACCATCGCGGCGCTCACACGCGGCACCACCGCGGTCACCGCTGCGAGAAGCAGCAGCCACCTCTGGCGCCGCGTCGTCAGCGGGCCCGGCGCGCAGCAGAGAAACCCATTCGGCCGCCACAGCGGCGCGGCTCATCGGCGTCGCTGGGCGGGGAGTGCGTGTGGGGCTCCGCTCACCAGCGCACACCGCCATGAGCACGCGCTCGCCCACGCCACGCCACCCGCCCTCGCATCACTACCAGCGCATATACCCCCGCGCGCCGCCAGTCAGGAGCGCCTGCCGTGGCGAGGTCCCAGGGTGCACCACCACCACGACGTGGCACATGCGGCGCTCCCAAGCAGCCATAGCGCAGCCACGGGCGTCTTTCCACCCATGATGGACTTGGCCCTGCAGCATGCCTCGGAGACGAAGTCGAGCGCGTCGCCGCAGGCCTCCACGTGCGGCACACCAAGGGCCTTAATGACGCTGCGCACGGGTCCTCCCTCACGCGCACGTCCACGACCACGCCAACCATGTCCTCCTCGCGCATTGCAGCACGGCACACCGAGCTGTTACCACACCCAAAGGGCCCGGTGATCACCACAATGCGAGGGTATGCTGTGTCCAGCTGCTCAAACACCGGCCGAATCCAGCGCTCCAGCGCCTCTGGCGAGTCTGCCTGGACAGCCGATGCGCCGCGTCGGCGTACTTGGCCGCCATGTATCGCCGGTCCCGCTCCTTCACGCGCTCCGAGTAGAGGCTGCGCATCTCACGGTAGTGGTCGCGCTGCACTCGCCTTCACCATCAGCGAATGCGGAGCGTGGACAGGTGCGCCAGGAGGTGGGTGTCAGAGGCCTCCAGCAGGTGCAGACGCTCTGCCCGCCAGCCACGATGGTACAGCATGCACGCGGTGCCCTCCGCCTTGTCGGCCCCCGAGGCCCAGCGGTGCGCACCCAATGGGCGACCTGCAAGTACCCGGGGTGGCGCACGAACTTGCACACGCCCTCCGTCACGGCTATCCTCTCCGGCGGCACCCCCAGGTCCACCCTATTGTTCTCCAGCAGCACGCCGAAGGTGCCATTCGGGTTCACCCGCACAACGGAGCCCCTCATCAAGAAGCCGCGGCCCGGCGCATCGTCCACGGCCCCGCCGTCCGGCTGTGGCAGCGGCGCCGCGCCCTCGCGCTCGCGGGCCACGCAGTCACGCGACCCCAGCGACACAGCGGGCAGCGGTGGGCTGTCCCTGAAGTCCACCGCGAGCACAAGAGGCGACAGCTGTGCGACCACGCGGCCAACGGCCACCGGCAGCCGGCGCGGCGAGGGCGGCACGCTCGGCTCCGCAGGCGCGTACGCAGCGATGCGCAGCCCCTCCAGCCCCGGCTGGGCAAACGCCGACCGCCTCACCTGCAGCACTGCCGCCCGCAGAGGCCCCAGGACACCAGCCAAGCGCACACGTACAAGCGGCGAAGCCGAGGTAGGGGTGGGGAGCTGCGCCGAGGACGCACCCGTCCGCCTCCATCCCCACCACCTTCCGCACTACGGCCTCTGGCGTCAACGCAACGCGCTGGCCCTCACCTCCTGGCGAGGCGCGCAGAGGACTGCGCGCGTGTGGGCAAGGGGGGGGGGTGGCAGTAGGTGTGAGTCAACAGAGCACACCTACACACCTGCCGGCGGGCAAGGGAAGGGGGCAGGAGAGGCCCGCCAGCGCCGCTCCCCGCGCACCCGCTACCGCGGCAGCAGCCTCTCCGGCCTCACTACTGGCCAATCCACCCCCTCCCACCGTGCTCAGCGCCACGGTGTAGGCACGCTCGTCGTGCATGGCGGTGCAGGCAGGGCAAGCAGCGAGAGAGACCCACACGGGAATGGGGGCCCAATGGCAAAGGAGAGGAGGGGGGAGGGCGATACAGCGAGGTGGCTGGCCAGTCCTCCACCACGATGTGCGCTGGCATCGCATCTCCTCCTCCGGCATTCATCGCCACGGCCTGCTCGGCCCCAGGCCGGCCTCGCGGGACGCCGGGTCGGCGGCTCATCACGCTCACCACAGAAGCCGCACCGTGTCCACGTCCTTTGGAGGGCTACAGGCAGCAGCGCGCAGCGGTGTGATGAACTTTGTGCGTGAACCTCCATCGGTCGCGCACCGGGTCGTACAGCACGAGCCCCTTCAGCTCAGCATCGCGCAGCACGCTAGGGCCATTCTGCTGTCCGACACAGTACTCCGCCTCAGCCAGCCTCTTCACTGCCGCCCGCAGCGTCCCGGAGCTGGCCCAAGCAGCCTCGGCCCGCCGCATCGCCCTCAGCAGCTTCTGGTCTATGTAATCCACAACAGACACCCTGCGGTGCCGCACAGCCGCCAGAAGCTCGTCAATGTCGCTGCAGTTTGTCCCCACCACCTCAATGAAGTGCAGCATCGACGTGGCGTCCACCGCGTGCTCGGTGTACTGCAGCGCCTGCCGAGCGGTAAAGTTCGGCACCGAGTAGAAATCGAGCCGCGGCAGCAGCACGTCCTGAGTCGTCAGCGACTCCAAGGCAACTTCGTAGGCGAGGTGGCACAGCCGGCGATCAGTGGCGAGCAGGGCGGACTCGTTGTACACCCGCGACAGCTCGCACCCCTCTCGCAGTGTGAGAACTAAGATGGGGGGCTCGCCGTTGACCTTCGCCGCCTTGGTGAAGGCGTCTGCAATGAACTCCAAGTGGTCCCGCAGCACTCCAGGTTCGACACCTTCATCGCCTTCACGATGCAGCTGAGCGTGTCCTCGCCCCCACGCACCTCGACGAAGAGCGCGGGCCTGTGCTCCTTGCGCACCGCCGAGCGCAGCAGTGAGCTCTTGCCGCACCCGCGGAGCCCAGTCACCACGGCGATGCGGGGGTGGGTGATGTCAGGCTGGCGGAGCACCTGGCGTGCCCAGCTCTCCTCCGCCGCGCGCTCCACAAACGCGGCGGCTCCGCACGGCTGCTTGTGTATTGGTGGTCAGTGTCGGCCAGGGTGCTGACGGCGCGCTTCACCTGGAAGGAGCGCTGATGTCGCCTGTAGCTCTTGAAGTTCCAGAGAAACACGGAAAGGACGCCGAGCGCGGCCCAGTTGGCGCTCACAAAGCCACTGTACCTCTGAATGACGTAGCGCCACGCGCGCTCACGCACGCGCTCACGCTGCAGCGCGCGCAGCTCTGCGTGGTGGTCGCGCTGCCACTCCGCCCTCTCCAGCACTAGCAGTCTCACCGACCTCTTCACGCACGACACGCAGTGCACATCGCTCGGCCCCAGCAGGTACAGCCTGTCCACGCGCCACCCGCGCTGATACAGCACGGAGGACAGCCTCTCGCGATCAGCGCCGCGGCGCACGCCCGCGTCGCGAATCCACTTCACCATGTCGAGGTAGCCCCTCTCCAGCGTGATGCAAGCGCGCCCTTCCACCAGCACCAGGTCGTGCTGCGACACCTGCGCCGCAAAGCAGCCGTTGTCCATTACAACTCCGAGGGTCCCGTCGCTGTTCACGCGCCCGACAATTCCGCCCACGACTCGGCCCTCATTCGACGCCGTGCGACCGACCTGCACATGCACGCGCGTGCTCACCTCCGCGACCGCAGACACGGGAGCCCCCTCCATGTCCACGACGTACTCGTCGTACGACAGCTGCTTCCTGATTCGGCCGGCAGCGAAGTGGTGTGCGCCGGGGCCGCTGAAGGGGGGTCTCAAGTACGCTCGCGCGGTTAGTGCAGAAAGGTCGCCAGGGATGATGCCGGCTGCATCCACAGACGACGGCGGCGACGACCCAGTCCCAGGGGCAGAGTCCGGGAGTGCCGTGGCACCCGCAACACCGTCAGCGGCGCGCTGCCGCAGGCGACGCGTTGCACCCCCCGCACCAATGCGGTGCGAGCACCGCCTGCTCCAGTGCATGCGAGGGGGCTATGGCAGGCCCCGCAAACTCGCCGAGAGGGCCTTGCCCTTCGGCCGGTGCTGCTGCTTTCCTCAACCACTGGCGGGCCGAGATGCACAGCGCTCGCCTGCTGTGGCTCCCCTCTTCAAGCTGTGTGTGGGTGGGGTGTGGGTGTGGGTGTGTGGTGGTGGAGGCTAGTGAGGAGAAGGGCGGAAGGGGTGGGTGGGGAAGAGAGGTCGTGCAGACGGTGGGACCCGGTGGGGCATCTGTCGTGCGTCCACACACACACACACACACAAACGCACTCCCGCACCTGTGCCAGCGCGTGAGTAGGCAAACGCGCGTGTCGCTGTCCCGCATGGCGCGCCTTGCAGGCGGATGCGGCCATCAGGGAGCGGCACGCGCACTGCGCCCGCGGCGACACGCTACCTTCGTGGACGGCATGCAAGCGCCAGGCGCTCAACGCAACGCACGGTGCGTATCCACAGATGCGCGTGTATGCGCTGTGCCTGCGCACAGACGAGAGCGCGGCGCCAGCCTGCACGTCTGGCATCCCGCCTCACCTCCCCGTGTCGCTAGTCCCAGCCCTGCGCACAGGGCATACGAGATCACGGCGGGGGCCATCGGCGGGACTCTCGTCACACGCTTTACGTTGTGGCCCGTGCACTGCGCAGGACGGACGAGCCACGCAGCCACCAAGCTGGCATGAACTGCACGGCCGTCCGAGTCGCTCGGGTGCAAAGCAGCGAGGACAGCAGAGCGGCAACAGCGCGAAGGTGCGCCATATTGCCAACAGACAAAGGCCAACGAACACGGCCGCCAGCACGTGCCCGTAGTGGCCGCCGTCCCCATCGGTGTCACACGCCCCGCGGCGCAATCCGTCTGGCTCGCGTAGACCAGTGTCCGGCTGGGGCCATGCGCGCCCCCCCCCTCAGCGAGCGTACGCCTGGCGGGGTGACGTCGCTTTTGTCTCTGCTGGGATTGGCGCTGAAGCGGGTCTGCCGCCTGAATCGCCGACACCGCTGCCCGCTTCACGGCACGACACGTACCGGCAGACGGCACGCTGTCCGTCCGCACATTAGCCTTCACACCCGTGGCGGGTCGCGCAGCGCAGGAGGGGTGGGCCAGCCGACGCTGGCCTCACCACTCGCACCACTTCACGGCTTACGCACCGCACCGCTGGTAGGGCTCTCAGCTCCTCCAGGCACGCATGCCGGGGAGGCCGACGCTCTCAGGCCCGCCACCCCACACGCGCCGCACAGGGCGTTCGGCCGGAGTGCGTGGCCGCGGGGCTCGGCAGGGCGGGGAGGTCTCCAAGCAGCACTGATGGGGCGGTGCGCTTGTCAAGCAGCGGCATCACGCCCCGCACCGGGCCTGCCCCCGGCAGGAGCTCCACGAGGTGATGGGCGGCCTCCCCCGTCCCTCTCCCCCCTCCCCCGGCCCCGGTGAGCATGGCATCGAGGGATTGGCGATGGGGGCCGCTCATCGCCGACGGCGCCGCGGGCTGCTGCGCACCTGCCCGCCCGGCGTCCAATTCCAGCAGGAGAGTGGCAGGGCACAGCCGGTGCCCGTCGTGCTGCGACGGCCGGCCTGCAGTCCGCTGGCCAAACACGGAGGAGGCGATTGGGAAGAGCGCCTGGCGATCCTCCTCTGCGGGCGTGCCAATGCACAATGGAGCTCCCCAAAGGCGTCACAGCACACGCCTTCCCAGACCCACACCAGCCCGCCCAAGCCAGCACCCGCTTCGTCTCCTAGCAGCGGGCACGGGCGGGCACCATGAGGCTGCTCAGAGCGGGGCCTCAGGGCGCGTGCTCTGGACGAGGGCCTCCAGCAGGTGGACGAGGGCCTTTCACGCCTGCACCCTCTCCCCCAGCAGCGCGAGGACTGCATCGTCCGCCGTCGGGGCCTCCACCTGCGTGGGGCGGCCGGCGCAGTCGTGGCTGGGCTCGGCGAACGCGAGGCGTGGCCATACAGGAGGGGCGCACGCACGTCTGCTCTTCCGGGATCGGCCCATCAGAGCTCAGCGGAAGCGGGGGCCTCCTCTGCACAGTGGAGACCACGGCCGCATGCAGAATGCCCCCCTCGGGCACAGCCCCTTCCCCAGCGGGAGAGAGGGGGGTGGGCCGGAGGGGAGAAGCACCACGCGCCACCCCTCGCTGTACCTACACCGTCGTGCAGGGGAGCGCAGCGGCTTCCGCTCGGAGTCGCCGCCGTGATAGGAGCACAACGACCACCAAACAAAGCCAGGCGCCACCCACAAGAGGGGGAGAGAGCGCCTAGGCGTCCGCAGCGCAGGGCCAGCGCCGTAAACACCAGTCGGGCAGCAGAGATGGGCGCACACGTGAGGCGGAAGAGGAGGGGGGGGACACGATCAGGGTGGTCCCAACGAGCACAGGTGGTGGGGCAGGGCGAGGGAGTACGAGCGATAGTGGCGGCTGGTGAAAGGGGCCGACACGCTGCACCACCCTAACCCCCCATCTTCCTCCTCTCCCCGCGGCCTCCTCCCCTTCCGTGCTTCCGTGGATAAGGCTGCACACAGCACAGCGTACGCAGTGCACACGCACCCGCTATGGCGGAAAGCACGCTTCGGTGAGGCGAGACGTGCAGAGGGGAGAAGGGGAGGGGGCCTGCGGGTCGCATGGGAGGCGGGGTACGGAGCTCGGGTGGCAGGCACTGGTGCGAGGACTCCGAGAGCGGTGCGAGTGAGCGGCGTCGTGACGGCACAGTCTCACCCCCTCTCGCCCACCCCGCAGTCCACTTTCCCCGTGCCAGCGCTTTTAGCCTCTGCCATACCACGTCCGCTCCCAACAGCCGCAGACGCGCGCGTGACAGCAGTGCGCTAGATCAGCCGCGCTGGCGCTCTGCCCATCCTGTGGGTGGCACAGGCATCCTCACTGTCGCACGCCACCCCGACGCAGCGCGGTGCCCTCCCCCACGTCGTACGTGCGTGGCCCTGCGATCGCCCGGAGCAGCTCCGCACGTGGCAGAGAGAGAGGGGGTGAGGGCTGGGTCCTGGAATGCCGCGCGCTGAGGTCACCGCCCGGCCATGAGGAAAGAGCGGGGAGGGGAGGGGAAGGGCAGAGCAAAACAGGCAGGAGGCCAATGCAGACACAGAGGGGGCAGCGGGCCCTGAGGGGCGGCTGATCGGTGCGTAGGCGGCCCGCCCTGTCTCGCCCTACACCGCCCCCTCCCCCAGCTCGCGTTCCCCCGACTGCGCGTGCCGTCAATGGCGCGCGAGAGTGAAGGGGTGGTGGTGGTAGGCAAGGCGGAGCAACGCGAAGGCGCTATCGGGCGTGCAGGCGGGTGGCGACAGAACGGAGGGGACGCACACGCATAGCGCGGGGCACGCCCCTGCTGTCGGACAGCCGGCACTGGGCGGCCGTGCAGTGCCGTTTCCCCGCACCCGTGCAGCCCACACGCCGAGGAAGCAAGCGGGCGGCAGCCTCGCACAGTGCAAGGTGAACGACACAGAGCGGCACGAACCGCACCAAGCACCACCGCGCCGGTCCACACGCGGTGCATCCCTCGAGGGGCACAAGGCAGCCCACATCAGTGGGCAGTCAGGCCGGCGTGGCATGCATTCCAGCCGCGCAGACACGCCCATCAGATCTGTGGCACAGGCGTGCTCACTGCCGCAGGCCGCCCGGACGCAGTGTCAGCCACCACGCGGAGGTCCGCATCAGCAGCGACGCATCGCCCCATCCGCCCTGCACCCAAGACACCTGACCCTGGCGCCACCGGAAGCGGCACGGCATTGGCAGGGACAGAGGGGGTGCCTGGCTTCCGCACCCGACTCAGTGGACACTGAGCCCCGCGATTCCGCGCCGACACGCCTCCCCGTCGACCCGCGACGCGCAAGAAAAGAGGGGCGGCCGCAGCACACCGCACACGGCAGCGCGGGTCTGTCTTCCGGCGGTCCTCACCGCGCCACGTGCACTCCGAGCCCACGTGCTCGCACCGCAGGTCACTCTCCAAGTGCCGCAGTGCTGCGTCGCGCTACGCACGCACGCAGAGGGAGGCACACACGCGCTGAGCCCAGCACACGCGCGTCGTCAGCCGAGGGGACAGCAGGCGGCACGGTGCACGTGCGTACACCCCCGGGTGTGGCGCGGCCACCAACGGGGTGCCGAAGGCGAAGGACAGTCGAGCCACAGCGCCGCCGAGATGGACAGCGGTGCGCAGGAGGAGCGCAAGGCAGCAGCCGACGCAGACGCCTTGGAGCAACGGGGCCGTAAAGCCAGCGAGAGGTCACGCACGCGCGCGCAGCCACCGGGTGGGTGGTGTGCGCCACTGTCCACGCACACGCGGGAGTGGCGGCACGGGGTGGTCCCACGGCACCACCAGATAACAAGCAGGCAACGCAGAGCGCGCGCAGGGCAGCCGGTCCGCGGGCACGAGGTGCTTCACGACGGACGAGAGGGCGGCGGCCGGACAGCAATGCGCTGGAAAGCAGGCGTGCAGCAGGAAGCAGAGTGGAAGCGAGAGAGAGAGAGTACCACCTCAGAGGGCAAGCGCGGAGGAGACGGCGAGAGTGGTGGGAGGCGGGACATAGGAGCGTGCGACGCATTGCATGCATGGGCGTCTGGCGGGACAGGGGAGATGAGGGGGGGGGTGTGGCTGGCGTGCAAGTGCGCCATCGCCGCACACGAGCACGGGGTGCGGTAGAGGGAGGCGCTCAAGTCCGGTGAGAGGGCTGCGGAGATAGGCTGGGTGCCGCCAACTCCGCCACCCACTGGTCCGCCACCCCTCACGCGGCCCATTTTGCCGCCGTCCTCCCACCCCTGCCTCCCCGCTGCGGCGCCACGTCCCCTTCCCGCCCACCCCTTCCGCTTCCGCGAGGAGGAGGAAGGGGCGGGGGCGTCGGCAGCGAGGGCGGACACGGGAGGCAACAGGAGGGGGGCGCGAGGGGTGTGGCACGAGAGAAAGGGGGCAAACTTTGTCTTGTTGACCGCTGGACGAAAGGGGAGGGGAGGGGAGACAAGCCTAAGCAAAACACAGAGAGAGCACAAGCAATACGGAGCACGCACCCGGCTGGATGGAGAGGAGGAGGGAGGGGGGCGCCAACAGGGAGAGGGTGTGGCGAGGAGCGGGACAGCACGCCACGCCCGCTCTCCGTCACACCCCCACAGCCGCCGCACACACCGCCTCACTCACACACAGGCAAACGATAAGGGCGGGCATGAGCGACTTAATGCGCATGAATAGGGGAAGAGGAGAAGCCAAAGCACGAAGGCAAAGAGAGCAACAAAGACAAAGGCGCGACCCTCCCGCGGCTGCGCGTGCGTGTGTGTGGAGTGCGCCGCTGAGAGGGCGGGTGCCTGCGCCACCTCCGGGTCACCACTCGCCACCGTCCCCAAGAGCCACCCACCACCACGCACGGTGCAGGCACGAGGTCGCGGCAGAGAAGGGATGGCTGGATGGCGAGGCGCAAGCACACGGAGAGGTGGCACTGCCAGACAGCACGCACGCAGCACAGCCCTGCCAGGCGCAGGAGCAAGGGGTCGGCGCCCCCCACCCCTGCCCTCCCCGGAGATGTGGGGAGGGAAGTGGCGGTCGCGACGCTGAGCGAGTCGAGGAGCGAAAGCACGGGTGACCGAGACGGCACGCGCAGCACGACGCCGTACCGCACACAGCAAGGGGTCCGGGGGGAGGCGGACCAGCCCCAGGTCAGGGTCTTGTGAGGTCCTGCGTGGGTGCCGTGCACGCCCCCTCCCGCGGTCCAAGCTGCGGCATGCCACCGCATCGTGTGGTGACTCCCAGCACAGGGGCATTCGGGAGAGGGGAGCTAAATAGGCAATGAATTTAGTGAAAGCAGAAACGCACACGGGAGGCGAGGCGGCAGAGGAGCGCAGCGAGCGCGGACGAACCCCAGCAGAGAGGGAAGGCTCGCGTGGCCTGTGCGACGCCCCGTCCCACTGTCGCTGCCATGTGCATCCACACCGGCACCTTCCCACGCCGCTACCACCGCCTGCACGCAGCGAGGAGCACACAGCAAAGGGGGGCGTCAACACAGCAGGCACGCGAGAAGCACGCCGAGAGCAGTGCGGCGAAACGAAGGGAGGAGAGGCGCGGGGGCTGAGGCGAACGCCCGCAGTGCACACCCACCCCACCTCCCCCGCCCGCACATCAGCTCCGCCGGGCCCACTGCGGGGATACGGTTGTGCAGCTGCCGCGTTGCCGTCAAGCATGCCTATACGTCTCTTTATGCCCATCGTGTCCCTACCGAGCCTTGCTCTCCGTCCCGTTTGCACTGCCAGTTGAGTCGCGGGCCTGAGAGAAGAACAGCAACACGGGGATGTTGAACAGATCCAGCAGCCAGGCCAGCAGGAGGAAAACAAACCCGGCGCCATACCTGTAGATATTGTTCATAGCGCCACAAATGAGGCCCTCGTCCCTGTTGTAAGTGACCACCATGGTCGCCCAGACGATGCACACGGTGACAGCGCCGACGCAGTTCAGCGCCACGCAGACCCAGCGGAGGCAACGCCAGCAGAACAGCTGAATGGCGCCCAGGACGAACGCCGCGCAGTACACGAAGACGGATATCACAGCGAACCCCTGCGCAGCGCGGAAACGGTCGCGGCGTGGAGTGCAGGTATCCCACAACCTGTCCGAAACGCTGGTGTACACGGTGCTGGTGCAATCCAACTTGAAACCCCACAACGTGACGCAGTCATTGCGAAATGGCCCGGAACGACCTCTACTCCGAAACATGTCAATTGGCGTGGCCACGAGCACGCAAAAGAACGCGACGAACTGCACGACCACGTAGACGAGGAGGCCGATACTCAACGCCATCTTCGCAGACGCTCCACAGTAGACTGGGGAAGGCGAGGAAGTGATGGGCAGCAGAGTGCGCGACGCAGGGGGCGAGAGCGCGCAGCTGGACGCAGGAGGAGGGAGCGGGCGAGTGTGCAAGTGCGGTGACCCTCGCCAAGAAACAGCTCGGGTGTTGCTGGTTGTGCTGGTGGGTGTGTGCGTGTTGGGAGGGGCAGGAGTGGAGGAGAGAGGGGGAGGGGTGGAGGAGAGAGCGATGGTGCGAGGCGCAGATGGGGATACAAGACCTGCACCGCAGGTGCGAAGGAGGGGCGGCGGCGCTGCCACCCGCCAATGCCGCCTTATAGCTTCGCAGAACAATGGACACATCGGCAGCCGCGCGAGAGGACACGCCGACACACACAAACAGAGGCACACAGCGCCACCATCGCGGCGCTCACACGCGGCACCACCGCGGTCACCGCTGCGAGAAGCAGCAGCCACCTCTGGCGCCGCGTCGTCAGCGGGCCCGGCGCGCAGCAGAGAAACCCATTCGGCCGCCACAGCGGCGCGGCTCATCGGCGTCGCTGGGCGGGGAGTGCGTGTGGGGCTCCGCTACACCAGCGCACACCGCCATGAGCACGCGCTCGCCCACGCCACGCCACCCGCCCTCGCATCACTACCAGCGCATATACCCCCGCGCGCCGCCAGTCAGGAGCGCCTGCCGTGGCGAGTGTCCCAGGGTGCACCACCACCACGACGTGGCACATGCGGCGCTCCCACGCAGCCATAGCGCAGCCACGGGCGTCTTTCCACCCATGATGGACTTGGCCCTGCAGCATGCCTCGGAGACGAAGTCGAGCGCGTCGCCGCAGGCCTCCACGTGCGGCACACCAAGGGCCTTAATGACGCTGCGCCACGGGTCCTCCCTCACGCGCACGTCCACGACCACGCCAACCATGCCCTCCTCGCGCATTGCAGCACGGCGCACCGAGCTGTTACCACACCCAAAGGGCCCGGTGATCACCACAATACGAGGGTGTGCTGTGTCCAGCTGCTCAAACACCGGCCGAATCCAGCGCTCCAGCGCCTCTCGGCGCGTCTGCCTGGACAGCCGATGCGCCGCGTCGGCGTACTTGGCCGCCATGTATCGCCGGTCCCGCTCCTTCACGCGCTCCGAGTAGAGGCTGCGCATCTCACGGTAGTGGTCGCGCTGCCACTGCGCCTTCTCCATCAGCGACATGCGGGAGCGCTGGGACAGGTGCGCCAGGAGGTGGGTGTCAGAGGCCTCCAGCAGGTGCAGACGCTCTGCCCGCCAGCCACGATGGTACAGCATGCACGCGGTGCCCTCCACCTCGTCGGCCCCCGAGAGCCCAGCGGTGCGCACCCAATGGGCGACCTGCAAGTACCCGGGGTGGCGCACGAACTTGCACACGCCCTCCGTCACGGCTATCCGCTCCGGCGGCACCCCCAGGTCCACCCTATTGTTCTCCAGCAGCACGCCGAAGGTGCCATTCGGGTTCACCCGCACAACGGAGCCCCTCATCAAGAAGCCGCGGCCCGGCGCATCGTCCACGGCCCCGCCGTCCGCCTGTGGCAGCGGCGCCGCGCCCTGGCGCTCGCGGGCCACGCAGTCACGCGACCCCAGCGACACAGCGGGCAGCGGTGGGCTGTCCCTGAAGTCCACCGCGAGCACAAGAGGCGACAGCTGTGCGACCACGCGGCCAACGGCCACCGGCAGCCGGCGCGGCGAGGGCGGCACGCTCGCCTCCGCAGGCGCGTACGCAGCGATGCGCAGCCCCTCCAGCCCCGGCTGGGCAAACGCCGACCGCCTCACCTGCAGCACTGCCGCCCGCAGAGGCCCCAGGACACCAGCCAAGCGCACACGTACAAGCGGCGAAGCCGAGGTAGGGGTGGGGAGCTGCGCCGAGGACGCACCCGTCCGCCTCCATCCCCACCACCTTCCGCACTACGGCCTCTGGCGTCAACGCAACGCGCTGGCCCTCACCTCCTGGCGAGGCGCGCGGAGGACTGCGCGCGTGTGGGCAAGGGGGGGATGGCAGTAGGTGTGAGTCAACAGAGCACACCTACACACCTGCCGGCGGGCAAGGGAAGGGGGCAGGAGAGGCCCGCCAGCGCCGCATCGCGCAGCACGCTAGGGCCATTCTGCTGTCCGACACAGTACTCCGCCTCAGCCAGCCTCTTCACTGCCGCCCGCAGCGTCCCGGAGCTGGCCCAAGCAGCCTCGGCCCGCCGCATCGCCCTCAGCAGCTTCTGGTCTATGTAATCCACAACAGACACCCTGCGGTGCCGCACAGCCGCCAGAAGCTCGTCAATGTCGCTGCAGTTTGTCCCCACCACCTCAATGAAGTGCAGCATCGACGTGGCGTCCACCGCGTGCTCGGTGTTCTGCAGCGCCTGCCGAGCGGTAAAGCTCGGCACCGAGTAGAAATCGAGCCGCGGCAGCAGCACGTCCTGAGTCGTCAGCGACTCCAAGGCAACTTCGTAGGCGAGGTGGCACAGCCGGCGATCAGTGGCGAGCAGGGCGGACTCGTTGTACACCCGCGACAGCTCGCACCCCTCTCGCAGTGTGAGAACTAAGATGGGGGGCTCGCCGTTGACCTTCGCCGCCTTGGCGAAGGCGTCTGCAATGAACCCCAAGTGGTCCCCGCAGCACTCCAGGTTCGACACCTTCATCGCCTTCACGATGCAGCTGAGCGTGTCCTCGCCCCCACGCACCTCGACGAAGAGCGCGGGCCTGTGCTCCTTGCGCACCGCCGAGCGCAGCAGTGAGCTCTTGCCGCACCCGCGGAGCCCAGTCACCACGGCGATGCGGGGGTGGGTGATGTCAGGCTGGCGGAGCACCTGGCGTGCCCAGCTCTCCTCCGCCGCGCGCTCCACAAACGGCGGCGGCTCCGCACGGCTGCTTGTGTATTGGTGGTCAGTGTCGGCCAGGGTGCTGACGGCGCGCTTCACCTGGAAGGAGCGCTGATGTCGCCTGTAGCTCTTGAAGTTCCAGAGAAACACGGAAAGGACGCCGAGCGCGGCCCAGTTGGCGCTCACAAAGCCACTGTACCTCTGAATGACGTAGCGCCACGCGCGCTCACGCACGCGCTCACGCTGCAGCGCGCGCAGCTCTGCGTGGTGGTCGCGCTGCCACTCCGCCCTCTCCAGCACTAGCAGTCTCACCGACCTCTTCACGCACGACACGCAGTGCACATCGCTCGGCCCCAGCAGGTACAGCCTGTCCACGCGCCACCCGCGCTGATACAGCACGGAGGACAGCCTCTCGCGATCAGCGCCGCGGCGCACGCCCTTCCACCAGCACCAGGTCGTGCTGCGACACCTGCGCCGCAAAGCAGCCGTTGTCCATTACAACTCCGAGGGTCCCGTCGCTGTTCACGCGCCCGACAATTCCGCCCACGACTCGGCCCTCATTCGACGCCGTGCGACCGACCTGCACATGCACGCGCGTGCTCACCTCCGCGACCGCAGACACGGGAGCCCCCTCCATGTCCACGACGTACTCGTCGTACGACAGCTGCTTCCTGATTCGGCCGGCAGCGAAGTGGTGTGCGCCGGGGCCGCTGAAGGGGGGTCTCAAGTACGCTCGCGCGGTTAGTGCAGAAAGGTCGCCAGGGATGATGCCGGCTGCATCCACAGACGACGGCGGCGACGACCCAGTCCCAGGGGCAGAGTCCGGGAGTGCCGTGGCACCCGCAACACCGTCAGCGGCGCGCTGCCGCAGGCGACGCGTTGCACCCCCCGCACCAATGCGGTGCGAGCACCGCCTGCTCCAGTGCATGCCGAGGGGGCTATGGCAGGCCCCGCAAACTCGCCGAGAGGGCCTTGCCCTTCGGCCGGTGCTGCTGCTTTCCTCAACCACTGGCGGGCCGAGATGCACAGCGCTCGCCTGCTGTGGCTCCCCTCTTCAAGCTGTGTGTGGGTGGGGGTGTGGGTGTGGGTGTGTGGTGGTGGAGGCTAGTGAGGAGAAGGGCGGAAGGGGTGGGTGGGGAAGAGAGGTCGTGCAGACGGTGGGACCCGGTGGGGCATCTGTCGTGCGTCCACACAGACACACACACACAAACGCACTCCCGCACCTGTGCCAGCGCGTGAGTAGGCAAACGCGCGTGTCGCTGTCCCGCATGGCGCGCCTGTAGGCGGATGCGGCCATCAGGGAGCGGCACGCGCACTGCGCCCGCGGCGACACGCTACCTTCGTGGACGGCATGCAAGCGCCAGGCGCTCAACGCAACGCACGGTGCGTATCCACAGATGCGCGTGTATGCGCTGTGCCTGCGCACAGACGAGAGCGCGGCGCCAGCCTGCACGTCTGGCATCCCGCCTCACCTCCCCGTGTCGCTAGTCCCAGCCCTGCGCACAGGGCATACGAGATCACGGCGGGGGCCATCGGCGGGACTCTCGTCACACGCTTTACGTTGTGGCCCGTGCACTGCGCAGGACGGACGAGCCACGCAGCCACCAAGCTGTGCATGAACTGCACGGCCGTCCGAGTCGCTCGGGTGCAAAGCAGCGAGGACAGCAGAGCGGCAACAGCGCGAAGGTGCGCCATATTGCCAACAGACAAAGGCCAACGAACACGGCCGCCAGCACGTGCCCGTAGTGGCCGCCGTCCCCATCGGTGTCACACGCCCCGCGGCGCAATCCGTCTGGCTCGCGTAGACCAGTGTCCGGCTGGGGCCATGCGCGCCCCCCCCCTCAGCGAGCGTACGCCTGGCGGGGTGACGTCGCTTTTGTCTCTGCTGGGATTGGCGCTGAAGCGGGTCTGCCGCCTGAATCGCCGACACCGCTGCCCGCTTCACGGCACGACACGTACCGGCAGACGGCACGCTGTCCGTCCGCACATTAGCCTTCACACCCGTGGCGGGTCGCGCAGCGCAGGAGGGGTGGGCCAGCCGACGCTGGCCTCACCACTCGCACCACTTCACGGCTTACGCACCGCACCGCTGGTAGGGCTCTCAGCTCCTCCAGGCACGCATGCCGGGGAGGCCGACGCTCTCAGGCCCGCCACCCCACACGCGCCGCACAGGGCGTTCGGCCGGAGTGCGTGGCCGCGGGGCTCGGCAGGGCGGGGAGGTCTCCAAGCAGCACTGATGGGGCGGTGCGCTTGTCAAGCAGCGGCATCACGCCCCGCACCGGGCCTGCCCCCGGCAGGAGCTCCACGAGGTGATGGGCGGCCTCCCCCGTCCCTCTCCCCCCTCCCCCGGCCCCGGTGAGCATGGCATCGAGGGATTGGCGATGGGGGCCGCTCATCGCCGACGGCGCCGCGGGCTGCTGCGCACCTGCCCGCCCGGCGTCCAATTCCAGCAGGAGAGTGGCAGGGCACAGCCGGTGCCCGTCGTGCTGCGACGGCCGGCCTGCAGTCCGCTGGCCAAACACGGAGGAGGCGATTGGGAAGAGCGCCTGGCGATCCTCCTCTGCGGGCGTGCCAATGCACAATGGAGCTCCCCAAAGGCGTCACAGCACACGCCTTCCCAGACCCACACCAGCCCGTCCCAAGCCAGCACCCGCTTCGTCTCCTAGCAGCGGGCACGGGCGGGCACCATGAGGCTGCTCAGAGCGGGGCCTCAGGGCGCGTGCTCTGGACGAGGGCCTCCAGCAGGTGGACGAGGGCCTTTCACGCCTGCACCCTCTCCCCCAGCAGCGCGAGGACTGCATCGTCCGCCGTCGGGGCCTCCACCTGCGTGGGGCGGCCGGCGCAGTCGTGGCTGGGCTCGGCGAACGCGAGGCGTGGCCATACAGGAGGGGCGCACGCACGTCTGCTCTTCCGGGATCGGCCCATCAGAGCTCAGCGGAAGCGGGGGCCTCCTCTGCACAGTGGAGACCACGGCCGCATGCAGAATGCCCCCCTCGGGCACAGCCCCTTCCCCCAGCGGGAGAGAGGGGGGTGGGCCGGAGGGGAGAAGCACCACGCGCCACCCCTCGCTGTACCTACACCGTCGTGCAGGGGAGCGCAGCGGCTTCCGCTCGGAGTCGCCGCCGTGATAGGAGCACAACGACCACCAAACAAAGCCAGGCGCCACCCACAAGAGGGGGAGAGAGCGCCTAGACGTCCGCAGCGCAGGGCCAGCGCCGTAAACACCAGTCGGGCAGCAGAGATGGGCGCACACGTGAGGCGGAAGAGGAGGGGGGGGACACGATCAGGGTGGTCCCAACGAGCACAGGTGGTGGGGCAGGGCGAGGGAGTACGAGCGATAGTGGCGGCTGGTGAAAGGGGCCGACACGCTGCACCACCCTAACCCCCCATCTTCCTCCTCTCCCCGCGGCCTCCTCCCCTTCCGTGCTTCCGTGGATAAGGCTGCACACAGCACAGCGTACGCAGTGCACACGCACCCGCTATGGCGGAAAGCACGCTTCGGTGAGCCGAGACGTGCAGAGGGGAGAAGGGGAGGGGACCTGCGAGTCGCATGGGAGGCGGGGTACGGAGCTCGGGTGGCAGGCACTGGTGCGAGGACTCCGAGAGCGGTGCGAGTGAGCGGCGTCGTGACGGCACAGTCTCACCCCCTCTCGCCCACCCCGCAGTCCACTTTCCCCTAGTCAGCGCTTTTAGCCTCTGCCATACCACGTCCGCTCCCAACAGCCGCAGACGCGCGCGTGACAGCAGTGCGCTAGATCAGCCGCGCTGGCGCTCTGCCCATCCTGTGGGTGGCACAGGCATCCTCACTGTCGCACGCCACCCCGACGCAGCGCGGTGCCCTCCCCCACGTCGTACGTGCGTGGCCCTGCGATCGCCCGGAGCAGCTCCGCACGTGGCAGAGAGAGAGGGGGTGAGGGCTGGGTCCTGGAATGCCGCGCGCTGAGGTCACCGCCCGGCCATGAGGAAAGAGCGGGGAGGGGAGGGGAAGGGCAGAGCAAAACAGGCAGGAGGCCAATGCAGACACAGAGGGGGCAGCGGGCCCTGAGGGGCGGCTGATCGGTGCGTAGGCGGCCCGCCCTGTCTCGCCCTACACCGCCCCCTCCCCCAGCTCGCGTTCCCCCGACTGCGCGTGCCGTCAATGGCGCGCGAGAGTGAAGGGGTGGTGGTGGTAGGCAAGGCGGAGCAACGCGAAGGCGCTATCGGGCGTGCAGGCGGGTGGCGACAGAACGGAGGGGACGCACACGCATAGCGCGGGGCACGCCCCTGCTGTCGGACAGCCGGCACTGGGCGGCCGTGCAGTGCCGTTTCCCCGCACCCGTGCAGCCCACACGCCGAGGAAGCAAGCGGGCGGCAGCCTCGCACAGTGCAAGGTGAACGACACAGAGCGGCACGAACCGCACCAAGCACCACCGCGCCGGTCCACACGCGGTGCATCCCTCGAGGGGCACAAGGCAGCCCACATCAGTGGGCAGTCAGGCCGGCGTGGCATGCATTCCAGCCGCGCAGACACGCCCATCAGATCTGTGGCACAGGCGTGCTCACTGCCGCAGGCCGCCCGGACGCAGTGTCAGCCACCACGCGGAGGTCCGCATCAGCAGCGACGCATCGCCCCATCCGCCCTGCACCCAAGACACCTGACCCTGGCGCCACCGGAAGCGGCACGGCATTGGCAGGGACAGAGGGGGGTGCCTGGCTTCCGCACCCGACTCAGTGGACACTGAGCCCCGCGATTCCGCGCCGACACGCCTCCCCGTCGACCCGCGACGCGCAAGAAAAGAGGGGCGGCCGCAGCACACCGCACACGGCAGCGCGGGTCTGTCTTCCGGCGGTCCTCACCGCGCCACGTGCACTCCGAGCCCACGTGCTCGCACCGCAGGTCACTCTCCAAGTGCCGCAGTGCTGCGTCGCGCTACGCACGCACGCAGAGGGAGGCACACACGCGCTGAGCCCAGCACACGCGCGTCGTCAGCCGAGGGGACAGCAGGCGGCACGGTGCACGTGCGTACACCCCCGGGTGTGGCGCGGCCACCAACGGGGTGCCGAAGGCGAAGGACAGTCGAGCCACAGCGCCGCCGAGATGGACAGCGGTGCGCAGGAGGAGCGCAAGGCAGCAGCCGACGCAGACGCCTTGGAGCAACGGGGCCGTAAAGCCAGCGAGAGGTCACGCACGCGCGCGCAGCCACCGGGTGGGTGGTGTGCGCCACTGTCCACGCACACGCGGGAGTGGCGGCACGGGGTGGTCCCACGGCACCACCAGATAACAAGCAGGCAACGCAGAGCGCGCGCAGGGCAGCCGGTCCGCGGGCACGAGGTGCTTCACGACGGACGAGAGGGCGGCGGCCGGACAGCAATGCGCGGGAAAGCAGGCGTGCAGCAGGGAGCAGAGTGGAAGCGAGAGAGAGAGAGTACCACCTCAGAGGGCAAGCGCGGAGGAGACGGCGAGAGTGGTGGGAGGCGGGACATAGGAGCGTGCGACGCATTGCATGCATGGGCGTCTGGCGGGACAGGGGAGATGAGGGGGGGTGTGGCTGGCGTGCAAGTGCGCCATCGCCGCACACGAGCACGGGGTGCGGAGGGGGAGGCGCTCAAGTCCGGTGAGAGGGCTGCGGAGATAGGCTGGGTGCCGCGAACTCCGCCGCCCACTGGTCCGCCACCCCTCACGCGGCCCATTTTGCCGCCGTCCTCCCACCCCTGCCTCCCCGCTGCGGCGCCACGTCCCCTTCCCGCCCGCCCCTTCCGCTTCCGCGAGGAGGAGGAAGGGGCGGGGGCGTCGGCAGCGAGGGCGGACACGGGAGGCAACAGGAGGGGGCGCGAGGGGTGTGGCACGAGAGAAAGGGGGCAAACTTTGTCTTGTTGACCGCTGGACGAAAGGGGAGGGGAGGGGAGACAAGCCTAAGCAAAACACAGAGAGAGCACAAGCAATACGGAGCACGCACCCGGCTGGATGGAGAGGAGGAGGGAGGGGGGCGCCAACAGGGAGAGGGTGTGGCGAGGAGCGGGACAGCACGCCACGCCCGCTCTCCGTCACACCCCCACAGCCGCCGCACACACCGCCTCACTCACACACAGGCAAACGATGGGCGGGCATAGCGAAAAGAGCACAGAAGAGGGGAAGAGGAGAAGCCAAAGCACGAAGGCAAAGAGAGCAACAAAGACAAAGGCGCGACCCTCCCGCGGCTGCGCGTGCGTGTGTGTGGAGTGCGCCGCTGAGAGGGCGGGTGCCTGCGCCCACCTCCGGGTCACCACTCACCACCGTCCCCAAGAGCCACCCACCACCACGCACGGTGCAGGCACGAGGTCGCGGCAGAGAAGGGATGGCTGGATGGCGAGGCGCAAGCACACGGAGAGGTGGCACTGCCAGACAGCACGCACGCAGCACAGCCCTGCCAGGCGCAGGAGCAAGGGGTCGGCGCCCCCCACCCCTGCCCTCCCCGGAGATGTGGGGAGGGAAGTGGCGGTCGCGACGCTGAGCGAGTCGAGGAGCGAAAGCACGGGTGACCGAGACGGCACGCGCAGCACGACGCCGTACCGCACACAGCAAGGGGGCCGGGGGGAGGCGGACCAGCCCCAGGTCAGGGTCTTGTGAGGTCCTGCGTGGGTGCCGTGCACGCCCCCTCCCGCGGTCCAAGCTGCGGCATGCCACCGCATCGTGTGGTGACTCCCAGCACAGGGGCATTCGGGGAGAGGGGAGCTAAATAGGCAATGAATTTAGTGAAAGCAGAAACGCACACGGGAGGCGAGGCGGCAGAGGAGCGCAGCGAGCGCGGACGAACCCCAGCAGAGAGGGCAGGCTCGCGTGGCCTGTGCGACGCCCCGTCCCACTGTCGCTGCCATGTGCATCCACACCGGCACCTTCCCACGCCGCTACCACCGCCTGCACGCAGCGAGGAGCACACATCAAAGGGGGGTGTCACAGCAGCAGAGCCACTGAGTCATGCGCACGCACAGGCCCCACACGACGTGTCTCTGGGGCGACAAGGGCCGAAAAGCGGAGTGTCGCGCAGCAAGGGAGGGCGGCAACACAGCAGGCACGCGAGAAGCACGCCGGAGCAGTGCGGCGAAACGAAGGGAGGAGAGGCGCGGGGGCTGAGGCGAACGCCCGCAGTGCACACCCACACCTCCTTCCCCCGCCCGCACATCAGCTCCGCCGGGCCCACCGCGGGGATACGGTTGTGCAGCTGCCGCGTTGCCGTCAAGCATGCCTATACGTCTCTTTATGCCCATCGTGTCCCTACCGAGCCTTGTTCTCCGTCCCGTTTGCACTGCCAGTTGAGTCGCGGGCCTGAGAGAAGAACAGCAACACGGGGATGTTGAACAGATCCAGCAGCCAGGCCAGCAGGAGGAAACAAACCCGGCGCCATACTGTAGAACTCTTCATCGCGGCACAATGGGCCTCGTCCCTGTTGTACGTCACCGCCATGGTCGCCCAGACGATGCACACGGTGACAGCGCCGACGCAGTTCAGCGCCAGGCAGACCCAGCGGAGGCAACGCCAGCAGAACAGCTGAATGGCGCCCAGGACGAACGCCGCGCAGTACACGAAGACGGATATCACAGCGAACCCCTCGGCGACGCGGAAACGGTAGAGGCGGGCCGGGCAATCTTCCAGCAACGTCCGTGAGGATGCATACACGGTGCTGGTGCAATCAACTTGATACCCCACAACGTGACGCACTCATTGCGAAATGGCCCGAACGACTCTACTCCGAAACATGTCAATTGGCGTGGCCACGAGCACGAAAAGAACGCGACGAACTGCACGACCACGTAGACGAGGAGGCCGATACTCAACGCCATCTTCGCAGACGCTCCACAGTAGACTGGGGAAGGCGAGGAAGTGATGGGCAGCAGAGTGCGCGACGCAGGGGCGAGAGCGCGCAGCTGGACGCAGGAGGAGGGAGCGGGCGAGTGTGCAAGTGCGGTGACCCTCGCCAAGAAACAGCTCGGGTGTTGCTGGTTGTGCTGGTGGGTGTGTGCGTGTTGGGAGGGGCAGGAGTGGAGGAGAGAGGGGGAGGGTGGAGGAGAGAGCGATGGTGCGAGGCGCAGATGGGGATACAAGACCTGCACCGCAGGTGCGAAGGAGGGGCGGCGGCGCTGCCACCCGCCAATGCCGCCTTATAGCTTCGCAGAACAATGGACACATCGGCAGCCGCGCGAGAGGACACGCCGACACACACAAACAGAGGCACACAGCGCCACCATCGCGGCGCTCACACGCGGCACCACCGCGGTCACCGCTGCGAGAAGCAGCAGCCACCTCTGGCGCCGCGTCGTCAGCGGGCCCGGCGCGCAGCAGAGAAACCCATTCGGCCGCCACAGCGGCGCGGCTCATCGGCGTCGCTGGGCGGGGAGTGCGTGTGGGGCTCCGCTACACCAGCGCACACCGCCATGAGCACGCGCTCGCCCACGCCACGCCACCCGCCCTCGCATCACTACCAGCGCATATACCCCCGCGCGCCGCCAGTCAGGAGCGCCTGCCGTGGCGAGCGTCCCAGGGTGCACCACCACCACGACGTGGCACATGCGGCGCTCCCACGCAGCCATAGCGCAGCCACGGGCGTCTTTCCACCCATGATGGACTTGGCCCTGCAGCATGCCTCGGAGACGAAGTCGAGCGCGTCGCCGCAGGCCTCCACGTGCGGCACACCAAGGGCCTTAATGACGCTGCGCCACGGGTCCTCCCTCACGCGCACGTCCACGACCACGCCAACCATGCCCTCCTCGCGCATTGCAGCACGGCGCACCGAGCTGTTACCACACCCAAAGGGCCCGGTGATCACCACAATACGAGGGTGTGCTGTGTCCAGCTGCTCAAACACCGGCCGAATCCAGCGCTCCAGCGCCTCTCGGCGAGTCTGCCTGGACAGCCGATGCGCCGCGTCGGCGTACTTGGCCGCCATGTATCGCCGGTCCCGCTCCTTCACGCGCTCCGAGTAGAGGCTGCGCATCTCACGGTAGTGGTCGCGCTGCCACTCGCCTTCTCCATCAGCGACATGCGGGAGCGCTGGGACAGGTGCGCCAGGAGGTGGGTGTCAGAGGCCTCCAGCAGGTGCAGACGCTCTGCCCGCCAGCCACGATGGTACAGCATGCACGCGGTGCCCTCCACCTCGTCGGCCCCCGAGAGCCCAGCGGTGCGCACCCAATGGGCGACCTGCAAGTACCCGGGGTGGCGCACGAACTTGCACACGCCCTCCGTCACGGCTATCCGCTCCGGCGGCACCCCCAGGTCCACCCTATTGTTCTCCAGCAGCACGCCGAAGGTGCCATTCGGGTTCACCCGCACAACGGAGCCCCTCATCAAGAAGCCGCGGCCCGGCGCATCGTCCACGGCCCCGCCGTCCGCCTGTGGCAGCGGCGCCGCGCCCTGGCGCTCGCGGGCCACGCAGTCACGCGACCCCAGCGACACAGCGGGCAGCGGTGGGCTGTCCCTGAAGTCCACCGCGAGCACAAGAGGCGACAGCTGTGCGACCACGCGGCCAACGGCCACCGGCAGCCGGCGCGGCGAGGGCGGCACGCTCGCTCCGCAGGCGCGTACGCAGCGATGCGCAGCCCCTCCAGCCCGGCTGGGCAAACGCCGACCGCCTCACCTGCAGCACTGCCGCCGCAGAGGCCCAGGACACCAGCCAAGCGCACACGTACAAGCGGCGAAGCCGAGGTAGGGGTGGGGAGCTGCGCCGAGGACGCACCCGTCCGCCTCCATCCCCACCACCTTCCGCACTACGGCCTCTGGCGTCAACGCAACGCGCTGGCCCTCACCTCCTGGCGAGGCGCGCGGAGGACTGCGCGCGTGTGGGCAAGGGGGGGATGGCAGTAGGTGTGAGTCAACAGAGCACACCTACACACCTGCCGGCGGGCAAGGGAAGGGGGCAGGAGAGGCCCGCCAGCGCCGCATCGCGCAGCACGCTAGGGCCATTCTGCTGTCCGACACAGTACTCCGCCTCAGCCAGCCTCTTCACTGCCGCCCGCAGCGTCCCGGAGCTGGCCCAAGCAGCCTCGGCCCGCCGCATCGCCCTCAGCAGCTTCTGGTCTATGTAATCCACAACAGACACCCTGCGGTGCCGCACAGCCGCCAGAAGCTCGTCAATGTCGCTGCAGTTTGTCCCCACCACCTCAATGAAGTGCAGCATCGACGTGGCGTCCACCGCGTGCTCGGTGTACTGCAGCGCCTGCCGAGCGGTAAAGCTCGGCACCGAGTAGAAATCGAGCCGCGGCAGCAGCACGTCCTGAGTCGTCAGCGACTCCAAGGCAACTTCGTAGGCGAGGTGGCACAGCCGGCGATCAGTGGCGAGCAGGGCGGACTCGTTGTACACCCGCGACAGCTCGCACCCCTCTCGCAGTGTGAGAACTAAGATGGGGGGCTCGCCGTTGACCTTCGCCGCCTTGGTGAAGGCGTCTGCAATGAACCCCAAGTGGTCCCCGCAGCACTCCAGGTTCGACACCTTCATCGCCTTCACGATGCAGCTGAGCGTGTCCTCGCCCCCACGCACCTCGACGAAGAGCGCGGGCCTGTGCTCCTTGCGCACCGCCGAGCGCAGCAGTGAGCTCTTGCCGCACCCGCGGAGCCCAGTCACCACGGCGATGCGGGGGTGGGTGATGTCAGGCTGGCGGAGCACCTGGCGTGCCCAGCTCTCCTCCGCCGCGCGCTCCACAAACGGCGGCGGCTCCGCACGGCTGCTTGTGTATTGGTGGTCAGTGTCGGCCAGGGTGCTGACGGCGCGCTTCACCTGGAAGGAGCGCTGATGTCGCCTGTAGCTCTTGAAGTTCCAGAGAAACACGGAAAGGACGCCGAGCGCGGCCCAGTTGGCGCTCACAAAGCCACTGTACCTCTGAATGACGTAGCGCCACGCGCGCTCACGCACGCGCTCACGCTGCAGCGCGCGCAGCTCTGCGTGGTGGTCGCGCTGCCACTCCGCCCTCTCCAGCACTAGCAGTCTCACCGACCTCTTCACGCACGACACGCAGTGCACATCGCTCGGCCCCAGCAGGTACAGCCTGTCCACGCGCCACCCGCGCTGATACAGCACGGAGGACAGCCTCTCGCGATCAGCGCCGCGGCGCACGCCCTTCCACCAGCACCAGGTCGTCCTGCGACACCTGCGCCGCAAAGCAGCCGTTGTCCATTACAACTCCGAGGGTCCCGTCGCTGTTCACGCGCCCGACAATTCCGCCCACGACTCGGCCCTCATTCGACGCCGTGCGACCGACCTGCACATGCACGCGCGTGCTCACCTCCGCGACCGCAGACACAGGAGCCCCCTCCATGTCCACGACGTACTCGTCGTACGACAGCTGCTTCCTGATTCGGCCGGCAGCGAAGTGGTGTGCGCCGGGGCCGCTGAAGGGGGGTCTCAAGTACGCTCGCGCGGTTAGTGCAGAAAGGTCGCCAGGGATGATGCCGGCTGCATCCACAGACGACGGCGGCGACGACCCAGTCCCAGGGGCAGAGTCCGGGAGTGCCGTGGCACCCGCAACACCGTCAGCGGCGCGCTGCCGCAGGCGACGCGTTGCACCCCCCGCACCAATGCGGTGCGAGCACCGCCTGCTCCAGTGCATGCCGAGGGGGCTATGGCAGGCCCCGCAAACTCGCCGAGAGGGCCTTGCCCTTCGGCCGGTGCTGCTGCTTTCCTCAACCACTGGCGGGCCGAGATGCACAGCGCTCGCCTGCTGTGGCTCCCCTCTTCAAGCTGTGTGTGGGTGGGGTGTGGGTGTGGGTGTGTGGTGGTGGAGGCTAGTGAGGAGAAGGGCGGAAGGGGTGGGTGGGGAAGAGAGGTCGTGCAGACGGTGGGACCCGGTGGGGCATCTGTCGTGCGTCCACACAGACACACACACACAAACGCACTCCCGCACCTGTGCCAGCGCGTGAGTAGGCAAACGCGCGTGTCGCTGTCCCGCATGGCGCGCCTTGCAGGCGGATGCGGCCATCAGGGAGCGGCACGCGCACTGCGCCCGCGGCGACACGCTACCTTCGTGGACGGCATGCAAGCGCCAGGCGCTCAACGCAACGCACGGTGCGTATCCACAGATGCGCGTGTATGCGCTGTGCCTGCGCACAGACGAGAGCGCGGCGCCAGCCTGCACGTCTGGCATCCCGCCTCACCTCCCCGTGTCGCTAGTCCCAGCCCTGCGCACAGGGCATACGAGATCACGGCGGGGACCATCGGCGGGGCTCTCGTCACACGCTTTACGTTGTGGCCCGTGCACTGCGCAGGACGGACGAGCCACGCAGTCACCAAGCTGTGCATGAACTGCACGGCCGTCCGAGTCGCTCGGGTGCAAAGCAGCGAGGACAGCAGAGCGGCAACAGCGCGAAGGTGCGCCATATTGCCAACAGACAAAGGCCAACGAACACGGCCGCCAGCACGTGCCCGTAGTGGCCGCCGTCCCCATCGGTGTCACACGCCCCGCGGCGCAATCCGTCTGGCTCGCGTAGACCAGTGTCCGGCTGGGGCCATGCGCGCCCCCCCCTCAGCGAGCGTACGCCTGGCGGGGTGACGTCGCTTTTGTCTCTGCTGGGATTGGCGCTGAAGCGGGTCTGCCGCCTGAATCGCCGACACCGCTGCCCGCTTCACGGCACGACACGTACCGGCAGACGGCACGCTGTCCGTCCGCACATTAGCCTTCACACCCGTGGCGGGTCGCGCAGCGCAGGAGGGGTGGGCCAGCCGACGCTGGCCTCACCACTCGCACCACTTCACGGCTTACGCACCGCACCGCTGGTAGGGCTCTCAGCTCCTCCAGGCACGCATGCCGGGGAGGCCGACGCTCTCAGGCCCGCCACCCCACCCGCGCCGCACAGGGCGTTCGGCCGGAGTGCGTGGCCGCGGGGCTCGGCAGGGCGGGGAGGTCTCCAAGCAGCACTGATGGGGCGGTGCGCTTGTCAAGCAGCGGCATCACGCCCCGCACCGGGCCTGCCCCCGGCAGGAGCTCCACGAGGTGATGGGCGGCCTCCCCCGTCCCTCTCCCCCCTCCCCCGGCCCCGGTGAGCATGGCATCGAGGGATTGGCGATGGGGGCCGCTCATCGCCGACGGCGCCGCGGGCTGCTGCGCACCTGCCCGCCCGGCGTCCAATTCCAGCAGGAGAGTGGCAGGGCACAGCCGGTGCCCGTCGTGCTGCGACGGCCGGCCTGCAGTCCGCTGGCCAAACACGGAGGAGGCGATTGGGAAGAGCGCCTGGCGATCCTCCTCTGCGGGCGTGCCAATGCACAATGGAGCTCCCCAAAGGCGTCACAGCACACGCCTTCCCAGACCCACACCAGCCCGCCCAAGCCAGCACCCGCTTCGTCTCCTAGCAGCGGGCACGGGCGGGCACCATGAGGCTGCTCAGAGCGGGGCCTCAGGGCGCGTGCTCTGGACGAGGGCCTCCAGCAGGTGGACGAGGGCCTTTCACGCCTGCACCCTCTCCCCCAGCAGCGCGAGGACTGCATCGTCCGCCGTCGGGGCCTCCACCTGCGTGGGGCGGCCGGCGCAGTCGTGGCTGGGCTCGGCGAACGCGAGGCGTGGCCATACAGGAGGGGCGCACGCACGTCTGCTCTTCCGGGATCGGCCCATCAGAGCTCAGCGGAAGCGGGGGCCTCCTCTGCACAGTGGAGACCACGGCCGCATGCAGAATGCCCCCCTCGGGCACAGCCCCTTCCCCCAGCGGGAGAGAGGGGGGTGGGCCGGAGGGGAGAAGCACCACGCGCCACCCCTCGCTGTACCTACACCGTCGTGCAGGGGAGCGCAGCGGCTTCCGCTCGGAGTCGCCGCCGTGATAGGAGCACAACGACCACCAAACAAAGCCAGGCGCCACCCACAAGAGGGGGAGAGAGCGCCTAGACGTCCGCAGCGCAGGGCCAGCGCCGTAAACACCAGTCGGGCAGCAGAGATGGGCGCACACGTGAGGCGGAAGAGGAGGGGGGGGACACGATCAGGGTGGTCCCAACGAGCACAGGTGGTGGGGCAGGGCGAGGGAGTACGAGCGATAGTGGCGGCTGGTGAAAGGGGCCGACACGCTGCACCACCCTAACCCCCCATCTTCCTCCTCTCCCCGCGGCCTCCTCCCCTTCCGTGCTTCCGTGGATAAGGCTGCACACAGCACAGCGTACGCAGTGCACACGCACCCGCTATGGCGGAAAGCACGCTTCGGTGAGCCGAGACGTGCAGAGGGGAGAAGGGGAGGGGACCTGCGAGTCGCACGGGAGGCGGGGTACGGAGCTCGGGTGGCAGGCACTGGTGCGAGGACTCCGAGAGCGGTGCGAGTGAGCGGCGTCGTGACGGCACAGTCTCACCCCCTCTCGCCCACCCCGCAGTCCACTTTCCCCGTGCCAGCGCTTTTAGCCTCTGCCATACCACGTCCGCTCCCAACAGCCGCAGACGCGCGCGTGACAGCAGTGCGCTAGATCAGCCGCGCTGGCGCTCTGCCCATCCTGTGGGTGGCACAGGCATCCTCACTGTCGCACGCCACCCCGACGCAGCGCGGTGCCCTCCCCCACGTCGTACGTGCGTGGCCCTGCGATCGCCCGGAGCAGCTCCGCACGTGGCAGAGAGAGAGGGGGTGAGGGCTGGGTCCTGGAATGCCGCGCGCTGAGGTCACCGCCCGGCCATGAGGAAAGAGCGGGGAGGGGAGGGGAAGGGCAGAGCAAAACAGGCAGGAGGCCAATGCAGACACAGAGGGGGCAGCGGGCCCTGAGGGGCGGCTGATCGGTGCGTAGGCGGCCCGCCCTGTCTCGCCCTACACCGCCCCCTCCCCCAGCTCGCGTTCCCCCGACTGCGCGTGCCGTCAATGGCGCGCGAGAGTGAAGGGGTGGTGGTGGTAGGCAAGGCGGAGCAACGCGAAGGCGCTATCGGGCGTGCAGGCGGGTGGCGACAGAACGGAGGGGACGCACACGCATAGCGCGGGGCACGCCCCTGCTGTCGGACAGCCGGCACTGGGCGGCCGTGCAGTGCCGTTTCCCCGCACCCGTGCAGCCCACACGCCGAGGAAGCAAGCGGGCGGCAGCCTCGCACAGTGCAAGGTGAACGACACAGAGCGGCACGAACCGCACCAAGCACCACCGCGCCGGTCCACACGCGGTGCATCCCTCGAGGGGCACAAGGCAGCCCACATCAGTGGGCAGTCAGGCCGGCGTGGCATGCATTCCAGCCGCGCAGACACGCCCATCAGATCCGTGGCACAGGCGTGCTCACTGCCGCAGGCCGCCCGGACGCAGTGTCAGCCACCACGCGGAGGTCCGCATCAGCAGCGACGCATCGCCCCATCCGCCCTGCACCCAAGACACCTGACCCTGGCGCCACCGGAAGCGGCACGGCATTGGCAGGGACAGAGGGGGGTGCCTGGCTTCCGCACCCGACTCAGTGGACACTGAGCCCCGCGATTCCGCGCCGACACGCCTCCCCGTCGACCCGCGACGCGCAAGAAAAGAGGGGCGGCCGCAGCACACCGCACACGGCAGCGCGGGTCTGTCTTCCGGCGGTCCTCACCGCGCCACGTGCACTCCGAGCCCACGTGCTCGCACCGCAGGTCACTCTCCAAGTGCCGCAGTGCTGCGTCGCGCTACGCACGCACGCAGAGGGAGGCACACACGCGCTGAGCCCAGCACACGCGCGTCGTCAGCCGAGGGGACAGCAGGCGGCACGGTGCACGTGCGTACACCCCCGGGTGTGGCGCGGCCACCAACGGGGTGCCGAAGGCGAAGGACAGTCGAGCCACAGCGCCGCCGAGATGGACAGCGGTGCGCAGGAGGAGCGCAAGGCAGCAGCCGACGCAGACGCCTTGGAGCAACGGGGCCGTAAAGCCAGCGAGAGGGTCACGCACGCGCGCGCAGCCACCGGGTGGGTGGTGTGCGCCACTGTCCACGCACACGCGGGAGTGGCGGCACGGGGTGGTCCCACGGCACCACCAGATAACAAGCAGGCAACGCAGAGCGCGCGCAGGGCAGCCGGTCCGCGGGCACGAGGTGCTTCACGACGGACGAGAGGGCGGCGGCCGGACAGCAATGCGCGGGAAAGCAGGCGTGCAGCAGGGAGCAGAGTGGAAGCGAGAGAGAGAGAGTACCACCTCAGAGGGCAAGTGCGGAGGAGACGGCGAGAGTGGTGGGAGGCGGGACATAGGAGCGTGCGACGCATTGCATGCATGGGCGTCTGGCGGCACAGGGGAGATGAGGGGGGGGTGGCTGGCGTGCAAGTGCGCCATCGCCGCACACGAGCACGGGGTGCGGAGGGGGAGGCGCTCAAGTCCGGTGAGAGGGCTGCACAGATAGGCTGGGTGCCGCCAACTCCGCCACCCACTGGTCCGCCACCCCTCACGCGGCCCATTTTGCCGCCGTCCTCCCACCCCTGCCTCCCCGCTGCGGCGCCACGTCCCCTTCCCGCCCGCCCCTTCCGCTTCCGCGAGGAGGAGGAAGGGGCGGGGGCGTCGGCAGCGAGGGCGGACACGGGAGGCAACAGGAGGGGGCGCGAGGGGTGTGGCACGAGAGAAAGGGGGCAAACTTTGTCTTGTTGACCGCTGGACGAAAGGGGAGGGGAGGGGAGACAAGCCTAAGCAAAACACAGAGAGAGCACAAGCAATACGGAGCACGCACCCGGCTGGATGGAGAGGAGGAGGGAGGGGGGCGCCAACAGGGAGAGGGTGTGGCGAGGAGCGGGACAGCACGCCACGCCCGCTCTCCGTCACACCCCCACAGCCGCCGCACACACCGCCTCACTCACACACAGGCAAACGATGGGGCGGGCACTAGCGAAAAAGAGCACAGAGAGAAGGGAAGAGGAGAAGCCAAAGCACGAAGACAAATAGAGAGACAAAGACAAAGGCGCGACCCTCCCGCGGCTGCGCGTGCGTGTGTGTGGAGTGCGCCGCTGAGAGGGCGGGTGCCTGCGCCCACCTCCGGGTCACCACTCACCACCGTCCCCAAGAGCCACCCACCACACGCACGGTGCAGGCACGAGGTCGCGGCAGAGAAGGGATGGCTGGATGGCGAGGCGCAAGCACACGGAGAGGTGGCACTGCCAGACAGCACGCACGCAGCACAGCCCTGCCAGGCGCAGGAGCAAGGGGTCGGCGCCCCCCACCCCTGCCCTCCCCGGAGATGTGGGGAGGGAAGTGGCGGTCGCGACGCTGAGCGAGTCGAGGAGCGAAAGCACGGGTGACCGAGACGGCACGCGCAGCACGACGCCGTACCGCACACAGCAAGGGGGCCGGGGGGAGGCGGACCAGCCCCAGGTCAGGGTCTTGTGAGGTCCTGCGTGGGTGCCGTGCACGCCCCATCCCGCGGTCCAAGCTGCGGCATGCCACCGCATCGTGTGGTGACTCCCAGCACAGGGGCATTCGGGGAGAGGGGAGCTAAATAGGCAATGAATTTAGTGAAAGCAGAAACGCACACGGGAGGCGAGGCGGCAGAGGAGCGCAGCGAGCGCGGACGAACCCCAGCAGAGAGGGCAGGCTCGCGTGGCCTGTGCGACGCCCCGTCCCACTGTCGCTGCCATGTGCATCCACACCGGCACCTTCCCACGCCGCTACCACCGCCTGCACGCAGCGAGGAGCACACAGCAAAGGGGGGCGTCAAAGCAGTAGAGGCGCAGACGCCGGGCGGCAGCACAGCGTGGAGGTGGAGTGGGCAACCCACGCAGGAAGGAGGAGGGGAGGAGATGGCCAGCGAGGGTACAGGCGAGAAGGAGCAAAAGGGGGCGCACGACGGCGTCTCTCTGATGCACGCACAGCTACGCAAAGAGCACAGTCGCGATGCGCCACGGCCAGCACGCGTGGCCGACGCGAGAGCGCTGTTCGTGCCTCCATAGACCTCATCGCACTTCCGACATGCACGTGTTGCCTACCGCACGCACAGCCAGCTGCGCAGACACAGCAGGCACGCGAGAAGCACGCCGAGAGCAGTGCGGCGAAACGAAGGGGGAGAGGCGCGGGGGCTGAGGCGAACGCCCGCAGTGCACACCCACCCCACCTCCCCCGCCCGCACATCAGCTCCGCCGGGCCCACTGCGGGGATACGGTTGTGCAGCTGCCGCGTTGCCGTCAAGCATGCCTATACGTCTCTTTATGCCCATCCTGTCACGCCTGAGCCTTGCTCTCCGTCCCGTTTGCACTGCCAGTTGAGTCGCGGGCCTGAGAGAAGAACAGCAACACGGGGATGTTCAACAGATCCAGCAGCCAGGCCAGCAGGAGAAAAAAACCCGGCGCCATAACTGTAGAATTCGTTCATGGGGACAAATGAGGCCCTCGTCCCTCTTGTACGTCACCCATGGACGCCCAGACGATGCACACGGTGACAGCGCCGACGCAGTTCAGCGCCAGGCAGACCCAGCGGAGGCAACGCAGCAGAACAGCACAACGACGCCCAGGACGAACGCCGCGCAGTACACGAAGACGGATATCACAGCGAAACCCCTGCGCAGCGCGGAAACGGTCGCGGCGGGAGTGCAGCTACCCACGGCGGTCCGAAAGATGTGTACAGGGTGCTGGTGCAATCAAACTTGAACCCCACAACGTGAGCACTCATTGCGAAATGGCCCGGAACGAGTTCGACTCCGAAACATGTCAATTGGCGTGGCCACGAGCACGAAAAGAACGCGACGAACTGCACGACCACGTAGACGAGGAGGCCGATACTCAACGCCATCTTCGCAGACGCTCCACAGTAGACTGGGGAAGGCGAGGCAGTGATGGGCAGCAGAGTGCGCAACGCAGGGGTCGAGAGCGCGCAGCTGGACGCAGGAGGAGGGAGCGGGCGAGTGTGCAAGTGCGGTGACCCTCGCCAAGAAACAGCTCGGGTGTTGCTGGTTGTGCTGGTGGGTGTGTGCGTGTTGGGAGGGGCAGGAGTGGAGGAGAGAGGGGGAGAGGTGGAGGAGAGAGCGATGGTGCGAGGCGCAGATGGGGATACAAGACCTGCACCGCAGGTGCGAAGGAGGGGCGGCGGCGCTGCCACCCGCCAATGCCGCCTTATAGCTTCGCAGAACAATGGACACATCGGCAGCCGCGCGAGAGGACACGCCGACACACACAAGCAGAGGCACACAGCGCCACCACCGCCGTCACCGCTGCGAGAAGCAGCAGCCACCTCTGGCGCCGCGTCGTCAGCGGGCCCGGCGCGCAGCAGAGAAACCCATTCGGCCGCCACAGCGGCGCGGCTCATCGGCGTCGCTGGGCGGGGAGTGCGTGTGGGGCTCCGCTACACCAGCGCACACCGCCATGAGCACGCGCTCGCCCACGCCACGCCACCCGCCCTCGCATCACTACCAGCGCATATACCCCGCGCGCCGCCAGTCAGGAGCGCCTGCCGTGGCGAGCGTCCCAGGGTGCACCACCACCACGACGTGGCACATGCGGCGCTCCCACGCAGCCATAGCGCAGCCACGGGCGTCTTTCCACCCATGATGGACTTGGCCCTGCAGCATGCCTCGGAGACGAAGTCGAGCGCGTCGCCGCAGGCCTCCACGTGCGGCACACCAAGGGCCTTAATGACGCTGCGCCACGGGTCCTCCCTCACGCGCACGTCCACGACCACGCCAACCATGCCCTCCTCGCGCATTGCAGCACGGCACACCGAGCTGTTCCCACACCCAAAGGGCCCGGTGATCACCACAATGCGAGGGTATGCTGTGTCCAGCTGCTCAAACACCGGCCGAATCCAGCGCTCCAGCGCCTCTCGGCGAGTCTGCCTGGACAGCCGATGCGCCGCGTCGGCGTACTTGGCCGCCATGTATCGCCGGTCCCGCTCCTTCACGCGCTCCGAGTAGAGGCTGCGCATCTCACGGTAGTGGTCGCGCTGGGACAGGTGCGCCAGGAGGTGGGTGTCAGAGGCCTCCAGCAGGTGCACACGCTCTGCCCGCCAGCCACGATGGTACAGCATGCACGCGGTGCCCTCCACCTCGTCGGCCCCCGAGAGCCCAGCGGTGCGCACCCAATGGGCGACCTGCAAGTACCCGGGGTGGCGCACGAACTTGCACACGCCCTCCGTCACGGCTATCCTCTCCGGCGGCACCCCCAGGTCCACCCTATTGTTCTCCAGCAGCACGCCGAAGGTGCCATTCGGGTTCACCCGCACAACGAAGCCCCTCATCAAGAAGCCGCGGCCCGGCGCATCGTCCACGGCCCGCCGTCCGGCTGGGCAGCGGCGCCGCGCCCTCGCGCTCGCGGGCCACGCAGTCACGCGACCCCAGCGACACAGCAGGCAGCGGTGGGCTGTCCCTGAAGTCCACCGCGAACACAAGAGGCGACAGCTGTGCGACCACGCGGCCAACGGCCACCGGCAGCCGGCGCGGCGAGGGCGGCATCGCAGCAGCAGCGCGTGGACAAGAGAGAGGGGGAAAGAGCAAAGAAAAGGGTGGCACGCAGCACGGCGAGAGGGAAACAACGCATCGTGCGCGACAGCGACGGCGCATAGGGGGGAGGGCGGGGCTGCGCCGAGGACGCACCCGTCCGCCTCCATCCCCACCACCTTCCGCACTACGGCCTCTGGCGTCAACGCAACGCGCTGGCCCTCACCTCCTGGCGAGGCGCGCGGAGGACTGCGCGCGTGTGGGCAAGGGGTGGGTGGCAGTAGGTGTGAGTCAACAGAGCACACCTACACACCTGCCGGCGGGCAAGGGAAGGGGGCAGGAGAGGCCCGCCAGCGCCGCATCGCGCAGCACGCTAGGGCCATTCTGCTGTCCGACACAGTACTCCGCCTCAGCCAGCCTCTTCACTGCCGCCCGCAGCGTCCCGGAGCTGGCCCAAGCAGCCTCGGCCCGCCGCATCGCCCTCAGCAGCTTCTGGTCTATGTAATCCACAACAGACACCCTGCGGTGCCGCACAGCCGCCAGAAGCTCGTCAATGCCGCTGCAGTTTGTCCCCACCACCTCAATGAAGTGCAGCATCGACGTGGCGTCCACCGCGTGCTCGGTGTACTGCAGCGCCTGCCGAGCGGTAAAGTTCGGCACCGAGTAGAAATCGAGCCGCGGCAGCAGCACGTCCTGAGTCGTCAGCGACTCCAAGGCAACTTCGTAGGCGAGGTGGCACAGCCGGCGATCAGTGGCGAGCAGGGCGGACTCGTTGTACACCCGCGACAGCTCGCACCCCTCTCGCAGTGTGAGAACTAAGATGGGGGGCTCGCCGTTGACCTTCGCCGCCTTGGTGAAGGCGTCTGCAATGAACCCCAAGTGGTCCCCGCAGCACTCCAGGTTCGACACCTTCATCGCCTTCACGATGCAGCTGAGCGTGTCCTCGCCCCCACGCACCTCGACGAAGAGCGCGGGCCTGTGCTCCTTGCGCACCGCCGAGCGCAGCAGTGAGCTCTTGCCGCACCCGCGGAGCCCAGTCACCACGGCGATGCGGGGGTGGGTGATGTCAGGCTGGCGGAGCACCTGGCGTGCCCAGCTCTCCTCCGCCGCGCGCTCCACAAACGGCGGCGGCTCCGCACGGCTGCTTGTGTATTGGTGGTCAGTGTCGGCCAGGGTGCTGACGGCGCGCTTCACCTGGAAGGAGCGCTGATGTCGCCTGTAGCTCTTGAAGTTCCAGAGAAACACGGAAAGGACGCCGAGCGCGGCCCAGTTGGCGCTCACAAAGCCACTGTACCTCTGAATGACGTAGCGCCACGCGCGCTCACGCACGCGCTCACGCTGCAGCGCGCGCAGCTCTGCGTGGTGGTCGCGCTGCCACTCCGCCCTCTCCAGCACTAGCAGTCTCACCGACCTCTTCACGCACGACACGCAGTGCACATCGCTCGGCCCCAGCAGGTACAGCCTGTCCACGCGCCACCCGCGCTGATACAGCACGGAGGACAGCCTCTCGCGATCAGCGCCGCGGCGCACGCCCTTCCACCAGCACCAGGTCGTCCTGCGACACCTGCGCCGCAAAGCAGCCGTTGTCCATTACAACTCCGAGGGTCCCGTCGCTGTTCACGCGCCCGACAATTCCGCCCACGACTCGGCCCTCATTCGACGCCGTGCGACCGACCTGCACATGCACGCGCGTGCTCACCTCCGCGACCGCAGACACAGGAGCCCCCTCCATGTCCACGACGTACTCGTCGTACGACAGCTGCTTCCTGATTCGGCCGGCAGCGAAGTGGTGTGCGCCGGGGCCGCTGAAGGGGGGTCTCAAGTACGCTCGCGCGGTTAGTGCAGAAAGGTCGCCAGGGATGATGCCGGCTGCATCCACAGACGACGGCGGCGACGACCCAGTCCCAGGGGCAGAGTCCGGGAGTGCCGTGGCACCCGCAACACCGTCAGCGGCGCGCTGCCGCAGGCGACGCGTTGCACCCCCCGCACCAATGCGGTGCGAGCACCGCCTGCTCCAGTGCATGCCGAGGGGGCTATGGCAGGCCCGCAAACTCGCCGAGAGGGCCTTGCCCTTCGGCCGGTGCTGCTGCTTTCCTCAACCACTGGCGGGCCGAGATGCACAGCGCTCGCCTGCTGTGGCTCCCCTCTTCAAGCTGTGTGTGGGTGGGGGTGTGGGTGTGTGGTGGTGTGGTGTGGAGGCTAGTGAGGAGAAGGGCGGAAGGGGTGGGTGGGGAAGAGAGGTCGTGCAGACGGTGGGACCCGGTGGGGCATCTGTCGTGCGTCCACACACACACACACACACAAACGCACTCCCGCACCTGTGGCAGCGCGTGAGTAGGCAAACGCGCGTGTCGCTGTCCCGCATGGCGCGCCTTGCAGGCGGATGCGGCCATCAGGGAGCGGCACGCGCACTGCGCCCGCGGCGACACGCTACCTTCGTGGACGGCATGCAAGCGCCAGGCGCTCAACGCAACGCACGGTGCGTATCCACAGATGCGCGTGTATGCGCTGTGCCTGCGCACAGACGAGAGCGCGGCGCCAGCCTGCACGTCTGGCATCCCGCCTCACCTCCCCGTGTCGCTAGTCCCAGCCCTGCGCACAGGGCATACGAGATCACGGCGGGGACCATCGGCGGGGCTCTCGTCACACGCTTTACGTTGTGGCCCGTGCACTGCGCAGGACGGACGAGCCACGCAGTCACCAAGCTGTGCATGAACTGCACGGCCGTCCGAGTCGCTCGGGTGCAAAGCAGCGAGGACAGCAGAGCGGCAACAGCGCGAAGGTGCGCCATATTGCCAACAGACAAAGGCCAACGAACACGGCCGCCAGCACGTGCCCGTAGTGGCCGCCGTCCCCATCGGTGTCACACGCCCCGCGGCGCAATCCGTCTGGCTCGCGTAGACCAGTGTCCGGCTGGGCCATGCGCGCCCCCCCCCTCAGCGAGCGTACGCCTGGCGGGGTGACGTCGCTTTTGTCTCTGCTGGGATTGCGCTGAAGCGGGTCTGCCGCCTGAATCGCCGACACCGCTGCCCGCTTCACGGCACGACACGTACCGGCAGACGGCACGCTGTCCGTCCGCACATTAGCCTTCACACCCGTGGCGGGTCGCGCAGCGCAGGAGGGGTGG